>JAQOOD010000005.1:5691562-6291562 GCA_029633175.1 Citrus glauca
ATATTATGTATTATTAATTAAATCTAACTATACACAATTAAAATATTATTGATTCTGTAAAAAAATTACGACATCATAGAAAAACCCCATTTATAAATACACTCTGATGTAAGTTTTAAATATTATATTATTTTAATAAAAAAATATTATATTAATTAGTAAATGAACTCCATTTAGGTATTTACTAATTAACACCAAAAGTACTCCCCTATCTTTATAATATTTACAATATTCATAGCTTTTTTTTTTGACACCATACAATATATTTAGAAAGCAGATAAGATAATTTTCTTTTGATTTGATCATTTTCCTTTACAAATGAAGTTTGATTATGATTAGTTAATGCAAAAGGTTTGAAAATTAAATCACGCATCATCTTTTATTCATAATGATGGTCACATATAATAATATCTTCTGAATTTCTCTTTTGAAAAATTCACCTTAATGATATAATTGTAAATTCAAAAAAACTGTTAAAATGAGATGTGATTATATAAAAATTGGGTGTGAAAGGAATTAGAAGTGCAATAGAATGACTTCTTTTCTCTCCTTTGAAAGCTGATTCAATTTCTTGACATACCTTCGTGGCCTGGCCTGACTCAAATATTTAAAGTACCACTCCTATTTTCAAGCCAAATTAAGAAGCTTTCAAGAGGGATACAAATTACAATCCATAAGCAAAATACAAATCACAATCCATAGCATCTAGTTCACTTAAGTACAATGGAGCCATACAAATCACAATCCATAAGCAAAATACAAAGGACAATCAATGGGGGATAACATGGGGGGTATAATTATTTCTGAAAAGGGATAATAACATATAAATTTTTGAATTATAAAAAACAAAGGAACGAGGATTCAATTTGCAATTATTCAATAATTTGTTGAGAAAATCAATAGCTTGTTTGCTATACTCTTTTCAAGCTTTTCTGGAACTTATTTATTTTGATTTCAGAGGTATAAAGATTTGGGGTAATCAATAGAAGGCATCTTTATCAGAATTAAGTCATCTCTATCAGAATTAAGTTGCTAAAGGAGTAGACTCTCCCAAAGGCTCGACTTGAGTGGAGTCCAGTTATTGTCGTAATGTCATAGCAGTATTATGAAAATAAGTTGCCAAAGCATTCTTCCCTCGGCTATTTGCTGAAAATGTAATTGCCGAGAGCAAAGTTCAGATGAGGACGTTGAATCTATTGGGAAAATATGCCCTTTAAAAGCATATGTATTTATTTAATTGTAATACATATTTTTTTGATTAATAAAATTAATGGGGTATTTTATTCAAATATCTTAATTGCATTAATATTTTGATCAAAGTCCATTTAATCATATTATATGTATTTATCTGACCACCATATGGATTTGCAAAAGACATAAACATAAGTTATCTTGTAATTAAATAAATTTAGCTCGCAGTTGATGAATAAAGTTGAACACTTTATTTAGGTATAGACTGTAATAAATTCATTGAATAATTTGTCTTAATCATATATGAATTTATTGATGAAGTACGACTACATTGAACAGGATCACATAAGAGATTTAATTAACCTTGAAATGACTATCAGACTTATTAAATCTCATAGGCATTGATTTTACTGTAAGCTTAATCTTGAGTTAGTTATGATTTCATGATTGTAATTGTTGTTCCATTTAAGTTTTCAATGGGCACGACACACAATTGTGACAAGATTACCCGATATCTTGGTGGGAGCAATTATGAGTTTTGGAGTTATGGATTAACAATATAGAATTTGTACAACACATCTCTTGATGAATTTTTGGCACTTGATCATAGAATTCTCTGGCCAGAGTGTGTCAACATATTTAGTATGTTGAAAATGATCATTAGAGAAAACCAGTAAGTATCAAGGAACAAGATGTTATTAAATTGATTGAATAGTTGAGATATAATTTAATTAATGATGTGGTACAAGGGATTGTGGAGTAAAGAAGTCAATTTAGCTTGGAACAAATTATTATTTGAGCATACAATTATGGAGGTCAATTTCAATCTTTTAGTGGATTGTAATTAAATAATTAGACTATTTTAATTACAAACCTAATTGTTATAGCCACTATTGTATTTTCTCAAATGATCCCCATGTTAGCTCATTTAATTAACTGCACCACTATTGAATTAATGAACAAGATAACTAGTTATTTGGGTCAAAAGCTTAAATATATCATTTAGTGGGAAGCTTCATTTAATTAGCTTGTGTGTAAGGGGTCTTATGTTATTTTACAAGGTGGGTCCCCTATAAAAAAAGCAAGTAACATGAGTTTTTATTTTCATTACTTAGAGCCTAGGGTTTTTACTAAAGGAAGATATAAAACGGTTTATTTCTCTAAAGAAAGAGAGAGCAATCACTTTATATAGATCAAAGAAAAAGATTTTCTCTAGATTATTGAAAGAAAAATTTTCTCGTGCTAGTTGCTTTGGTAGTGATAAAGGCGTCCACACGTTAAGTACAGATCAAACCTGAGTCATAACTTGGATGATCATTGGTGACAGTTCGTGATCTAACAAGTGTGGTGGTGACAAATCGTGATCTGGGAGCCTAAATCACTTCAGCGGAAAAAGCTAAATCGGGTTTTTAAGTTACGGTTTCTAAATTACAAATTCTTATATATTATTTGAGAGCGATCTCAAAAATGTTTTGTAAAAATTGAAAAAACTGATTTTTACCTAACAACTGGTATCAAAGCTATCTCATATTAATATATAAAAATTTCGTATAAAATTAATCTTGATATTTATGTATTAAAGTGGCACAAATTATTTAGATATATATTACTTGTTTAATATATAAATAAAACATATTTATAACTTGTCTTAATTCATGGTTAGATTTTCTACTGTATTTTTTGTTTGGATAAGTAATATTACCATGTTTTTCTTTTAATTTATTTTACTGTTATAAAAATTTTGTAAGCCAAAATTAGCCTAGGAAATTTGTAAATCAATCACGGATGGCAGATCAAAGCGACGAAGGCTGGAAATTTCAACTTCGACCACTGACTAGTGCACTTGCTGCAGCCAACGTACGGTACACGCTGCAAGCGCATGCTGGCAGTGCGTGCAGCAGGCAACACATGTTGCCAGTAGCACGCGCTGAGCACAGCAACCTGCGCGTGCGGCCAACCTGGCCGGCGACGCGCGCTGTACGCGCAGCAGCAACGTGCACAGCAGCGGCGTGCGCTCCTGCAAGCAACGGACGCAGGGTTGGTTTATTTTCGGCATATCAACGACGGCAAACTCGGCTTTAATGGCAGTTGTCCGATGAGAAAAGTCCGAACAGTGGCCGTTTGTGGAGATGGCGGTTGGGGAAGATGAAAGAAAACAAATATATTTTAGGGTTTCATATTTTTATCATGGAGATCCCTATGGTTTCATAATTTTTTCTTCAGGCAAAAACTTTTTAATTGTTTTCGTTTAAATCCAAAAACAGTTTTGGACTTAATGAATCCTAGTTTTTGGCCCAATTTCAATAGGATTTAATGGATTAAAACGCATAGATAAAATTGAATACATTAAATTTATTGTTGGTCCAAAAGTTTTATTTTAATAATTTTTTAAAAATTATTTATTTATTTCCTTGAAAAATTAAAATTGGACCAATTATAATTAAAAGTTCAATTTCCCCTAATCCATTAACAAAGACAAGCTTACGGGAGATGGAAATTGACAAGAAAACCAATAAAGATTAGGTTTGGGGTTAATGTATTTTTCATTATTAGGAAAGCTATGAATTAAGATTATTTAATTATTTTTTTATATGTTATGTTTTGAATGATAACATGCAATGATAACATGTTTTATAGAATAGGTTGTGCCACTTTATATATAATTATACATGTCATTCATTAATAATGAATCTCATTATATTGTTTGAAATTTGTGTATGCTTAATAATATTGGATATCATCTAGATAATATTATAGGAAGGATACAATTAACAATATGTATGTTTTAAAAGGAAAAACTAATTTTAAAATATTGAGTGGGAGAGGAAAAATTCAAGATAATTTTTCCACGGGCTCCATTGTTAGTTCAATAATAAAATTATATATATACATCGACTTCATGATATGGTAATGCTCCATTCAGAGGGTGTATATATTAGATATTTTATTTGATGAACCTCTTCAAAGATAAAATTAAAATATTTTTCAATCGATTGTTCACCCCAACGGTGACTATTGATATGAAAAATAAGTAAATTGAAAAAATAGTTATACACTTAACTAAAATTTGTTATTAACTTTTCCAATGAGGCTCTGTTAACACATTTAGGCCCAAAAAAGATAACGATAATTATTTATCATGTCTCTAAATGAAAGTAAATAATCCAATGGGTAATTGGGTCTAGTAGGTATAGACATGACTTCCCCAATGGATAACTTGTCGAAGCAGAACTAGATTATCGTTACAATAAATTAAAATGTATTTATGGTTTTATGCATTCTTGTCATTCATTGTGAATATAATTTCAAATTATTTATGCATAGATGTTTTATTTTTCAGAAAATGTCTTCCCTAAGCCCACTTACTATTATTTTAAGTCAAAACAAACTCACTGGAGAGAACTATATAGATTGGAAAAGAAATTTATTCATTGTGTTGACTGCTGAAAATTATAAATATGTCTTAACCCAACCGTGCCCTCCAGTGCCAGCGGAAGATGCTCATAGAAATCAAAGAAGGTTTTATGAGAAATGGAAAAATGCTACATTTTAGCCTCGATTTCTAATATTCTGCAGAACAAACATCAGAACTTGGAGGCTGCCACTGAAATAATGGATAGTCTCCAACAGATGTTCGGGCAGAGTACTCGTTCCGCGAGACAAGCAGCGCTGAAATGAATTATGAACAGTAAAATGGAGAAGGGCACAAGAGTTTGTAATCATGTTTTCAAAATGATAGACTATTTGAATGAGGTTGAGATTTAGGGAGCACAAATCGATGATAACTCAAAGATTGACACGGTGTTAGAATCTCTGCCAGAAACATTCAAAGAGTTTAAGGTCAATTATAACATGAACAAAAGAAACATGACCTTAACTGAATTGATGAACGAACTCCATTCTGCTGAAGAAATATATTGTGTTAAGAAATCTCTGGGAAGTATAAATATTACTAAAAAAGGTTCATCTTTTGAGCCTAAGCCAAAAGGCAAAGGTAAGAAGAAAGCTGGGAAAAAAACCATCTATCAAGCAAGATGGCAAGTCGAAAGGCAAATGCTTTAAGTGTGGACAGAAAGGTCACTGAAAAAAGGATTGCCCTAAAATTGTGAAATCAGGTATGGGAAATCTTTTTGAAATTGAGGCCTGTTTAGTTCATAATCCTATTGACACTTGGGTGTTGGATTCAAGAGCAACTAATCATATTTGTAATTCACTTTATTGGTTTTAGGAAACCAGGAAAATAAGTGAAAGAAACGTCAAACTGCAATTAGGGACAGGACAGTTCGTGTCAATAGTGAAGACTGGATCTATTTTATTATCTTTTAATAATAAGACTTCAATTTTGAATAATTGTCTTTATGTTCCAGACATAAAGAGGAATTTAATTTCAATAGTTTGTTTGTTAAAGTAAGGGTACACGGTAAATTTTGGATCCTCTATTTCTATTTTTTATAATAAGAGACTTATTTGTTCTGGTACATTGGAAGATAATCTATATCATTTAAGTCCAATGATCCATTCTATGCACGACACAATGATAAATAATGATGAGCATACACATTGGTCTAAGAAAAGAAATATTTCTTCCAACCAATGCTACCTCTGGTATTTATGTTTGGGTCATATAAACTAAAATAAGATACAGAGAATGATTAAAGATGAGCTTTTGGGTCCATTGTCTTTTTTATTTTTCTAATTTTGCTTTTATCTTTTTCTGCACTTAATATTTTTTAAAAAATAACTCAAAACCAAGTCCAACTATTCCTTAAGATGAATAGAAGACTTGCGAACAACATAACTTTATTTTTAATGCATGGCGGCCTATTTTTATTCTTTACTTATTAATGCGTGGACGGAAGATCATGATCATGGTTTGGGTCGGGGAATATGAAGAGTAGGACAAGCAAGATAATGTCTTAGAGATGAAGATAAAGTGCCTTATTCATGCCAAAATGAGTGTCTCCAAATGGGGACTACGGAACAAGGAAGTCACTGCCGCGACCTCATAATCATTGAAATATTGTCAGAATGGCATACCCAAGTCCTTGGAGTTTCCGTGTTATGAATCATTGCCACTTTGTGAATCCTGTTGAGACGGAAAAATTACCGAAAGGCCATTCTCGGCCAAAGGAGTACGTGCAACAGTACCACTTGAATTAGTACATACAGATGCATGTGGACCAATCAATGTACAAGCTTGAGGAGGTTATGAGTATTTCATCATTTTCGCTGATGATTACTTGAGATGCGGTTATGCTTATCTGATGTGTCACAAGTCTAAAGCTCTGGAGAAATTCAAAAAGTATAGGCTGAGACAGAAAAGCAATTAAATAAGACCATAAAGAAATTTCGATCTGATCGAAGTGGTGAATTTCTCTCAGGAGATTTCAAAGAGTATCTGGTTGAAAATGAAATTATATCTCAGTTGATTGACCCAGCAACACCACAACAAAATGGGGTAGCTAAAAGAAGAAATAGAACTCTTTTGGATATGGTGAGATCTATGCTTAGTTATTCTTCATTACCAATTTCTTTTTGGGGACTAGCACTGGAAACTGCAGTTTACCTCTTGAACTTAGTTCCATCTAAGTCAGTGCCTAAAACCCCAATAGAATTATGATCAGGTCGCAAATTAAGTTTACGACATCTCCGTATTTGAGGATCATCAGCACATGTGCTGAAACCAAAGAGAAACAAAATGGATTCACGTTCTAAGGTTTGTATGTTTGTGGGGTATCCCAAATGAACAAAGGAAGGTTTAAGGTTTATTTTATAGTTCTCAAGATAGGAAAATGATCGTGAGCACACATTTCACTTCCTTTGAGGAAGACTATATAAATAACTTCAAACCTAAGAGTAAGGTAATACTTAAAGAACTGTCAGGTGATCAAGTTGATGCTCAGCTTTCAACGTCTGTTACAGAACATGAAGAACAACAACAACCAAACGATCAACACAGGATTATCCCTAAACAACCATCACTTTTAGAACCTCGTCATAGTAGGAGGGTAATTAGATTACCTGCAAGATACATGCTTTTGGGAGAAACTTAAATGGCTATCCCATATGAACATGTACAAGATCTCACTAGTTACAATATCTCACTAGTTACAATATATAGAGATGTTGAATTTTGAAAAAAGGCCCTGAATTAAGAAATGAAATCTATTTATTATAATAAAGTTTGGGAACTTGTAGAGGCACCAAATGGGGTAAAACCTATACGGTGCAAGTGGATCTACAAGAGAAAAAGAAGGGTAGATGGAAATGTAAAATTATTTAAAGCAATATTAATAGCCATAGGGTTTACTCAAAAAGAGGGAATCAATTATAATGAAATATTTTCTCCAGTTACTATGCAATCCATCAGGATTCTGCTCTCTATTGTTGCAGTGCTAGATTATGAAATTTGGTAAATGGATGTCAAGACTGCCTTTCTTAACGGGCATCTTGAAGAAAACATCTGCATACAGCAACCAGATGAATTTGTACAAAAAGGCCAAAAACACATGGTATGCAAGTTGTAGAGATCCATTTATGGATTGAAGCAACTATCCTGGTCATGAAATATCAGATTTGATCAAGTGATTAAATCCTTCAGAACATTGATGAATTATGTATGTACAAGAAAATTAAAAAAAAAATCTGTAGCATTCCTAATTCTTTATGTAGATGATATTCTCCTATTTAGAAATGATATAGGAGTATTGACTACAATAAAGAGTTAATTAGCAAAACAATTTGATATGAAAGACCTGGGAGAGGCAAGTTATATTCTTGGTATCAAGTTACTACAAGACCGGAAGAATAAAACTTTAACCTTGTCTCAAGCGGTCTATATCGATAAGATATTAGTTAAATTTAGTATGGAAAATTCCAAAACTGGTTTATTACCATTCAGACATGGAATTACGTTCTCTAAGGATCAATCACCTAAAACATCTGAAGAGATAGAGAGAATGAGACGAGTTTCCTATGTAGAAGCTATGGAAAGTCTCATGTATGCCATATTTTGCACTAGGTCAGACATCTGTTTTGCAGCAGGGATGATTAGTAGATATTAATCTAATCTTGGACCTGAACACTGAACTGCGGTCAAGCATATAATGAAGTATTTGAAAAGAACTAAAAATTATATACTTGTGTATTCTGGTGATGAACTCATTCCAGTGGATTATACTGATTTTAACTTTATGTCATATAAGGATTTCAGAAAATCAACTTTCAACTATATGTTTACATTGGGAAGTGGAGCTATTAATTGGAGGAGTATGAAACAATCTGTATCGCAAACTCCACAACTGAAGCTAAATATTTGGTTGCATCTGAAGCTGCAAAAAAAGTTGTATGGCTCCGTAAGTTCCTACAAGATCTTAAGGTGGTACCTACTGTAACTGCGCCCTTTAAACTATTTTGCAATAATAGTGGTGTGGTAGCTCGATATAAGGAACCAAGGAACCACAAGAAACAAAAACATATTGAAAGGAAAATATGCTATTTAAAAGCATATTTTTTTTATTTAATTGTAATAAATATTTTTTTATTTAATTGTAATAAATATTTTTTTACTAATAAAATTAATAGGGTTCAAATATCTTAATTGTAGTAATATTTTGATCAAAGTCTATTTAATCATATTATATGTATTTATGTGATTACCATGTGGATTCACAGAAGACATAAATATAAGTTATCTTATGATTAAATAAATTTAGTTCCAAGTTGATAAATAAAGTTGGACACTTTATTTAGGTATAAACTGTAATAAATTCATTGAATGATTTAACTTAATCACGTATGAATTTATTGATGAAGTACGACTACATTGAACAGGATTACATATGAGATTTAATTAACCTTGAAATGACTGTCAGACTTATTAAATCTCATAGGCATTGATTTTACTATAAGCTTAATCTTGAGTTAATTATGATTTCATGATTGTAATTGTTATTCCATTTGAGTTACCAATAGGCACGGCACACAATTGTGGCAAGATTATATGATATCTTGGTGGGAGCAATTATGAGTTTTGAAGTTATGGATTAACAATATAAAATTTGTACAACACATCTCTTGATGGGTTTTCGGCACTTGATCATAGAATTCTTTGGCCTGAGTGTGTCAACATATTTAGTATGTTGAAAATGATTATTAGAGAAAACCAGTAAATATCAAGGAATAAGGTGTAATTAAATTGATTTGACAGTTGAGATATCTATTTAATTAATGATGTGTTATAAAAAATTATGGAGTAAAGAAATTAATGTGGCTTGTGACGAATTTTTATTCGAGCATACAATTATGGAGTTCAATTTCAATCTTTTAGTGGATATATTTAGAATTAAAAAATTAGGTTATTTTAATTACAGACCTAATTGTTATAGCCACTACTGTATGTTCTCAAATGATCCCCGGGTTAACTCATTTAATTGACTGCACCACTATTGGATTAATAAGAAAGATAACCAGTTATCTGGGTCAAAAGCCTAAATATATCATTTAGTGAGAGGCTTCATTTAATTAGCTTGTGTGTAAGAAGCCTTATATTATTTTACAAGGTGGGTCCCCTATAGAAAAAGCAAGTAACGTGAGTTTTGATTTTTATTATTTGGAGCCTAGGGTTTACTAAAGGGAAATATGAAAAGACTTATTTTCTCTAAAGAAATAAGGAGCAGCCACTTTATACAGATCAGAGAAAAAGATTTTTCTCTCGATTGTTGAAAGAAAAATTTTCTCGTGCTAGTTGCTTTGGTAGTGATAAAGGCGTCTACAAGTCAAGTGCAGATCAAACCTGAGTCATAACTTGGAAAATCATTGGTGAGAATTCGTGATCTAATAAGCGTGGTGGTGACGAATCATGATATAACAGGCATGGTGATGACGGATCATGATCTGGGAGCGTAAATCACTTCAGCGCAAAAAACTAAATCGAATTTTCAATATACGATTTCTAGATTACAAATTCTTATATATTATATGAGAACGATCTTAAAAATGTTTTATAAAAAATGAAAAAACTGATCTTTACCCAACATAATCAACACCAAGAAAAGTAGTAAGATATGTTTTTTTTTTTAATTACCATACCTTGAGATTGGAGTAAAAGGATACAAGTTTTGCAAGAATCTCAATCTACTTGAATTGTCTTGCAACAAATTGGTAGATCCAAAGAAGAATCCATGAAAAAAGATCAAACACAATATACAATCAACTTAATGACAACAATGGGAAATCCTCAGGTATCTGCTATTAATGATATTTTGGGTGATCATGGAGGTGTGATTTTAATAGCTTTTGGTTACTTTTCTTAAACACCAGCCGATTTATGTTGAGCTAATGACTATTCGTGAGAGTTTGAAGCTTGCTACTTAACTTAGTTATTCTGTACTTGAGGTGGTGTCTAATTCGGCTACTGTAGTTTCTTGAATTACCTCTTATAGTTATATGCAGTGGGATTATGCTTATCGCCTTGGTCAAATCCAAGCTATTTCTTCTTTTCCCTTTGTCGTGGTCATGGATTTTTTTCCCAAGGTTATTTTTGCAGCTAATTCCATGGCTAATTGGCCTTGTACTCATTGGGTTCATCTAAGTTTCTTGGGTCCTTGAAGCTTATTTGTTGGTTTATCTAGTATTATATATTTTGATGCGCAGGAGGTCCCTCATGTTAGAAGATAATTTTTTTTTCTTTAGTTTGCGTTCGATTCTTGTTATTGGTATGCTTTTATGCTTTCTTGTATTTTTTGTAGAGCCGAATGTTTTAGTTTATGTCCTCCTTTTATTTTTTTGTCATATGTTGATTTATATCATAGGTAGGGCTCTCGCCTAAACCCCTCACCATTGTAATCTTTGATTAAAAATAAAAATAAAAATTATCTGCTAGTAATGGACTCCTTTTATCTATTGTTGGGACTCTACCAAACTTGAAGGACTCTATAACCCCTTTCCCAGTTCAAATCCATCTAGGAATAGCAAAAATATCCAAGTTCTGCTTCAATTTGGAAAGATCTATAAGATCTAGATCTGGAAAATCCAGATCCACATATTAAAAAATGTGGATTCAGATCCAGATGCAAATGCATCCAAAAACCTAGATATCTGGATTTGGATCTACATTATTTTGTAAATTAAATTATTTATTAAATTAACAATAAATGAAAGAACATAATAGGATTATTTGAAAAATATATAAGTTAAATTAAATTAAAAATATATATTGGGATCCGCATTTTTTTATGTGGATTTATAGTGTCTTTATAATTTTATTTGTGGATTTTGGTAGTGTTAGACTTGAATTTATATTACTCTTGATGTTTGATTATGTGTGGGATTTTTATTTGTGAATTTATAGTATTGTATAGATATTAAATTGTTAATTATTGAGTTATGATTGTATTTTATTTGATATTATTAGGTAAATAATTAAATTTTAAATTATATTTTAATTTAGGATCTGACCTGAATAAGATATACATTGATATTTTTATATATGAATCTGTAAAAAAAAAATATGCGCATTCAAATATGTGAAATATTTGTCTGCAATCCATGCAGATATTACCCACATCAAGATTTGTATTTTTTTTTACTGATCTGGATATGAAAATATCAATGCAGATCTAGACTTAAATACACTTACATCCCAATTCGAATTTTACCATCTCTAGATCCGTCATTCTTGAAACGCAGTAATATTATGGGCCAAAGCCCATAACAAAGCAGGCCGGGCTTTGAATTAGACCTGGCGTTCTTGAATAACCTACCAAATAAATTCATAACAAGCCCTAGCATCACTTGAATCCAACGGATGAAATAAACCCACAGAAGTAATCTAAGCCGTTCAATCAGCATCAAAAGCACTATATATAAAACCAGTAGGGCTAAGATGACATTGTGAATGCACGGCGGCTTTCATTTGCTATCACTTCGCTCCTTCAGCAACGCAAGAGGTATTATCGTGCAATACCCATTTCTTATTCACATGTTTTTTTTCCTATTGTTTTAATGGAAAATTAATAGTTTTTTTAATGCATCACTTTGAAAGCTTGTGTTTTTATAGTATGGGCAGATGATGGTATGTTTGTATATTAATATTTGTATTATTTGTAATATGCGGGATGTTATATGATGCTGTTGTGCTTGTACAGGCTGTGGATTTGTTAATTTTTGAAGCTTTTTTAACCTTTATTTATTCCATGCATTTAGCTATTTGCTTGCTATAGATTTTGATGATCTTTATAAGCTTTTTGACTCTATTGGCTTTTTTTTTTTGGGTTCAATTTATACGAGTATTATTGATTTTTTATTGTTCTGATAATGATATGATTCTACCGATTTTGAAGCACTTTTTTGAGCTTTAAAAAATTTTGTGAAAATATGTTGGTGTTTGGCACTTCTTGATGGATGATTGGCTGAATGAGATCCCCAAAACTGATGTGAGTATGGTAATCAAGGCTGGAGTCTCAGAAAAGGGCTCTTTTGCCAGAAACTCTTGTATGGGTTTTTGGAATGAAAGACCAGTGAGCCCGAGAATTGGCATAATCCTAATTTGCCATAGGCCTTTGGTTGGGGACCATTTTCTATTGTCTTTCGGATGTTGCATGCAACACTGATTGTTTTTCACAGCAAAAATATACTTCTTCATTATTTGAAGCTTTTTACCCTCATACATAGAATACATTATTCTCGTTATTTGGAAATTGCAAATTTTTTCTTAATTTAAATGTTTTTCAACTTGTTTTGAAATCATTCGGCATTATTTTTTTATGACTATTGATGAAATTAGTTTGATGTCTGATGTCAGTCTTCTACATTTTTTTTAATTTGACTGTTTATGAAATGGTTTTCTTGTTTGATATCTAATGTCAATTTTCTTATATAATGGCCTTCCATACCCCTTTGAGTTGCTGTTATGTTTTCTGGAAAGTTGTTTAAACTGCTAATTTTTTTTTTAAATCATATGATAATTTTTTTTCAAATCCTATGATTGGCTCTGCCAGGTAGGGCATTTTGATATTGTACTATAAAATCAAGATCCTTTCTACTTTTTTTTTGTAATTTCAAATAGTCTTTTTAATATGATGTATGATCTACAAATTTTTTGGAGTTTTACTTATGAATGTCATTCAATCTTGTTTCAATTAATTTTATTTCTGAAACTTATTTAATGTGTGAAATTCTATCAACTTAGCTCAATATTACTGCATGTCTGTGGTTAATGTGAACTTGAAATAATTATTTATCTTTTATCCAATTGGAGTGAACTAATCTTTTAGTTTCGCAGTTCTAAGTGCCAAGTAGGATGTCTCATCGTAAGTTTGAACATCCAAGACATGGTTCTTTAGGATTTCTCCCAAGGAAGAGAGCATCCCGCCACAGAGGAAAAGGTTTCTAATTATTTTTCTAGCTTTTTAAACTTATAAATTATTTGTATCTTCATATGCCATTATGGGAATTTAATCTGTGTGGCGAAGATGAAGACCGTAGTACTATTCTCTTTTATGTGCCATTTCATTATGTATTCTAAATCCTTTATCTTGTTTTTTAATGTGCTGGGTTACTTTCGGTTATATTGTTGAATATTTCCCCTTAAGTTTATTTATTTATGTCTAATTGTTGTAAGAAATGCATGATTTAAATATTCACAGTTTACCGTCGCTTTATTGATTCTTTGGGCAATGGAAAAGAACTTTTCCTTTTCTCTTTTATTTTATGATAGTATTTTTGCGCACATAATATCATATTATCTAATTGTAATGTTAGTAGCTTTTAGATAAGCTATAAAATATAAAATACTTTGATGTCTTCCTTTACTTTAAAACTGTGCATCTCTGTAGAACTTGAATAAGTCATTTGTTCAGTTTGTCCCTTATGCTTAATTAATTAAGCATAATGATATGTGTACTTGTATTCTTTTAAGGAAAATAGCCTTATAAGTTAAAGCTTCTCATAAATGACTGCTTAAATATTTATTTTCTTGAAACTTAGTAATATCTTTGTTGAATTCTATGGCAAATTTTATAGATTTATTCTAATTGTGAAAGTTTGGTGAATGTCCAGCCAATAAAATTATTCCTGTTCAAATAGTTCCATTCCAACTTGTATTTTATGATGGATGCTTTTTCTATGACCATGTTTGGGCTTATTTTAGAGACTTATTTGTCTTTATTTGATGCTCACTTTTGCAGTGAAGGCTTTTCCCAAGGATGACCCATCAAAACCATGCAGATTAACTGCTTTTTTAGGCTACAAAGCTGGAATGACCCATATTGTCAGAGATGTTGAAAAGCCAGGATCAAGTGAGTCATTTGCTGCCATTATTTTTATCTTTGTTTTTGGTTTGAATATGATCATACATTTCTCACATATTCATATAAAAAGGTATGCTAAGTTGTCTAAATGTAATCATTATCTTTCAGAGCTGCACAAGAAAGAAACATGTGAAGCAGTAACTATTATTGAAACACCACCCCTGGTGGTTGTTGGGGTCGTTGGTTATGTCAAGACACCCCGTGGGCTTCGTTCTCTCTGCACTGTTTGGGCTCAGCATCTCAATGAGGAGGTTAGGAGAAGGTTTTACAAGAACTGGTGCAAATCGAAGAAGAAGGCCTTCACTAAGTATACAAAGAAGTATGAAACTGATGATGGAAAGAAAGACATTCAGGCTCAGCTGGAGAAAATGAAGAAATACTGCACCGTGATTCGTGTTTTGGCCCATACCCAGGTAATTCAAGCTTTAGCAGTGTTATTTTAAATTTGATAGAAGTGGAATTACATATTTCTCATCTTTGGCTTTTCCTCGTCATGAATGTGGACATACCATTTCAATGTTATGAGAATACCTGTCTGGCGGTTATATTATTTTAACTGTTATTTCACTCTACAGATCAGAAAAATGAAGGGACTGAAGCAGAAGAAGGCCCATCTGATGGAGATCCAGGTCAATGGTGGATCAATTGCCCAGAAGGTTGACTTTGCTTATGGTTTCTTCGAGAAACAGATTCCTATTGATGCTGTGTTCCAGAAAGATGAGATGATTGACATTATTGGTGTGACCAAAGGTAAGGGATATGAGGGTGTTGTTACTCGTTGGGGTGTTACTCGTCTCCCTCGTAAGACTCACCGTGGTCTACGCAAGGTTGCTTGTATTGGTGCCTGGCATCCGGCTAGGGTCTCCTTTACTGTTGCTAGAGCTGGGCAGAACGGCTACCATCACCGTACAGAGATGAACAAGAAAATTTACAAGCTTGGGAAGGCCAGCCAGGAGTCTCATTCTGCCATGACTGAATTTGACAGGTCGGTATATCTGTTATCTTCTTTAATGGGTTCTTTTTCTTCTTGAGATCTGTATTGTTTATTTTAGGTGTATGTGAATTGTTAAGTTGGGTGAGTTCGAGTAAGGCGGGGTAAGAGCGGGTGGTAACTAGTTGATTGATATTTTTCCGACCTTTTTTGTTGACCTTTTCTGACCTTTGTTGGCCTTGCAACTTAAAAAACCACCAGGTACATGTTTGGCTCCATTGTTGTGGCTGAATATATTTTTTGATTGTAATTATATAGTCATTTCATCATTTAAAGCAACATGTACAGCTGTCAAGACTTGCAATAGCTGTTGCTTTTCTATTTTGAGGTTGATGTTAGATGATTGTTATAATTGTGTACTCAGGACGGAGAAGGATATCACCCCAATGGGAGGCTTCCCCCACTATGGTGTAGTCAATGAAGATTACCTGCTGATCAAGGGCTGCTGTGTTGGACCTAAGAAGCGTGTTGTGACTTTGAGGCAGTCCCTACTGAAGCAGACATCTAGGCTTGCATTGGAAGAGATTAAGCTCAAGTTCATTGACACATCCTCCAAGTTCGGCCATGGTCGGTTCCAGACAACGCAGGAGAAGGCCAAGTACTATGGAAGGCTCAAGGCTTGATTTTGGCCAAGTTAAAGAAGAGTTTGCCTTTGGTTTCAGGGTAGTTTTGAACATCTAAGATTTTTGGTCATTCTAGTCTCTATTTTGAATTAATATGGCTATGGCTACACTGGCAGTTCTTTGAAACTTCATTTGTGCATGGTTTCTTTTTTGCGCGTTAATACGTCTTACGGTATTTTTGGGCTTTAATTTGAAAATCTCAAGTGTGTAGTTTAGCAAGTTCTCCCAAAATTGGGCATATTTTAAGATGGCCGTACAAACCTGGTAATCTAGAAGGTTAATTATGGTTTTGGCATTTTATTTTTATTCAAGAAAAGCTAACTTCTTGAACTTATTTAACATTCCAGTTTAACATTAACCTTTTTAACTTAAAAGGTTCTTTAAAAAAAAAGAAGAAAAAAAACCAAATATAAAACCAAAAACCTTCAATTTATCACTTTACACATAAATAACTAACTAACGGCCTTTGTGACGCTAATCATGCATTACGAATTAATATGGTCGAGGAATTAAAGTGGTCAATCGTAAAGCTTTCGGTGAGAATATCACTCACATGAATTTCACTTTTATCGTTTAAAACACCACAAGAATCAATAGGGGCTAAGAGCTTTCTTTTTGAAAGATACCCAGTGTTTTTTTTAACAATAGGTCATCGAATATATCAAAAGATAATATATCTGAATAATTTGAAATATTAGAGGAAATAAAAGAATGCTATGGTTTTGTGACAATCACTTTTACCGTTTTACGAAGATTGCGGAATTTTTTTTGTTTTTTGGGTTTTGCCATTCATAGGTCTTACATGTAGGGAGGACGATGAAACGAGAAGGCAATGGATGTCAAGATATTGCAGATAGTAGACGAAGAATTATTTCCAACTGCCCCAATCATATTAGCTGGATTTAATCAATTCAAATTAGTTCATCCACTAATATCAAGCGCTTAAGACTCAAATCAATCTCATTACAAATATCACAATATAATATATGAATAACCAAAATAGATAATAAGACGTACTTTGTTGTTGATATATTGCCCTTATTATTAAAGAGTGGGTATCAACCCGTCCAATCCGTGAAACTGACCCAACCCATATAATATTTTACGGGTTGAATTGGGTTGATAAAATATATGAGTTGGATTGAATTATTAAATTCTCAACTAGCACTATTTGGGGGTTGGGTTGAAAATTTTTAACCCAACCCAACACGTCAACCCGTATATGTATATGTATATGTGTGTGTGTGTGTTATTATATAAAATTTGATATTTAGTGTTTTGTATTAAATAAGACTTTAAATTATGTAAAGATAAATTTAATTATGTAATAATAATTTGTGTTTCCATTAATTATTTACTAATAATTTGATTGTTGAACTTTGAAATGTTGATTTGTTGTAGGGATTTTAATATTTGTGTTTTTTTAATTTTTTTTAAACTAAAAAAACTTTTTCAAAGCCCAACCCCCAGTTTGAGTTGGATTAGGTTGGGTTGAATTTTTTCAATCCGTTCTGTATGAGAGTATCAACCCGACCTATGTCCACCCCTAATTATTATTATTATTATTATGAATAGCTTTCTAACCTTGCTAAAAAAAACAGGAAATAGCCCTTGCGAGAGATGGGCAAATAAATCAACTAAAATTTTTCCTGGGTACAGTAAAAAAAATTATATTATTTTGAACAATATTTATGATGAATAATCTTTTTTGGAGACGAAGCAAAAGGCTGTTCGGGCCCTCTGTGATATTTTATTTCTGTAGACTTTCGCTCAAATGATTCTTTAAGAATTAACGATAGCTATCAAAGTAAGCTTTCTACAAACGATCTTAAGACACGGAGAGAATCAAATTCAAGATTTGTTACTTCTTAAGTGATTGATTACGAACTTGATCAACACTCACTATTACGAACTTGATCAACATTCACTATTCCTTAAGACTAGTAATTCTTATTTTATTAACCATGAGCCAAATCATCATTTGAAATGTGGGTCACCGATAAATAAGGCTAAATATGTGGCCTATCACAAATGAATCAAGCCAAAAGAAGAAAAGAATCAAACTTACGAAAGTGATAAAGTAGTAAATTGTGGACTATGTGTGTGTAAAAATGGTACTCAATTTATGTACATATATATTTTATTCATATTCATGTCCATGCAATCTTGTTTTTCTTGATTGCGTTTTGCTTGCAAGTGAAAAAATTATTGAGAAAATGCCATGTCCTTTGGTAAATTGTAGGAAAAGGAATTAAAAGGTTACTTGAGATGGAGACTTGTTGATCCAAAAAGAAAAGAAAAAAAAGGAAAGAAAAGAAAATATTATGCTTCAATCTAATTTTCAACATTTGCTTTATGAGCTTTCTGGTCATGTCATGCATGGGACCCTTTCTCTTTTAGAAAATGTCTTACATGGAAATATGGAAGCAATCATCTTTTCTTGAAGAGACCTTTTCTGCATGAAGTGGGTTTCTTTTCATTTATTCAAAACTGGAATTATTGAATCATGCTTATGTTTTCACCTGGTTTGAATATTTGAAAATCTATGTGCATCCATCCTGTGGTGTGGTTTCATGTCACATTTTCAATGGTGCTAGAACTGGAAACTACCTCATATAGTTAACTAGATCTACACAGTAATCATTTAGTGGACAGCATTAAATATTAATCACTGCAAATTATGTAGTTTCATCAATATACAAAAGAGGAATCATTGATGGGGAAAATTTATTTACTAGTACCACTTTTGCACTTGATGTGAATATCATCATGTTCAAAATTTGGATATGAGCAATCTCCCTTAAAAATTATAGCTAAACATCATTGTTCCACATTAATTTGGCATCATATATTGTAACTAGACAATAATATCAAATTTTAAATATGAATAATTATACAACCACAAACTCTTGTACAAACTTATTTTGTACAAACTGACGTGACATTAATTTATTGATTGAATGAAAATATAAATTAATAAAAATAAATCATGTGGCCGAAGTGATATTTAATTCAACTAGTATTAACATGCCACGTTAGTTTATACAAAATAAATTTATATAAAAGCTTGTAATTGTATCATTATTTTTTAAATATATATATTTTAGAACATGCAAATGCCGATAAAGTCAAATAAATTTAAAACATTCAAAAAAATTAAATTTAAAAAAATGACAGAACATAATACAAAACCAAGTGGTTGTATATATAGGGCTGTAATGTAGACTGGCTTATCCTAAACAGAAAAAAAATAATGACCGGTTATTCTTCCTCAAATAAAAGCTTGGATAGTACAGCAAAAAAATGTCACTGTAAAATGTCAGAAATTAAATTATTCTCTTATGCAACAAAAGACAGACACAGTTGGTTTTTTAGCATGTAACTTTTTTTTTTTAATTTTAGCTTATTAATTTATATTTTATGAGGGAGAATATGTAGGTCTCCATAGGCTTTCTTTTTCATTATCAGACATTGGGATTCTGCTGTTGAAAAAAGGGGCTCTCTCACTCAGTGCACTTACTCACTCACTATAAGCAAGCAAAATGAACCCCCTCTCTCGTTCAAGCCTTTTTCTTCAAAATTTGTATTGCAGTAAGTACTTAAATATTTCATTTCTGAAGTATATAAATGATCAATTTCCTTAATTGCTTAATTATAAGTATTTTCTTCTGTGAATGCACACAACAGAAGTCGTCCAGAATATTAATTGATTGAATTAGTAAGAAATCTTAAATCTCATATAAAATGATCAGTGTTTGAATCTTACTTAAGCAGTCCTTGCTTTGTGTGCTTTAATGTTTATTTTTGTATTTACAATCTTTTTTTTTCCTAATAATGTACAACAATTTTGCTTTAATGTTTCTGACAAAAGTGATCATTTCTTTTTCTCAACAACAGGTTGTTTTTTAATTAAAGGGAAAAAAACAAAAGAAATGAAGGAATAATTGTGGTCTACATCACCATCTTTTCAAGCACTCTCATCTTTTTTTTTTAATTTTTAATTTTTTTGGTACACAAAACCCTTTCTTTCTTCTCTTGAATCATGGCATTTCTGCTTCAGCCTAGCTGTAAGGTACCCAAACAATATGAATTCTCTCTCTCTCTCTCTCGCTGTTAGCTTTTTATTTTTATTTTTGCTTGTGCTTTGATCTCCACTTATTGCCATATGTGAGCTAGCCAATAGCTTTGATCACATGCCTATTCAATCCCAAACCTAATTCAGAAATTACAAAAAGTTTTATTATATATTAAAGAAATTGAGTCTAATTTAATATTCTTCAGCAGCTTTTTCTTTATCAATCTTTCTTTCTTTTGTTTGGTGGTAGTCTGGTGGAATATGTGTGAGATTTTGTCACCTTAGCTATGATTGCATCTAAATGCTCATGTTGGATTTGAATTTATGCTACCAAATAAACTTCTATCATCCCTCAATTAATCTAATAATGTTTAAAAAGAAAATCTAGAACAAGTAATTTCAAGAAAATCAATTACAATTAATCTTCGCCGCCTACTCGTGTGTAATCCTTTTAATTCTCTGTATTAGCTCTTAATCATCATTATAATTACCTTTCTTTTCAAAAATTGCTTACAATTAGGAATGATAACTCATAATTTCATTTTTCTAGTTTCATCAAAATTTCAGTTTTTTTTTTAAATAATTCTAAAGGTGATGACTTCTGAAAAGTAGCAATAAGACAGACAGGAAGGACCATTCTTTTTGAATTGTTTAAGTTTGTTTTCTTTCAGAGAAGGTATAGTATTGATTAAGTTAGGCATCAAGATCATGAAGATATAAGATAAAAAAAAATGTAAAATTCATTGATTATGATATAGCTTTGTCTTTACATTTTCTATTTGGGCATAAAGCTAGCGTGTTTAAAATAGTTCATTGAGAATTGTGGGTGTCATGTTTTTGCAGGGCAGCATAAGCGTATAGGATATATAGCTAGACTAAGATAATGTTTGTTCCTATTTCTTAGGACCAAAAGTAAAGAGGGCCTTAATTGCTTGATTCTCTCAAGAAGAGATTTGTTTTATATTTGCTTGCCTCCTTGTCATTTACATTTCTTCTTCAACTTCACTTGTCTCAACACAAGAGCAAGCAATAAACAAGAAGAGGGTCTTTGAGATTCTAGCTTCTTCTCTAAAATTCGGTGAGTATAGTCCATTTTGTTCCATTGTCATTGAGATTTTAAACATTTTAATTATTCTTTGCTTCACTTTTTCAAGCTAAGAGGAATGGCCTCTGCATTTTCTGAAATTTCAAAGCTTAGCTGGTTATTTAACATCATGTATTGATGAAAAACAATTTTGCCAATCACTTAATTGCTCAACCACGCATCAACATTTATCTAAACCTAAAATTTGATGGTTTTTATTTTTTTATTTTATTTTTCATTTTTTCCCTGTTTGTGTCTTCATAATTAGGATTTTCTCCAATGAATTTTGACTTGGACAAGTAAAATTTTATTGACAGAAGGAATTACAAAGCTTGGAATGAATCACATTTTAATTATCATACAGCTCTTATTATAATGTTGACAATGCTCTTATGCATTTTCATTTTCAGGGCATCAACAAATTACAAAAGTTAAAAGTTTGCTTGGAACAAAATTTGCAGCCAATGTTTGATCTCTAGCTCCAAGCATGTTCTGATCATCAGAAACAATTAGACCATTCAGCAAAATCAAGATTTTCGACCTAAAAAAGAAGGTGTATAGGCATGAATCCAAGCGATTTTGGTTCCGAAAGATCAAAGCCATGGAACGTCTACACAAGTTCAGATCCCAGTCCATCTCAAGCGGCTGCTGTTGATCAGGATGCAGCTCCATGGAAGAGCTTTGGAACTTCCATGAATGCTATCTCTTTCGGGTTCGTTGCCACGGCTATTTTGATATCAATGTTTCTAATCATGGCCATTTTTGAACATCTCTTTAGGCCTAGTCCTTCTTTTACTTCACCAGAAGTCATGACGACAAATGGCTCTTCAGAATCGGGAGCAAAGAAGAAACTCGGTAATAAACAAAGAGTAAGTGTCTCTTTAACTCATCAATTTCAGTATATAATATATATCACTATACATATAGGTAGTATTAGTAATGATGTGATAAGTGACATTTAAGTTATAATGAGCAGCACTATTATGTTCTATTGTTTGGTTAATCCATACAACTTTGATGAGTTCATGACGTATTAGTAGATTATGCTAATGCACGCCACAGCTGCTCACCATACGGTGCTCATTTCCGATGAGTAAACTGATCCGGTGACCCAATGACGTATTGGTACAACGAATTGATTAAAAACTAAGTAAAATTAAGCTGAACAGTTTCTACATGTGATCTTGTTCTGATGACAGGTGTTGAGAACATATGCGTCCGATTTCTCGGTACTGATGCCGGGACAGCAGTATCCTACTTACATTGCTCAACCTGCTCCTCTTCCAAGGGAAGGAATAAACAGGCCGTTCCATGGACATAATTTTGTATAGGAATTTAGAAATAATATACTTGTTACTATTGAAATATGCTTCATGCTGTATTTATTATATCCACGGAGCTCTAAATTTCAGGTCTTTGGAGCATGTTTTTGGAAAAAAAAAATCTATATATTGTCTTGCAGGATGATTATTAGTTCTTCAAATCTCTATGCTTCCATCGTATGATTATTCTTACTTTTGAAATTATAGTTTCAATAATCTTCCTCAAGGCTTGTTATAATGTAAGGGGTTGTTGTTTGTTTGTTAGTCAGAAGTTTGAACATACCTTATTAATAACAATTCTACCTTTTTCAGATAAGAATTCTAACCTTCTCTATTTTAACTCTATTTTAAGTAAGGTGCTATTCATTTATTAGATAGTGTTGTGGAGTGGTGTAAAACTAGGGTGAGGCCTGAGGGCCAGCCTTAGGAAGTTAGGCCTTCTTAAAATTATATATTTAAAAAAAAATTAATGATTTTAAGTCATTCTCTCTAGTTGGACCTTTCTCTACTATAAGCTAAGATCGTAAATATTATTTAGAAAACAAAGTTCTTCTGGATCTCCAGTTTCAATGTCTAGTTTCATTTTCATTCATATTTTTATTACAATCTCCTACAAGATTATTATCATAGTACTTATCTTTATAATCTTCGATGTTACTATTTTCATGATATGTTTCATCATCTTTTGATTCAGAATGAAGTTATTCAATTGTGATTCTACCATGCATATTTTCTAGTAGATTTTCTTTCTTTTTTTTTTCTTTTTGTTGAAATAGAATAAAAAAGCAAACAATTACGCTGGATAATAAAAAAAAACTATGAACACATGAGTATTTTAAAAGGAAATAATAAAAAAGCTAACTAACAAAACTAATTAAGAAGAATATAGGAAAAATAAAACCTGAAAATTTGAACTCATATTGTGTCATCTATTAACGGATATTTATAATTCTTAATGTTAAATAGAGATTTTTGTAAGATAAAAGATTTATTATTACTTAATTTTAACGTTAACACATGATTTTATAGGGATTTAGTGGTTTATTTAGGAAAAAAAGATAATTATAAAATAATAAATAAATAAATAAAACTCAATGATCTAATTAGCTATAGTTCAGGAATTCATGATAACTTATAATAAATGTAGTCACCCATAAGCTTAAGTGTTTCACTATATTCTTAAATTAGGTGACTACTTTTGGTTGTTGTAACTTTTAAGCAATAAATAACGTAACTTAGCAGTTGCTCGTTCATATATCAAATAATGGACTTATCATAATTGAAGTATTTCTTATGTAGCAATATCGTAAGCAACAGCATAAGTTGCCAAAAGAAAGATCCACTCTTGTGTATAATTTTATATCTTATAAAATTAATCACCACCTCATTATTTAGTAAAAATATTTCTTTGATTAGGCATTCTAGTGTTTGCAATTATAGTATATCTTTTTAGTTTAGTAATAGCGTTTATAGCAAGAGCATTAAAGTATATTTTATGGAGCAAATATCCCCGTCTATATCTTTATCCCCTAATATTATTTTTCAAACTTAACACCTTTTCCAGACATAAAAATGAAAAAAAAACATAACGTTCATATATATATATATATATATATTAAGATATAATTCAAAGTCTAAATTAAAAAAAATGCTAATTAGGCAGAAACATTTGAAAACCTCACGAAAGGAGAGGTTAATGAAATTTATAATTTTCATCATTTTTCGTATGCTCTTCCAACCCTCATTTTCTATTAACTTTTAAAAAGAAAAATAATAAAGTTGATTTTAATTTGGATATGTACGCATTATATCGAAGCTTGCAAGCCACCAAAACTCCACCAAATTAATTTATGAGATATGATACAAAATCACATGCATTTGGAGATGATGATGATAATAATTGACATTGACATGGAGATTATTCACTTCAAATGATAATGTGACAAAAATTACGGGGTCATTTTTGGCAAATCGGCAGTGCTTTTCCACACGGTACTGCAATCACTCTTCCATGCTGTAAAGTTCTTCAAAGCATTTTCGTTTAAAAAGAAAACTTTAAAATTTTTAGATTTTATCATAATAATTTTTAATTCTTTATTTTTTTTATATAATTTAAAATTAATTTATAAATAAAATAAAATAACTTAAAAATCACTCTATTAATCTTCCGATATACAAAACCCTTCTCAATATATATATATATATATATATATATATATATATATATATATATATATACACACACACTCTTCTAGATTACCTTGATGTGCAAAAATTATTATTATAATAATGGCTTTGGAGTCGTATTAAGAAAGTGCTTTCAATAATTGATAATGTTAGGAAAATCTGCTTTCCTTTTTCTTTTCTTTTTAAATGGGCCCTGTAAAGATTGAAGAGTTAGGTGATTACGAGGGAAAATTATCAGTTGTATTACGTTAATTATTACTGCAGCGATTTTCATTAATTTAATGAATCTAAGTGGACCTCACTAAGAAAATTAATGAGACTACAAGTTCAAAATGGCATGATAATGTGCAGAAGTTAGACTGAATAATTATTGCTATTATTGTTGTTTTAATTAGAAGAGTTGACAAATTTGATAGGACTCTCAAGCTCAATCAATATCAGATTCACTCCTTTATTGGGAAAGAAGGGGGGAAAAAAAACACTTATATCACCCTGGATTAACTCCAATTAATCTTTTAGGATCTCAAATTAATAATTAACGATAGTAATAATCGGTTTGGATTATTCCAATTATCCGTTTACGGAATGTTCTCTACTTTGTCTTTAGATTTAATGATGCTACTTTAATCACATATTATGAGACGTGTTACAAGGGAGAGCACAAGATATGTTTATTTTATTTTATTTTATTTTATTTCTAAAGTTGCTTTCGGTACATAAAATTAGATACGATTACATTGTGTTAAATTAATTAATGGAGTCTTATATTTAGAAAATTATAAGAATGTATTATAATGCACTATAATGTAATTTTTTGTGAGTTAGGCAAACCCGTGCATGCGGTAAAATTAAAAAAAAAAAAGAAGCTTAAAATAACTTTTGACGTTGGTAAATTTTGATGAATTAGTGAAAGCAATATGTTTTTTATCATCAAATAGCTAACCACATGGTAAAATTAATTAAATTTCTAAAGCAAAATTAGAAGTGTTTTCTAAACAATTTATATACATTGTTGTGTTATAGCCCAACAGCTAAACATTAATACCAAACCATGCCTAATTTAAACTTTTTTGATGAAATGACACTGCTAATATAAAGATCCGGTTTAACAATTATTTTATATCTTAATGAATAATAATAATGATGCTATTTGCAAACTCGATACTACATATAGAAGTGTTCTTTCAAATAATATATTTAACATGATTTGCATTTTACCTTATGATAAATATTGCACGGTTTTAAAGTTCTATTTTTTAAATGATTGTTGTTTATAAAAATAATGGGCGATAATATATATTTGTTCTTTTTTGAATTGATAATATATATTTGTTTAGTTTGAGATATTGGAGTAAATTAATAGGAGATTGGGACTTAATATAATTTCTATTCCTCTTTAATCTTCATTGATTTTACAATCAAAGTTAAGTTGTTAAGGATCGTGATAAATTACTCAACCGTAGTCTTCTTTGGTATTTTTAGTTAAAGTTAAGTGCTTAAGAGTTGTGACAAATTATTCGACGATAGTCATGCATAAATTGGGTAATGATCGAGTAGCTGAAAAACCACTAAACCATAATGGTCAAGTTTTAGTATAAATTTTACAAGTAAAATTGGTCAAGTATTATAAATTTTACGAGTAAAATACGAATGGTTGAGCAACATAATAATAATAATAATAATAATAATAATAATAATAATTGATGGACGAGTATAAAGAGTTAGAGCTATTTTAGATTTTTTTTAAAATATGTATATAATATCATATATCTACTTGGACAACTTAAATTAAGGTAACTTTTTTTAATTTAAAATTTAAGTAGATTTGAATTTAATTAAAATCTAAATATAATATCATCTTATTTATTTTTATAAATAAAAAAAATCTTAAACATGAATGTTTGACATTTATATTCTTGTAAGTCAAAATGAAAATAGAGATTAAATTCTATAGTTTAGAAAATAAAGTTATTTTTAAAATATAATATTTATTTCTCCCTTTTTCTAATAAAATAAAATTAACAAAAAATTACTTTTTCTATTTGAATATAAATATCTAAAAATAAAAAATAAATTACAAAAAATAAATAACTAGATCAATAAATAAACAAAAAAATTTAAATAAAAAATCTAAAATTAATAAAAATTTCAAACTTCAGATGCTTAAATCCTACCTTTACTACTTATTATAGTTATGATACATGAATCGACGATTTTAAATCTGAAATGCACGAGACCTCTTTTGGTTGATCCCTCATTGTTTGCCAATGCATATATTTGGTATAATACCAACATAAATACTCAAAACAAAATTTCAGGATGAGAAATACTTTATAAGCCAAAATGCAATCGGCACTATCAAAGATTCAAGACAAGAATCTACATGAAAAAAAAAAAATTACAAAAAATTACATTGCAACAGAAAATGGTGATAAACACAATAATACAAGCACCACCACCACCCATCCCGTGCGCTTCCAATCCGAAGCACTTCTTCGCCAAATGAAAAAGATAAAGTTGTTTTGATTAACTACTTACCTATTTCTTCCAGTGGCCCTAGCGCCCTCTCCATCTGCCCTTTCTTTGATCTATACATCGTTTCTTTGATTCTTTAGCTAGTTTCTTTTTGCTTTTCATTTTATGACGTCTTTTTTCAAAGGCTTGAGAGATGGGACAAAAAATTTCCTAATGTTCTGATAATTCTTCTTCTTCTTCTTCTTCTTCTTCATCGGGTAATACTACAGTTAGCAAAGAATACTTAACTCGTAGCGAGATCCTGCCCTTCTCGACAACTAATCTTGCCCCAGAAACAACCCAATATCCAGGAGAATCTTGTGGTCCTCTAGTCATCTCCGTTGTATCAACAAGTTTTAGAAGCTTTGGGGCTTGGACGGGAACGGGAGGGCCGCCAGGATACACGGCTGAGTTTATATTGACATCAGCTGGCCGTGGGGGGTGCTTCTGTACAGTTGTGAAGTGATGACTGATAAGTGTTGATATGAGTCCAGATTTTGGTGCCAAGCCGGGTGATCCATCCCATTCTGGATGCTTGACGACTGTTGCTCCTAACACAGTTGAGAAGCGGAGTCGTAAGAAAAGAATGTTTTTGAACCCGTGATTTTCGACATGTAATTGAGCCCCCAGTAACAATAGAAAGATCCTCGTAAGGCTCAACAGGAGCTGTGCACACATGAGAGTAGTTCTTCCACTGAACTTTCTCATAGTATTTACGGTCATGATTCTCTCGACGGAAGTTTCCATTTGGATCATCTACAAGTTGGAAGATTTTCGGAAGCGATGAAAGGTGCTGCAAGTGAATAGCCAAACGATTGCTGCTTCGACCTTCTAGATAGAGCCGCAGGCCTGTCACTGGCCTATGACCTACATCAACCTGTAGTAGATAAACAAACCATAAGGTTTCAGAAAGAAAATGATATGACAAGCAAAGCATGAAATGAGAAAAATCAGAACCAGAACATATTGACAATAATGAAAAGGCACAGAGGAGAAACATTATGCAGCACTCCAAAAGTGGCCAGCTTCCTAGCCCATAAAAAGAGACTGGGCAACTACCTGATGTCACACTATGTTAGCCAACTGGGTTCATGCTTCTAATTTTTGTATTTATTTTAAACACAATGGTACTGCTACTTGGAAGTTGATGGCACGGCTAAAGTTCAATCCAGATGGTTCAGTTTTCATCCACTACATCAACTAATCAAAAGCTAAACAGCATAAACATAAACCACTAAAAATTATAGGATACCGAGTTATTTCCTTTGATTAAAAGAAAAGAACAGCTACTCAGCACAAGCAAGGAAGATAAGAATGATGGGAAAAGAAAATATGTCCTCCTAAAAGCTTCTGTTTTGAATGAAGGTGACAAATGAGAGTCTTAAGGTCATTCTCAAAGAAGAGACAAAATCTAATCCAGTGAAGACAAATACTAAAGCTTGTGAAAGAGGTACTGAAGAAAAGAAATATAAAAACATGAAACTTCAACCAATGAAAAAGCTTTACCGGATTGGTATTCACAAAAAGCTTGGGACCCATGAGACTGAACTTTAATGATGCAGTACTTTGTTGCTTCCGTTGAGGACCAAGTGGAAGCTCACTGAACACTGGTGCCCACTGCCTAGGTAGCTGAAACTCCAGAAACTGGTGGAGTTCTTCTATTGGTGGTTTATCTGCAAGAACAAAAGCCAAGCAATTTAACTCTGCAAAGTTAACAAATTTTCTGCTCAAACCCATGCTTCTCTACTTGTTGCAAACTTCTTTTTATTCAAGGCATTGCCCCCAAGCGTATATTTCTATGAGAAAAAAAGATAAGCATGAAAAATAGCCCATGAATTCTCATGAACTAAAAATACTTAATTGTTGTAATGCAAAATTAGATAACTTTAATATGCAAGTAGAAGAACAGTTCTTGCTCACATCGTAAGTAGAGATTTATGGCATGACTTAAGAATCCACTCCCAGGGACTCCATTTAATAGTGAAGTAATTGGGATGAAGGACATCGAGATCACATCAGGCTCAAATTGAACAGTGTGTAACCATTCCTTATGGGATAGGTTTCTATTGTCACTTCCACCTCTCCTTTTGCAAATGCATACCATATCCTGCAGATAAAGTAATAATGTTAGATCCATATTTTAAAATTAAAAGCTGAAAAAAAATCCTAAGATATTTAAATCATTAGGCAGAACTGTTGAACTAGGTAATCATGTAATGATGTATATTGTCTAACAAAACAAACCTCTTTGTATGAATACGAACTTGAAGGACTTGTATCAGCAAACCTCAAACGCTGTTCCCTGATGTCAAACTGTCACGAATATAATAGGATAAGACATCAGCAAAAGATAAACACAAAAAAACACCCATGCTTTCCCAAATGGCTCAAAAATGTTTTGCAGATACACCAAAATCAAACATGATGTCTAACCAAATGAAAAATATGTAGACAAGTATAGACTAAAAAAGGGAGAGGGGGGGGGGGGGGATTTATATTTTGACTAATGAAAATGCATACAACTCTGAGGCAATTTACTTTAGATGGTCACATATTCATACATGTAAAAATTACATATTCATACACGTAAAAATTAACAGACGACACTTTCTATTCAAAAAGTAATATGAAAATATCCAGATAGCACCACCTTTTAACCAATTGCAAACAGATATCAAAAGGGAAAATAACTAGAAAAGAGGTAATGAATCTTACAATTGTTTAATGTTTTCAATGTTTTCATCCATGTAAAACATTCCAAACAACAAGAATAATTCTACAAGACAACGGTATTTTACGTAGCCAATCAGATTTTCATTGAGTGACATGCAACAGTCCGAAACCAGATCTATGACAAAGCACAAATTGTAGAAAAGTTTATCACAAACCTTGTCATTTTGGTAGACTTGTTCAGAGGACAGGCTATATTGTCCATTTGCATCTAAAAACCTCTTATCTGCCATCTCTTTCAATCTTTTCTGTACATCAGCAGGTTGAAGAGTTGCTGAATGCTTTTGTTTGACATATATTACATCTTTTCCTCCCATCTTCACACCAACAATAATATGTGTACCATATGTCTCGATAAAACTGAAATGATGAGCATGTCATCAAAACCTCATTGCAGTTTTACAGCTCAGGAGTAGAATAACAATGATTATAAATCAAAATTTAGAATAAAAGTAAAAATTGAACATAAATCATAGTACTCAATGATAGATTTCAATATAGCAGACGGATTTGTTGTTGCTATGTGCCGTGTAACAATAATGTATTGAATCAATATAAAGAACAATCTAGATGTTAGTCCTTTATCTAGAAAAATTGTCAGTAACACTGTTTGGCAAGACTGGTGAAAAACTTCAATCTTGGAAACAAGCAAAGTATATAATGCAAATAAAAATGATCTTGTACATTGATTTTGCTGCTCAAACTCACTGCAAATTATTCTAACACAGCTTCATCATCAAGCACAATGTTTTAAACATCAACAATAAGTTCCAGCGTTCTTTGTACATAGGAAACATTCAGTAACTAACTGAAAGGTTTCTCCTCAGCAGTCATTGTATTCAAAGAATAGGCTAATACTTAAAATCAAAGATCTTGAAATAAGGAAAAGACATAATCAAATTTGAGAAGACTTAAACTTCACCTTGCTAGTGCTGCAGGTTCCCATGTTGCTGGGACGGCTTTCTTTACACGGTCACGAAGTACCATCTGAGATTTCTCCAATGCAATAGAGTAGAGTGAGATAAACATCCCATCAAAAGCAAGTGTCTTGGTATTGGCTGCATCTTTCTGCCAATAACCCGAAAATTCGAACATGGCATTGAAGAGGCCTGAAGGAATTTTACCAGTTAAAGACAGTTCCTGATTGAACTGCTCTGACATCTGTGGAAAAGAGGAAAAGAAAAAAGAGGAATGGCGTTAAAGATACCCAAAATTAATCTTTTGCAGTCTACTCTTTTATTATGATATTGATCAATAAACATTCAGTTAATCACTCATATACTGATGAACATGTCACACAAACAACCCAATGTAATTCACTCTGAGCAACCCAACAATCCTCAGGAGTGCAAAAGCTTCTGTCTCAGTAAGGTCAAATCTTAAACTCAACCCCACTGTAGTCCCCAGGGTTTAAAAGAATCAGAAATTTATTCACAGATAGGATCTTCTACTAAGAATGATTGATAAGATAGCATCACGATCACTAATGTCTAAAAACTGACAAGAATTTCTGTACTAACAGTCTAATACTATTAGCTCCAAGCAGGTTAAGTGGAGTTTCAGTTTGAATTTTACACACACATGTGCATGCTCCTGTGGTAAGCCACAACCGTAATACTTACACAACCTATCATTCATTGAAAGTATTCATGATTGAAATAAGGCAACAGTGGACTTCTTTAACAAGCAAAAAGAAAAAATCATAGTATTGACAGCTATAGGAATGAATTGGTAAGTATGCAAGCCAATTCAAATTTACCTGCTGGAAGGAGAGAACATCGGACCTAAACCGTATACGCTCCCCTTTGTCGCATTTTATGGATTTGGACACATTTGGGATAGAAATTCCACCAGGCAAAACAATTTCTCGACCCCCATCTTTATCAATCTCAATCAACCGTGAATCTTTCAAATCTCCTTTACAATACTTCAATCTCAGATCTATAGCTATATCATATCCACGCCCAATTGACCCAATAGCAACCTCAGCAGCCTTTTGAGCTGAAACCTTAAGTGCCATTACTCACCACATAACTCTTGTTCAGCAAAACCACTACCAAAATTACATAAATTCAAAATAAACATATTTAGCTCTATGTTAATTAAAATTTAAACAAAATTTCAAGATAAACCACATCCAATGCTTAAAATATGTAGTTTGAAATGCATATATAGCTCAGAAATCCACATAAAATTCAAAGTACATGTACTGCTTCAAAATAAACCCAAATTTCGGGAATGCCACACACATAAACCAGATTCAAACTCCATAATTAGCTCAAAATACACAAATGTAGCTCAAATTATCACTAACTTCACACAATTTTCAGAAATAAAGAAATTTAAACCCTGCCATAGCAAAAAATACATATACTAAGCACAAATTAACCTGGATTTTCACTATTTTTTTCCCCCAAACAAAGCGGACGTGAACCCTACATACAGCTCAAACTAAGCATATTCAAAATAAACTAACACAACTTCCACAAATTTCGAACATTGAGCAGATCAAAATCTCCACAACTAGCTCAAACCAATTATGAACTAACTATCACTTACTTCTCCGCATGGACCAGATCTAGTCTCATCAAATGTTTAAATACAAACATAATCAATTCAAATTACAGCTGAGAGGAAGCATTTTTTAGCTCAAATTGAACAAATTTACCACGTTTTACACAATTAAACCAGATCTAAACTCTTTGCAAAATCAAATACAGGCATATTCAGCTCAAAATTCACAAAGTCTCATACATTTTTTCACACTGTTTTCAAATTTTCGGCTCGCCACAATGCTCGAGCTCCAACTCGGAAGTGTCAAAATAAAAAACAAAAAATGGCACAAATTGAATCCAGAAGAGTAAGTCTTGTCGGTTGAACACTTGACCAAATGCGAGAACTCGACTCTCGAGAGAGAAGTTTGGAGAGAGAAAGTGAAAAAAAAGAACAATATTAAGCGAGAGAACGAACAAACCCTAGAACGATGAGAATAAATTACTTTATTGTAGGGAAAAGAAAAAAAAAACATGAGACACGGAAAATAATTTTTTTTATAAAATTATATGAAAAATTATGATGTGTTGAGTGTATTGATTTAGTTTGACTGAGCTTCCTGTTTTTAAGAAGACATCTATTTGACATGTGAAATAAGGTTCGGGTCAAAAATGGAGGACTTTCAGCGATGGTGGAGTGATAAAGGTACTGCCTGTTACGTTACGTCAGAGACAACCAATTAAAGTGGGCGAAATGTTTTGAGTTGGAGGTTTTTGAATAATGTTAATCATGTCCCTGTATTTTGCACAATTGTCAGAAATTTCTATTCTTTTATTAATGCGCGCACACACACTAACTCTTAGGCCATAGCAGCCCAGTTCCCTTGCATCCCTTGATTGGCTTCGAACCAAATCTATTGTATGGTTATACAATTATCAAAGTGATGTTTGGAAATTTAGTTTTTATGGACATGTGATAAACTACCATGTCATATGTTACGTGATATGATAGTAGCCTCAAGTAAGGTATGGTCCCACCAATGAGCATTTGGTTTAATAGGAGAAATCTTGCATTTATAATGTAGAATGCAAAGGTTCGAACCTCCATAAAAATTTTATGGAGATTAGTTTCAGTATTCCTTCAATTATCAACTAATTGAGTGGAGTAGACATCCTTTGAATATTAGAGAGAATTTAAAGTATCTAGACAAGTGTTTCAGTGTGTTAATGTATGGCGGTGGTCGCAATTGTATAATATGATTGTAAATATTAATTGTAATGTTTAATATAATATCAGTAACAATTTGTATACAATAGAATTAAAAAATAGTTAGGTATAGTCCCTTATGGTTTGTTGTGTTATATATGATATTAAGAGAAAACATAGTTAAAATTCATTATTTTTATTATTATTGCGATTATTGAAGGGTAGATTTTATTTAACCAATTAGGTGCTTTCTCCCTAATAATTAAAAAAAATAGTTCTTAAAATAAGAAAATTGTGAGAGTAGGACCAAGCCTTTGAGATAAGCTTCGTGAAAGGAGATATTATGAAAAGTAGAGCTAAGAAAGTATCTTACATAGAGACAGATGTGGTAATATGGGTCAAGATTCGTTTATTAAATTCGATTTGATAAGAATTAAATAGTTTTGTGTTTGAAAAAATTGATTTATTTACTAAACGAATGAATTCGATTTAATTCGCTAATTAAATGAATTAAATATGGGTTTGAAGATATTATTTCATTTAGAATTTGTTTAATAAACAAGTTATAAATGAATCAAATACATATTGATTCGTTTAAAATTTTTTTAATTAAATACTTTTGTCCTAAAATTTATTTGAATTTTTTAAAAAAATTTGAAGGTTATTTGTATTATTAAGGATTTGTAATTTGATATTTAGATGACTGTATATTTAATCCTAAAATGTGGTTTGGTTATTTGTATTTTGTTGTAGGATATTAAATTTGTGGCTTTTTTATATTTTATTTTGCTTAATTTTTTTATTAATTATATTTTTCTAAATAAATATTTATTCGATTTGATTTGTTATGGATTCGTAATAGAATAAACGGATAATAAACGAATTCAAATACAATTTGATTCATTTTTTAATTATACCAAACGAATTAAACGAATTGAACTGAATATTTGTTTAACAAATGAATCCAATACGAATCTTGAGATTTTAATTCATTTAATAAATAAATTGAATCCAAATCAGTAAAATTTTGATCCAATTCATTTACAATTCGATTCAAATTCAATTTGTTTATTCGTTTTGCCACCCCTACGTAGAGAAGAGTTCCTTTGTAAATTCAGATTATTTATAATGAAAATATAGATTTTTGCTGAGGTGTGGTTCTTCTATCCCCTACGGTCTGAAGTGCTGCTTAATTGGTCAGAAATAATATTACTATTGTAGGAGCTAAAGAGAGCAGATTCTATTTATTTATTCGTATCTTTTTTAATGTAGTAAGAAAACTAGTTCTTAACAAAGTTCGAGGGATTATGATATCAGGACAAACTAATACATATCAATAATTTATAGATGATATATTACAAACTGAGATACGAGCTTTGTAACCCCAATTTGTGTTCATAACAATATTTTTCGGAATCTCACATTAAAATTACAAATCTTAACAGAAATAAAATTAAATGAGTTCAAATTGTGAGAAGTTATTTTAATATTTTGAAATACAGGGGGTATGATGAAAATATCCAGAAGACATTAAACAAGCAACAGCAAGCCATAATTGACTAGTTGCCTCTGTGAGAAAGCCGGTGGACAGCCATTGGCATCATCCTCATCCTTTGTTCACATTTCTCACGATCTCGTTTGTTTATTCATTGGACGGCAGTTATGACTTTCAAAGTTGCTACGCTGTCGTTGTCAAGCAGTGCGCTCAAGATCAAGAAAGGAGATATCTCTCAGTGGTTCGTTGATGGCTTTTCTGATGCAATTGTAATTGCTCTGCACTCTCTGTATCACATTTCTGTTTTTTTTTCCCTTCTTTGAAAAATTTCATGTGTGAAGAATTTATTGAAGCTACATTGGAATATGTTTGTAGTCGAAAATTTAGGCCATTAATGTACTTATGTGAACCTTAACTTTGATATTTCTTATGGTATATTCAGTTTCCTGTAATGGGGTCTTTTTAAAAAGCGAGTTGTAATCAAATAGTGGAGCTTGATCGATCAGGGATTATGAATGCTTCCTCTACCAAAGGATCTTTTTGAGAGTGCTTTTGGTAGTGCCTAAAGTGCTTTTAAGTAGCCAAGAGCCATTGTGTCTATTGGTGTTTTCCTAGAGATCTTTTGACATTAGAAAGTGCTTTTTGAACAAATAATTTATTGGTGTTTTTGCAAGAAGAACAATTGACTTGAAAGTACTTTTTTGCAAAATCACTGGCAGCACACCTTACAGTTAGTGATCGCTTGATTGAATAGGAAGGTTGGTGTTGAAAAGGGAAATTGCAATTGATTGAATGGTTGTTTGCTATAGGTTAATTCAGCCAATGAGAGAATGCTTGGAGGTGGCGGTTGCGATGGAGGTACTTCCCCTTGAAGTCTTACTTTTATCTATTTCTATAAATGTTGCATAACAGGCCTGTACTAACTTTAGATTCATTGTGCTAGCTATCCATAGGGCTGCAGGACCAGAACTTCTAGAAGCTTGTTATAAGGTTTCAGAAGTTGGATCTGGAATCCGTTGTCCCACAGGAGAAGCAAGAATGACACCGTAGGTTATTTGATTTCTGTTTTGCTGGTTTTGTAATTCCAGTATCATGCACAGTTGGAGCATACTAACACATTGAAACTATGCAGAGGTTTTAAATTGCCTGCATCTCATGTGATTCACACTGTTGGCCCAATCTATGGTGTTACTATTAACTCTGAAGCTTCCCTGAGAAGTGCGTACAAGTATGTTTATTGTTTTCTGAACTATACCTGTGGTAGTTTATTTTGTAATAATAAGATTGATCACTTGTAACCTACATTTGTTACAGGAACAGCTTGAGCTTGGCCAAAGCGAATAACATTCAGTACATTGCTTTTCCTGCCATATCGTGTGGCTTATATCGGTAAGTTGACAGGTAATAGAAAGGAACCCATTTCGATTTGTACGTTTTCTTCTTTTAGATCCAGATAAACTTTGCATCTGCTTGACGAGGAAAAAAAATAACATTATTGGTTTCTTTGCGCATATCTCATTATAATACAGTGAAACCTTGACTTCCTAGATGGAGTGAATTACATTGCTGCTTTTTATGCTTTATTTGAAGACGAGCTGTTTATAGAAAGGTTTATCTGTTTGTGATGCTGGCTTATTCGTGCAAATTCTTGACCTCCTTAGGCACAGAAACTTGTTCCAGGAAGTATTAGGTGTTAAGTTAGTGTATTCTAATTCATCTGATAAATCTTTAAATTTGGGGCAGAATCTACTGATGACTTAAGCAATGAATTTTAATGAGTTTAAACGCTCCGAGTTTCATGTGGTTGGAGTGTAAAAAATGCCTGACTAGTTCATTTTTCTTTTGCTTTTAATAATTTATCAGTTATCCTCATGAGGAAGCCGCCACAATAGCTATATCTACAGTCAAAGAATTTGCTAATGACTTTAAAGAGGTATCATATATTAGTATTTTGCTTAGAGATACTCCTTGCTTCCTGCACTTTCAAAGTCTATTCAGACAGTTTTACATTATTAGGTCCATTTTTACTTCATCTTATAGCACTATTTCCTGTTGATATGTTGATCTACACGAGGACAACGATCTTCTAGGTAAATTTATTCTATAAAAATGGGAATCATTTCATTACTTGAATATGAAACTGAACACCTGGTAACAAATTCAGAACTCAAAAGTGGTTAATAACATCAAATGTTACAACGTATGTCATACTTGTCGGATTCAACAATAAGCGGCTTACATAACAGAATGTGAATTGTTACAAAAACATATTTTTCTGTAAATTATAGCATAAACTTTGTAATTTTTACTGGTCGTTTCTGCAGTAAAATGATTGTTCTTTGCAGGTGCACTTTGTTCTGTTTACAGATGATCTCTACAATCTTTGGTTGAAGAAGGCAAGGGAATTGCTGTCTTTTTCATCTTGAGGACGTAAAAAACTTTGAAGTTGGTACAAGTTCAGAGTTGATGTCCTTTGAGCAACTGGTATATCAGTCTTTGGACCAAAAAATTAGAGGGATTTTACAAGAAATAGGCTTACAAAACGCTCAAATTATGTAAATATGCAGATTTTCTAAAATGTCAAAATTACATTTCCCATTAAACTTCTGTTGTAAGTTGCAAATATGCACCTATTAATCAATAAGGTTTGCGCCAACGAAAGCACATGAATTTACCTTAAGAGCGAGCATTTTGTTCTTGCAAAAATATGTACGATGAAACGTGGTCTCCAGATTCACCTATCAACTTGGTAAATGCAAGATTCAATTTCTTATTTTAATTTCTAAAAATTTGTTTTTAAGAAGAAATTCTGTAGCATAGCTTTTAAAACTTCCTAAGAAAAAAGAAAATATTTTTCATCAAACATTTATAAAACTAATAATGAATTTACAGTCATTATTTATAAGGGATCTCAGGATAAATTCGAAGACAAAAAAAATATATTATCTTATAGTATATTGAAATGTGTATTTTTATTGTCAAAATTTCATTATTATGATTTAATTATAAAACTATCTTTATCTCGCAAATTCCTCTTTTTAAAATATTTCACTAAACATTTTTATTTTCGGATGATATTTTCATTAATATTTTAAAATTAGTTCTTATTATGAGAAATCTTAGGGAGTGTCAATAAAATTCTCCCAACAATGAAACAAAATACCGTTGGCAAAATGAAACCAGTCAACAGCCCGGGCAGGCAGGAAGCACCCGCCCAGCGGCTACATATGACTCTTGATACGAGGGAAACGGCATAAAGCTAGCCAAGTTTTTGAGCATGACTTTTAAAGTTCAAACGTTGTCGTTTTCGACTAAGACATCTCTCAAGATCAGTAAAGGAGACATCTCTCGGTGGTGCGTTGATCGCTCTTCTGATGCAATTGTCAGTTATCTCCTTCTCTTTCTTTCTTTTCTTTTTTTTTTCGTTTTTTTGTTTATTTATTCTTAAGTTTTTTTGTTATATGTATGTGTGATCTATAATTTTGGTGAAAATTGGAAAAGAAGTTTGTTTAGTTAAGATTTAGAAAAATGCTAAAGAATCAGAGCACCGACAGAAACAATGATAAATCTGTGCCAATTTTCCTTGTTTTCCAATTAAGTGAGTAAAACGACGCCGATTTATCACTGTTTCTGTTAGCCTTCTGTTTAATATTTCTGTCTGAAAATGATTGATAAACTTCTTAAGGTCATACACTCATACTTTAAAATGAAATTTAAGGGGCAAATCATAAAATATCTATTTTGGCTTTTGGGAGCCGTTAATCTCTGTTCCTTGTTATAAATTTGAGATGCAAAAATTATTTCCTAATTGGTGCAGTTCTCGACTTTACCATGCAATTGTTGTCTCTGTTTTCCGATGTTAATATGTGTAATTAAGTAGCTGTGTCGTGTAGCTTTACTCTATTGAGGAAACCTATTTGTTTTATGCTTTCTGTATAAAGCGTCTGAAAGATTTGATTAGTAAGAGAGATCGCCACTAGTTTGGTGAAATTTGAAATGTTAGAATTACTGTTGTGGACTCATGAACCTAGCACTAACTTGCTATAGCTCCGTTCGTAGTTTTAAATCTTTTGATATTCTTTAATAGGATCCCCTTTCAGATAGAATTGTGACTTCAGATTTGGAGCCGTGGAATTTTTATGGATTATCTAGTTATTGAATGTCTGTTTTCTGCAGGTGAGTCCAACCAATGAGATTTTGCTTTTAGGCGGGTTTACTGCTGCAGGTACTCTTCCTTGAATTTATGTTGTAATTTTGTATTGTAAATGAACTCAAAATGGACTTGTAGCAACATTCGGGTGAATCTTGTTAGCCATACACGAGGCAGCAGGACCAGATCTTCAAAAAGCCTGTTATCAAATCCCAGAAGCCCAACCTCGAGTCCGCTGCCCACCAGGAGAAGCAAGAATTACACCGTAGGTTATTCTGGCTTAACTTCTGATGTACTGGTTTTCTCATTCCTGTATAATGCTATTGTTGGCACTAACATGTTGAAAGAGTGCAGAGGGTTTAAATTGCCAGTATCTCACGTCATTCACACAGTTGGCCCAGTGTTTAATTTTCATTGTAACCCTGAAGACATCTTAAGGAGTGCATACAAGTATGTCTAGTGTTTTTTTGAACTATAAATTTACTAATTTCATTTTGCAATTATGAAGTTGAACTCTATTTTTCTTAAATTTTCGGCAGGAACTGCTTGAGTGTGGGCAAAGCAAACAGCATTCAATACATTGCTTTTCCTGCCATATCATGTGGTGTATCCCAGTAAGTTAACACTTAACGGGAAGGATTCATTTCAATTTTTATATCTAGATAATTTGAGTGATCTATACTATGTGCCATCTAATTCCAAGTGATTCTAAAAAATAGAAAAGTATCGAACACTCTCCTGCTATTGGTAAAGCTCTGTTAAAATTAATGTTACAGGATCATGACTCATGCCATTAAATTGCAAACCAATTGTGGTTTTCTTGAGTCATTCTGGGTGGAGCTTAGTGCAAAAGTCACTACCTATGATATGGATTTGATAGAAACAGCTCTTTAAACTGCAATGATATGTTGCCAGTTTCATCATCATTGAGAGATTATGTAAAATAAACTCTCATGTGTTTATTCTTATCGAGAAGGGTAAGAGAGTAAGAATCAAGAAGGGTAAGAGAGTAATTCTTATTTGTCAAACCCAGTCTGCAGGGAAGTCAACCGGATTTTCAACTTTTCACCTGCATGTCAGGGACAAATATATGAGCTACTATGAACTGTATTGTGAATACTTATTGAAAATATGTTAAAATTCGACCTTTCAGGCGAATGGAATACATTATAGATGTTTTACTTTTCGAAGATAAGTAGATTGTAGAATGTCTTTTGTATTTATTACTCTGGCTGGGTCAGCAACTTTGGTCCTATAGGCACACATGCTATTACGGAAGAATTACATAATACTCTAATTTATCCTGATACATTTTTAAGACCATTATATGCTGATGTAGTTAACTGATGATTTTAATTTAAACCATGAATCTCAATGGATTGGAATTCTGAATTTTACTCCACTCTGCCTAGAAAAAGTTCCAACATTTTTTTTTCCTTTTTTGGTTGAATAATTCATCAGGTATCCTCCAGATGAAGCTGCCACAATAGCTATATCTACGGTGAAAGAATTTGCGAATGACTTTAAGGAGGTATCGCATGATAAATTTTGCTTAATGATCTGATAGTACTGTATTGTTGCACCTTTTAAATTGAATCTGGCATTTCTAAATGATTCACTTTTCATTTCTCTTTATTCATTTATTTGTTTACTTTTATCATTTGTGTTAAATATAACTCAAGCTCTTCCTGTAGCCCTTAGGCTGCAAATAGCCTGATAAGCCCTACCAATATTGTTTTTAAACATATATTTTTGTTTATAAAGCTTGACAACATATAGAAAATGTGTTTGTTGACTGTGTTTGTGAAACAGTCCTGCAGAGAAAAAGGATCCGTTCTCTAAATATTTCATTGAATTTGAAAAATGTATGTAGGTGTTTTGATTGTTAAAAACACAGTCCAAACTCCAAAGTTCTGTGAAAAAAATTACATCATGCTTGTTCTTAATAATTACATTGTCTTCACTCAACATTTTATCCAATGTCAATGGTTGTCATCTCTCTCTCTCTCTGTGGTTACCTGCAAAGCATCAACCTTTACTTTGATACTCTCCCACCAGGCCATAAATTTGTCTATTATATTCAAGTTCACATCCTTAAAAGCCCTACTTCTATCCCAACGAAGTTCAAAGTCCATTCTTCAGTTAACAGAGCCAAAATGAAGATTAGGATAACACAAGAAGCAAGCTTCAGAAAGATGTGATGAAGAAGAGAGAAAGAATTTTTCTCAATTGGAGGTTATTAAAAAAGGATTAAAGAATTAAAGGTGAGTTAAGAAATGGGACAGTAAAGTAAGAGGACTTGGAGAATAATGACTGGATTATTTGGCGAGACAGATACTAGAAGAAAGTGCTTTAGAAGCTAATGACTTCCTTTTAAAATCTTACTCTGGCAGCCTGCACTAATGCTGTTGTTATATTTGTAAGTTACCAAAACAAACCTCAACAAGGGCTCATTTAAACGATTGTATGAATGTTCACATTCACTTAGGTTGTATGTTATTTAATATGCATTGCGAATCATCTATGTGTTAAGTTTTATTAGGACATTCCAAGATATTGTTAAACCCTTCCATCAAATGCATTTTTGAAAAAATATTGTGAAACAAGTCTTGAATCTTGAAATTTTCAAGTTCATTTTTTTTTCCCTTTTTTTAACAAATTCATGTCTTGGACTCTAGGAACCCTGTTGGTTTTTGTTTGGACTCAAATATTATCAGGCTGCTACCAAAACCTCACTCTGTTGTGACAGATGATACTAGGTCACAATTAAAGTCTTTCATCCTTTCAATATATTATTGCCATTTCTGCGTTGACTTTGTCATGTTTGGTTAATTTTATATGTACATGTAACAATTTATCCGTTTGCCTTCTTTCAAAATATGAAATATCTCTGATAATGCAGAGTCAATATGATCAATTCTATGGGTTGCTCTTTGCAGGTGCATTTTATTCTGTTCACAGATGACATCTATAATGTTTGGTTAAAGAAAGCAAAGGAATTGCTCCAAGGCTAGTGTAAGTTGGCAGCTATACTAACTATCAATCTTATAATCTTTCGAGGAAACAAAAATCTCAGATTTTATACAGTTGAGGAGTTCAAGCAATTGTTGTATTATGATTCCATGTTCGATTTGTAAATCATTCGAAATTTTTCATAAGATGGGTGTTCGAATGGGTTGTGTTACTGCTACAAGTTACAAATCATTGTGTTCTATCCCCATCATTGATTGGGGGAGGACATCTCTCATGCATGTTATATAATTTTTCACGACATTCTTTCAGTGTAGTAATCTTTTTGCGACTACATTCTTTCAGTGTCGACGTAAGTGTTTTGAATATAATAGCCGTTGCCCCAAAAAGATTAACGAATTTTAACATAAATATGAATATAAATAAGTGAAGAATTGTATCTACTTTTATTTATTATGTTTATTTAATACTGTATATGTAGTTATTACAAATGATCTAGTTTAAAATTGACATTCTTAAAGGATGTAATAGTATAATTTGTAATATATGTTGGATCCCCCTATCTTACTTGCCATATATGTTATATAATTATAGTATATGACTATATGGCATAACAGTTCTTTAGAAATTTAAGATAGTGCAGGATCCTAGAATAAATGAGCACTCTTGTCGTTATAAATTTTTTTGGTAAAGATTTTTTTTGGATTAACTTGGTTAATTAAGTGTAAAGTAGTCAAAAGAGGGTGTGGTCGTTTTTAAAGTTGTAGGGTTTACGTGTAGATATAATCAGATCATGTGGGTGTAAGTGTCCTTTTATGGATTCTATAGAGCTTTATCAAAAGATAAGATGGAGATAATTTTGCTCCACCTCACTTCTAGATAATAATTGTAATAAGTTCAAATATACAAATCAACACAAAATATTAAAAAAAATCAACTAAATTTATTTTATAATTTTTTTACTTAAATATCTTTGACAATTAAAGAGTTTTAATGTAAGTTTTATTTCATTGTTTTATTCCAAGAATATAAAATGATTAAATTATTCAAAAAACATGAATATTTGTTTTTTATAGTTTAGGTATTTAATTTTATTTGATTAAATCTCTAAATTTCTTATTTATTTATATTTTCTAAATATATCGCAAATTTATTATAATTATTTTTAAAAAAATACAGTGAATTTATAAGAATTGGAGGGTGGAAATATCACTGCTACCCTAGTGGACTAAATTAGAGCAAACAAAATTCAAAGAACCAACTCGAGAGGAGCCAATGACCCATCCAATTAAAAAATTGCAAATAATTCGCCCAATTTGGACTTCAAGCCTTGCAAGATCACGTGTATTTATTTAACACAAAGCACATGGTTTGCCCACTTATGGCTGTTAAACATTGACATTAATTATTTTAGGTACTACGAGAATGAGATGGAAGTGGCCCTTTGACCAAATGTTAAAAAGCCCCATTAAAAAAAAAAAGAAAAAAAAAAGCCGAGATTAAAAACTAAGGAACCTTTTAAAAATCAACCACAATAATTAAGTAATCACTTTTGCATTTCCGAGATTTCTTGTAAGCTTCCATGAGTCTACCGTATGTGTCAAAAAGAAAACAAATGCATTTGCATGCTTCTAAAGAAAGCATTTGGGAGCAAATTACAAACTTAAAAAGCATTTTAAAGTAAAAATATGCATGAATCCTTAAATCTACCATATGTGTGTAAAATTATGATCATGTTAGTATTGAGATTGAATAATTATAATTTAAAAATTTATAATATTAAAATATTTAGTAAATACTAATTACTGTGACTTATAAATAATATCGATTTGATTAATCACTTATAAATATTTCATTTTATTAACATTTAAGTGTTTTTTTTTTTCAGTAAGCTAGGACTACTTAACTTTAATATTAAACAGGGCGATTTATAGAACTTTTTTTTTAATATATAACAACTTATTATATGTAATTACTTGAACCCAATGTCAATTTTTTTTTAACCCTACACAAATTCGCATTCTACAAAATTCAGACATCCTGATCCAACAATTATATATTATTGTCGTCTTTATTATTATTGTGTACCTCAAATTTCCCAAATTAATTATTTATTCTCTTAAAGTAAACTGACCATGTTATTGAACTGTAGCTCATATTTTCTGACCTCATGTGGCCCGTCAATCACACTCATAATTTGACCCCATTTCCAAAACCTACATTGTCTTTGCCTCTCTACTGATGCATATAAATAAATTCCTTCCCTACTCTTTTTCCAAGCTCTCTATCCCTTTGAAAATCTTGCCATATCTTATCCCATCTGCCCTAAGAAAGTTTTCTCTAAAACAAATCTAGCAAGGAAGGAAAAAAATGAATGGGTATTCTAAGATGAAAATCATTGGTGATACCAAATCAAGATCCATAGATTTTTCATCGGATCTTTTTACATCACCTCCATCACTTTCTGAGACCCGGAACCCCAAACCCGAAATCCCAGAAACCAATCTTGAGGAGTTGATCAAGAGCAATCCTCTCACAAAAACTAACAATATCACCAGTAACAGCAACAAAACACAAGATTCATTTTCATTTTCAGAGCAAGAAGAAGAAGAAGAAGAAGAAGAAGAAGAAGAAGAAGAAGATCAAGTGTGCAACATCAATTATAATAACAATAATAACGATGGAGAGAAGTTTGGTAGCCATATAAAGCTGAGCAGAAACAGCACAGTTTCTGCTTCATCAGCTGCTTCTCATGCACTTCAATATACAGTTAAGAGAGCTTTCTCCATGAGAAGATCTTCTTCTGTTTCTGAAAGATATAGCAGGATCCATGACCAGTCTGTGACTGTAACATCACCCATTGAAGATGAAGATCTTGCTGACAAGAAGAAGAAGAAGAAGAAGAAGAAGACGAAGAGTAGCAAAAGCAAGATCATTAAAGCCTGTAAGAAATTTTTTGGACTCTAGTTATCTTTTCTTTTATTGATCTAAAGTTGCTGAAAACTCTCGTTTTTATTTTATTTTTTCTTTTGTATTTTTCAACCCAACTTTTGGGTTCCTTTTTCTTTCCTTTTTTATTTTTGAGTAAAATTTTCAATTAAGTTGTTGAATTTGGTTAAGTTAAAGTCAAGCTTTGAATGTTTTTTCAGAGTTAGAACATGTATGGAAAATATTATTGAATCAGATTTTACCTAATAATTTGATGGATCTTGTTTGTTATTTCATGGCATAAAAGTCAGCTTTAGGTACACATGATCAATTATTTTATTCTTTATTTCTTTTGTCTGGTGCTGTTCATGCAGCAAGTGTTAGCTTTTTCATCATTGGATTCTGATTGGGGTGAAGTTAATTTTTTGTACTTTCACTTCTGAAAACTATTCGGTTGAAGTTATTAATCATGATTTCCTCCCCCCCCCCCCCCCCCCCCCCCAAAAAAAAGAATTATGAATGATTGAAAACTGAATATAGTATCAAACAAAATTATGAATTACTTCAATTTTTAATGTACAGGTTAATTTTAATATATAGATAGAATCTAAATTCTATTTCATTGCTTCCTGTATTTGAATTTTCTTTTTGCTTATTCTAATCAATCTGAAAGAATAAAAAAAAAACTGCTCTTATGATTTCAAATTTATTGATTTTTGATTAGTTTCTAGGGGTGGGCGTTCGGTTTGGGTTAACCGGTGAAACCTGAATGGGTTGAAAACTTCAACCCGTTCGGGTTAAATTTCGGTTCGGGTTGAACCCGAACCGAATTTTCAACCCGTTCAGGTTGAAGTTTTTTTTTTTAAAATTTTTTTTAAATTAAAAATATATATACATTAATTTTTTAATTAAATTGTTCCTTAAGGATGTTTGGAATATTTAGAATTAAGAGTTTTAAATTATTGAAATGTTGTTAAAGATGATTTGTAGTTGATATTTGTTATTAAGGATGTTTGGAATTGAGATTTTTGGATTTTAAGTGGTTGTTATAATTTTTGGATTAAATCGTTCCTTAAAGGGATGTTTGAAATGTTTGAAATGTTTGATTTTTAAATTGTTTAAATATTATTAAGAATGATTTGTAGTTGATATTTATTGTTAAGAATGTTTGGAATTTAAATTTTTAAATTTTAAGTGGTTGTAAGAATTTTTAGATTAAATTGTTCCAACCCATTCTAATTCGAACTAACCCGAATTATTCTAACCCGAACTAACCCAAATTAACCCGAATTAATCCAAATTAACCCGAATTATCAACCCAATCTAATCCGAATTGCCAATCCAAACCGAACCGAACCGAATTTAGTTTGGTTCGGGTTGGTGTTTTCAACCCGATTGGGTTCAATTCTCCAATCTGAATGGGTTGAAACCCAAACCGAAACCCGAACAACCCGAACCGAAATCCGATTTGCCCACCTCTATTAGTTTCCATATGAATATTCGTATCAATTAAAAAAGAATTAAAAAAATAAATTTAGGTATATATTATTAAAAGAAAATCAAGTTAATAAAAAAAAATGAAAAAGGAAAAGTAATCGATCTTTTTAACATTCCGAAAAAGTCGTTGATTTAGTAGCTTACAGATGATCCAACGAGTTCTATAACTTCTTCCGATTTGACAAAAAGGGTACCCCGGTTCATCCAACAATAACATTAGGATCATACTCTGTAAAAATTACACATCTTATGAGATCACTTAAATTTTTAGAATGTTTTCTCCAAAAAAAATTAATTATAGTAATTTATTCGTGCTTACGATAACTGTGGCAATATGTGGAAGAGACTTGGACACACCATTTCTCCAAGAACAAAATATATTGTTTATTTTTTATTGCCTAGATTTCTCAATAGTCCAAAACATGTCATGGTCACAAAGCTGTCATCAATCCCTTCTGCATATTTTTAGTTTTTTTTTTTTTAGGCATAAGGTCAGTCAGCATTGGATTCTTTTTGTTTGGGTTCTCCAATTTTTGGCATATAATAAGACCATCAAGGCATCAACATCCAATGATGGGCCGGTACAAATGTGATAATGAACATAAATGTAACTATGTGGAAAAAGAAAAAAAAAATGCTTTAATTTTATAAGAATATTTTTTCTGGGAGCCAAATGCCAGTGTCTGGGGAACAAAGTGAATTCTGATGACATTTGCTCGCTCAGTATCCTTATCCTAAATACATTACAACCGAATCACAATTTCAGTGAAGTTTAATCTTGACTCTTTCAGGCCCCCTGCATTCTTGGCAACCAACTTCATAAGGTGGCTCAGCTAAATGCCCTGAATTCACACAAATATGAAATGGAGCTGACATTTTTCACAAGATGTGTATCAGTGGAAACATACGGAACTGAGGTTCCATGAATTAGATTAATCGGCCAAATTAAAACATACCCATGCACTATAGAAGCAAGCAAGTAAACACATACCAGAGTTTTAGTCATTGGTCTTTGAACTGGCCTGTCTTTCCAGTGTTGACTCCATTCTAACCCTATCATCACTTGTCCTCCAAAGGTGTGGAAAAAGATTCAATTGAAAAGTTTTCATGAAAATTAATTATCTTACATTCTAACAGACGAAAGAGAGAAATTAAAATCATTAAACACATATTGTATGGGCACAAGTCAACATAATTATACTCACATTGAACATCCACATTTTGTAGAATTAATTTTTGTCAAAGTAGTGTTATTCATTGACGTTGTATTTGGTTACAGCTGAATCAACCCTTGATCAATGGCCTAGATGTACTGTCAATGCATTGATCTTGCCCTTGATCTCATGCTCCCACTAGGCTATTCTAGGAACCCCTCGAATATCCACTGCGAATGAGAACACTCCATTAAACCAATTATGGATGATGCTTAAATATTATTGAGGGGGAAAGAAAACACACTCAATCCGGTTTACATGGCTTGGTTCTTTGCCTCCATCCACAGAGAAGATTAGAAGATAGTTTTACTGAAAAAGAAATGAACTACAAATATTGGAAGACAAACTGAATTCTGACATAGAACCTTTACCTTCACTTGGTAAATTTTCAGGAAAGCTACAATGCCAGAACCGGCACAGCCAAAATGATGTCGGTCACTATCCATACCTAACATGATTACATAGATAAATGAAACAATTTTACCAAAATTTAATCTTGAGGGTTTCAAAACAATGCAACAGATTATGTAGTTGATAATAAGAACCTGGGATTATCCATAGCCACAGGTTCAGGTTAAGCAGGATCAGATGTGATGGGGAAAGTCTTGTAGCTGTTTGCTCTTAGACAATAGTAGCGGCAGCCGTCATATCCTCAAATTTCCTAGCTGCAGCTTAATGCAACCATACTTGCGGCTGTCAATTGATGGCACCTGAATGCACAAAATGAATAACAAGAGGCTAAACATTGATTAACCATTAATGATACATATAGGAATTTACATATAGCCATTGGAATCTCGTGCCTTTTCAAAAAAAATGCTTGCATTATGGGCAACTAACTTCATAGAGTGGTACCGTAGCTTAACGCCCTTTTAACAATATCCGCTTCAATTTTGACATCAACCTAAGTCGAGCTACCATGTCCACATCCACCATGTCCATAGCTATATTCAATGGTACTTGTTTGAACCCTATCCAATCTTACCAATCAAGCACCATTCTCACCCTTAGATCACTTGTCCTGCGAGTTGTCAAAATAAAAAATTACTATCACATAAAAGCAAAAGAATTACTCGCATTATATTGATCATCTTTTACAATGAAATTTTACAACCTTAGCAATCAGAGTTGATGCTGATTGTTTTACTCTCATGTGGATATTCAAGAGATATGAAATTCAGAATATGAGAAAAATATATATGGTATATTCCTGAAAAAAAAAATTTAATTCAAAATGCTTTATAGGCAACCAAAACAACTTTAGTAAAGTTTAATCTTGACTCTTGAGAATATCAAAACAGTGGTTGACAATTGATAATAAAAACCTAAGATATCCGTAGCAGCAGGTTCAGCTTCGGAGCTTGTGATATGAGGAAAGTCTTGGTAACCGACGCTGCTTGCTCCAATACAATAATCAAATTATCAAATTTATTCAAACTTATATTTATGAATTGACATATAGCCACTGGAATTGCATCCCTTAAAAAATCCAATGCTTCTTTAGATCCCCCGCATTCTTGGCAACTAACTTCATAATTGCTGCCCGGTACTGCTGCCTGGAAATGGTTTCATAATCAAAATGAAAACATGAACTCGCACAAATATGAACTAGAGCTGACATTTTGCTTTCTCCGTTTCTGCTTGATATGCAACAAAGATATATATCAATGGAAGTTATGGGAATGAAGTTTGATGAATTAGATAAATCAGCCAAATTAAAACGTGCGATGTACACTACAGAAGCAGGCAAGTAAACACGCCCCTGAGCCTTCTTCATTCATCTTTGAACTGGCCTGTTAGTCTCACCATTGTAACTCCATTCTCACCCTTGATCACTTGACCTGCAAATTGTCAAGGATGATCAATCAAAGAGTTTTCATGAAAAATAATTATCTTACTTTCAATGACAGACAAAATAGAGGATACACATATTGTATAAATACAAGTCAACATAATTATACTCACATTGAACATCAAAATTTTCTAGTATTTGATTCAATGTACTTTATGCTTCTTAATTGGATTACAAATAACTGCAAAGAAGAGAAGAAATTACCTGTGGCAAATACTTAAATTATGCTTCTTGATATTTAAATATGGCATACTCCCGAAATAGAGTTTGATTCAAAATGCTATTTATGCTTCTTAACTAGATTACAAACAGCAACAAAGAAAATCAGAGTAAGAGAAGAAATTACTTACTCTCTTGCAGCCGCTCGAGAATTTTGTCAGGGGCCTCCTTTCGCGTCCTCTTAATTACGAAATAAAGGTGTTGGGAATGTGAGATATCTTAGGCCAGTCTTCTCCTTCCTCCTCTCTGTAGCGTTCTACCAGAATATCACTATCTACAATTTCCAATTCCTCCGATGTCGTGGTTTGATGAAAGTGGTCGGGTAGTGCCTTCAATCTGCTGCAGCCGCTAATGTTCAAGAAGGAAAGATGTGGCATGATGTTGATGAAGGTGTTTCCCATTACTGTAATCCCATAATCCCACTCTTCCAATTCCTCCAAACACCAAATTGTGAGTGATTTCAATTTGGGGAAGGCAATAACCGATGGAGATGAGTCATGATGATCGCTTTCTACTCCCAAAAATTCACTGCCTACTCTTTTCACACTCTTCATTTGGGCCATGTAGAGCTTTTCAAGGGATGGCAATTTTCCCAAAGGTGGCAACTGCTCACAGTTCCTGAACTCGCTGAGAGTCAAATTCTTGAGATTGGTTAATGATGTCATCCAGTTGGGGGGAAACAGTGCTGCCTCTGTAGTAGACCATCACTAATTCCTGCAAATACTGAGGCGGTTGTAAGGCTTCAAGAAGCTGTTCATCATCCTTATTCTTCCTCCTTCCTTCTTCTTCTTCCTCGTCAAAAAGAAGTGACAAACTAAGGAGGTTTTTCTTCTTGTCAAGTTGACATCTCTTAGCCGCACCCACATCCAACACATTAACTAGCCCATCTATACGAAGTTCTCGAAGGTGTCCAAGGCTTTTCAGAGATTCAATCCCACATGCTTTGCTACCATCAACACCTCTGCCCACAATGAACTTTGTTAGTCTCCGAAGATTGGTCAGTCTCGCTATCCCTATTGGCATGCATGTTAAAGATACAGTTCCACTGTTTAATAGATGCCTCAAGTTTACTAACTTCCCAATCCCTTGAGGTAATTCTCTAAGATGTATACACCCACTAACATTTAGATATTGTAGATTATATAGCTCACAAAACAGCTCAGTTAATGTCTCCATAGACTGACAATCCAAATTAAGGTATCTTAAATGCACCAATTTTTCTGCATTTATTAGAATCTCTCTGATCATATTGGAACTCTCTTGCGGATAACCAAAGTCTAATGCCCTTAAACATCTTGATTCACTAAATAACTCCTGTAGGAACTCAATGAGCTATGAATTGTCAATATTATTATGACCGTCAATTAAGAGGCTATACAATCTTTTAAGTCTACCCGTGGCGACAGCTGGAAATGAAGCCGCATTATGCCCAAGATTGACCATTAAATGACAAACCTTTCCGTCAAGAGAGTTTATGGATGATTCTTCACCACCATTAATTCCTATCGATAGACATTCATTCTGATTTATAATTTGGGCAAAATCATGTACTATATCATGCATCTTGCACCTTACAATATTATCGTCATCATCTTTCTTGAAATCTTGAAAGAATGACCGTGAAGCTAAGATGCCGAAATATTCTTCACCAAGTATCTCCATCTCTTCCTCTTGTTCTGAATTAAGATAGCCTTGAGCCATCCATAGTGTAATTAGATAATCTTTCTCTATATAATAGTCTTTTGGAAAGATAGCATAATATGAGAAACTTATTTTTACTTTAGATGACAAATCGTTATAACTTAACAATAAAGGGGCCAAAACACATTTCTCAATCTATTCCACTTTCCATAGCTCACTTGCTGGTTTTGAGCCTGAATTAAGAACTTCTAGAGGAGATGACTTTGTCGTTATTGAAATTGAATAAGAAACGACAAAGCAATCAGACAGATAATAATGCTTATACGACAATAATGTTTTGTCATGTGAAGAGCTTAAGTAATGCACGTGACTTGCACGAGCATCAACAGATTCAAGATTTAGTTAAACAAAAGTTGCAAGTGTTGTTTCGAATTAAAAAGGTTGTTATATTAGCCTTGGCGGGAACTTTTAGGGTTTGTTTCAACAAACCTATAATAAGAGTTGGCATGCAGCACTTCTATCGGGATCCTTCTAGAGCTGTATATAAGGCCTTCAAGGCCAAACTTAGAGATATATTGTTCCTTGTAACAACATATCTAAATCTTGTAAATTGTTGAGCATCAAAGAAAAGCTATGGCTTCTGTTTCTCAAGAGGATGTAGGCTACCTAGCCGACCTCTATAATTCTCTTTGTGTCCAGTTTTTTCGTTCTTTTAATCTTTATTTCTGTTTAAACACTCTTGCTTTATTTCTGATTGCTATCCTGGGAATTCATTCTTGTTTAATAAGATCAGTATGTGGAGATTTCTTGGGGGAAAAAATTGGGTTTAATCAACCATAATTCTCAACAAATTGGTATTAGAGCTCACATCTCTGAATCTTGTGAGCAAGAATGGCAACACAGAAGTTAGATGTGGAGAAGTTCACAGGGGAAAATGACTTTCATCTTTAGAGACTGAAGATGTGGGCATTGTTGGTCCATCAGGGAATTGAAGAAGTTATGAAGGATCCAACAACCTAAAAAAAGATCAGCAAAGTCAAAGATGAAGACATAAGATGCCATGGACAAGGCACACAACACTATAATCCTGAGTCTGGGAGATGGATACTGAGAGAAGTAGGAGACCAGACAATAGCTACAAGCCTTTGGAAGAAGTAGAAGGATTTGTACATAAATAAATCTTTGACAAAAAGATTGAGTATAAAGAAAAGGCTCTACACACTCCAAATGAAAGAAGGCAACTCTTTAACTAATCACATTGATGCCTTTAATAAGATTATTTTGGATTTTGAAGGCATTAATGTGAAGATTGAAGATGAGGATAAAACTATTATCTTGTTATCTTCATTACCACACTCCTATGAACATTTTGTTGAACACTCTCTTTTATGGCAGACAGTCTCTGATAATGCAGGATGTTAAAAAAGCTTTGAGTTCTAAGGAAAGCTCCAAGAAATTAGAAATCAGAAATGGTAAGGGGTTGACAGTAAGGAAGATCAGATAAGAAAAAAGGATGGAAAGGGAAAAAGAAAAGGAGATCAAAGTTCAAGAACAAGGCCTTGAAGTGCTTCCACTACCACAAGGAGGGTCACTTCAAAAGGGACTGCCCTAAGAGAAAGAATAAGTCGAAGGACACTAACAACAAGAATGAAAATGCTGTTGTTGCTTTTGAAAAATCGGATAAGGAATATGACTTTGTTTGTGTTCTGGTAGCCTCAAACATGCAAACTGAAGGTAAATGGGTTCTTAACTCTGGCTACACCTATCACATGTGTCCTCATAAACACTTATTCAATAGCGCTATTAGTCCTTTGATGATGGCAAAGTCTTGATGGGAAATAATTCTTTCTGTAAGGTCATTGGTATTGGCGCTATGAGGTTGAAAATGTTTGATGGTATAATTGGAGAATTAGATAATCTAAGGCATATTCCAAAGCTTAAAAGGAACCTAATTTCCCTAAGTATGTTAGATAAGGCATGGTGTAGCATTAGACTAGAATTAGGCTCTTTAAAAGTCATTAAAAGGTCTTTGGTGCTAATGGAGGGTGAGATGTAGCATGGTTTATACATACTGTAGGGTACAACCATATCTGGGGATGCTGGTGTAGTAGGAAACTAGGAACAAAATAAGACATTATTGTGGCATTTCAGGTTGGGTCATGTGAGTGAAAATGAGCTAAAAGAAATTGAAAAACAGGGAGCTCTAAGAAGTGATAAGGTAAGTGCTGTTGGGTTCTGTAAGGAGTGTGTTCTATAAAAGTCCCCAAGAACCAGGTTTAAAATTGTAGTGTACAATAACAAGGGCACTTTGGACTTTATTCACTCAGATCTGTGGAGACCATCACATATAGAATCTCTAGGTGGAGCTTACTATTTTATGTCTATGGTTGCTGACTTTTCTAGGATGGTTTGAGTTTATTCCTTGAAGAGTAAAGATCAGGCTGTTGATAGGTTTAAGGCCTGGAAAACTTTGATTGAAACTTAAACTAATAGAAAAGTAAGAAGGCTTAGAACTGATAATGGTCTTGAGTTTTGTAACAAATAAGTTAATGATTTGTGTATGTTGTTCTATTCTAAATTGCCAAAAACACTACATGCTGAAGCCTTGAATACAACCTATTATTTGATAAATAAATGCCCCTCAATTGCAATTGAATTTAAAAGACCTTATGAGGTTTGGTCAGGGAAGTTGGCCGACTACTCTAAGTTGAGAATATTTTGCTGTACTGCCTATGCTCATATTAAGCAGGGAAAGCTTGAACTAGGGGCATTAAAATATGACTTCTTAGGGTATCATAGTGGGACTAAGGGTTATAAGTTGTGGTGTGTAGATCTTAAGCCTCCTAAATGCATAATAAGCATGAATGTAATATTTAATGAGTCTGAGATGCTGAAAAGTCAAGGTTCTGCACAAAGTTTAATTCATTAAATTCCAGGGGCAAAGACACCTCATTTTGAGGTGGAGCTATCCAAGATTGAAGATGGGCAGAACACAAATCACACTAGTGAGAATGAAGGCTCAGATGGGATTAGTGCGCAATTAGCAGAGCACACCTTAATACAAGATTATTAGCTTACAAGGGATAGACATAAGAGACAAGTAAAGGCACCAGAAAGATTGCGATATGCTGATTTAATAGCATATGCTTTGACAGCAACATAAGAAGTTGACTAAAAGGAACCAAAGACTTATGAAGAAGTTGTAACAAGTAAATATTCAGCACAATGGATCAAAGCCATGGAAGATGAGATAGATTCTCTACATAAGAATGACACCTAAGAATTGATTCAGAAACCAGAAAGGAGAAAAGTTGTAGGTTGCAAATGGGTTTACAAAATAAAAGATGGGATCCCTGATGTTGAACCCAAGAGATTCAAAGCAAGATTGGTAGCAAAGGGTTTCATCCAAAGGGAGGGGATTGATTACACTAAAATCTTCTTACCAGTAGTTAGACACACATCTATAAGGATCATTCTATCACTGGTAGCTGTTTATGATATGCATTTTGAACAATTAGATGTTAAAACAACTTTCCTTCATGGTAATCTACAAGAGAAGAATGTAATGTCACAGCCTGAGGGCTTTGTGGATATTAAACACCCTGATTGGGTTTGCTTGCTAAAAAAATCTCTTTATGGGCTCAAGCTGTCTCTAAGGCAGTGGTATCTAAAATTTGACAGATACATGCAGGAGCTGGATTTTCAAAAATCAAGTTATGACTGCTATGTTTATTTCAGAAAAACGTATGGAGAGGAGGTGATCTATCTGGTCTTATATATTGCTGACATGCTTCTGGCCTATAAAAATATGAAGTTGATTGATCTACTGAAGCAACAACTTAAGGATAAGTTTGATATGAAAGATTTTGGCCTAGGTAAAAAGATTTTGAGAGTTAAACTGGTAAGGAATAGAACAACCAAGACTTTTTTTTTGTCTCAAGAAAAATATGTCAACAAGGTCTTGGAGAAGTTTAGAATGATGAACTGCAAACCAGTGTCTATACCAATGGCAGCTCATTTAAGGTTATCAAGTCAGCAGTGTCTAAGCGCCGAATCAGAACAAACTGAAATGTTGAAAACACCATGTGCCAGCTTAGTGGGCTACCTAATATTTGCAATGGTCTTAACAAGACCTGATTTGTCTTATGCAGTAAGCCTGGTTAGCAGGTTTATGTCTAACCCATGGAAGGAGCATTGGAGGGATGTGAAATGGATCTTAGGTATCTAAAGGGAACTACAAGCTATGGTTTGTTATATAAGGGGGGAGATAGTCAGCTAAAATCTGGTTGAGAGCTTTGTTGACTCTGACTATGTAGGGGATTTGGATAATAGAAGATCACTTATTGATTTTTTATTCATTCTTAATAACTGCACAATCAGTTAGAAAGTCTCACTCCAAAATGTAGTGGCCTCATCTACAATAGAATTAGAGTATACAATTGCTGCAAAGGCCTTCAAAGAAGTAATATGGTTAAAGGGCATGATAAATGAATTGGGGTATAAGCAATCATCCATAACAGTTCTATGTGACAGTCAAAGTGCTATCAGCCTGAGCAAAAACCAAGTCCATAATGAAAAGACCAAGCACATAGATATTAAACTCCATTTCATTAGGTTGGAAGTCTTTAAAGGCATTGTGATGCTTGTGAAGATTCATACCAGTGACAATATTGCTGATATGCTGACAAAACCAGTTCCCATGGCTAAGTTGGAGCACTGCTTAGACTTAGCTGATATCTGTAGAAAATAAAGATACAGAAGTCTGAAAAGAAGAAGCTGTAGGGATGCTGAGACTCAGGTTCAAGGTGGAGCTTACTGGTTGTGAACCTAAATTAAGAACTTATGGAGGAGACGACTTTGTCGTTACTGGAATTGAATAAAAAATGATATAGGAATTAGACAGATAATGTTGCTCATACGACAACAATGTTTTATTATGCAAAAAGCTTAAGTAATGCACATGACTTGCATGAGCATCAATAGATTCAATATTTAGTTAAACAACAACTGCAAGTGTTGTTTCGAATTAAAAAGGCTGTTATTGACGGTTAGCCTTGGTGGGAACTTTCTAGGTTTGTTTCAACAAACCCAAAAAAAGAGCTGGCGTGCAATACTTCTATCATGATCTTTTCAGAGCTGTATATAAGGACTTCAAGGCCAAACTTTGCAATATATTGTTCCTTGTAACAACATATCTAAATCTTGTAAACTGATGAGCATCAAAGAAAAGCTATGGCTTCTGTTTCTCAAGAGGTTGTAGGCTACCTAGCCGAACCTCTATAATTCTATTTGTGTCCAGTTTTTCATTCTTTTAATCTTTGTTTCTGTTTAAACACTCTTGCTTTATTTTTTATTACTATCTTGGGAATTCATTATTGTCTAATAAGATCAGTATGTGGAGATTTCTTAGGGAAAGAATTAGGTTTAATAAACCATAATTCTCAACATCATTATTTAACACTCTTTGCCACTCTCTTTTGGTTTTTTAGAGCGCATGAGACCCCCTATTGTCTTTGCTACAAGAGGTAAGCCTTGGCACTAGTCTGCAATTTTTCGCCTAATTTGTTCTAATTTTTCATGTTCCTCAATAGGCTGACCAAAGAATGCCATCCTATTAAACAATAACCAACATCATTCTTCTATTAATTTCTTTACAGAGATAATATTTGTGGATCTTATCATGGATGCCACCGACTCCTTATGTGTGGTAACTAAAATTTTACTTTCACGAAGACCATTCTTCAAGCGATGGTAGAATGGTTTCCATTTAATGTAATCTCCATCCCACACGTCATCTAAGACAAGAAGAAATATTTTCCCTCCAATAGACTCATAAATATGTTTAAGAAGAGATTAAAATTCACCTAAGCGAGATTCATGACCATCCAAAGCTTTAACCATCGCTTTTGCAACCCTAAACTCATCAAAAGTGTCTGATACACATACCTATAAAATTTTGTCAAACTTTCTTTCCACCTCATTGTGATTAGAAGTTAGTTGTACAAGGGTGTTTTTCCCAATGCCTCCCATACCAACAATTGAGATGATATGAAGGCCTTTTTGTTGCTCATTGCTCTCACAACAGTTTACTTAAGAGTTCATTCTTCTCATCAACTCCGCCACAAATCTCTTCCTCATTAATCAATAAAGTAGCCTGCACTCGCCCTAGTTTCTCATTTTCTTTTCTCACACTCTCAATAAATTTGAACATATCTTTTTGAGTGGCAATATCGTCTACCTCTTCATTTATTTCTTTGATCTTGATAGCAATGTCATGACGTATAAAGACTTGTTTAAAACCAAAGCAAGTGGCAAGAAAGTAGGAACATTCTTTCTTCTTCTTTTAAGGAGCAAGTACAACAACATTGTCATCAGCGTCGCCCTAATTCTACAATTTGCATCTTGCAGTGATCCATTCATCCAACACATCCTCAATGTCGTAGGAAGTCCTTGATCCTGAAGGATAACATTTGTCCATGAGGTTCCTAATAACGCAACTTTTGCGCAGTAAAATTAAAACAGATGGCGGAAGCTCTAGAAACCTCGGATTGACTTCATTCAAAAACGAAAATCGAGAAGAAAGATTGAAGTTTAATTACCTCACTTGTAGTTTCAGAAACAACTTTGTAAAGTAGGAGAAAAAGACTGAAAACAGCAATCTACGAACACTGTCCAGAAAATACAGCTCTGCACGAACAGCTTCTGTTTTGCCATGATCTGAGATCCTTTAAGCACCTCAATTGTGATGCCTCTAATCAGTCCACACTTAGAAATTTTTTAGGAGTTCTTAAGATTTGGAATCGCGAATTTTCATTTAGAAATGAGAGAGATAATGAAGAAACATGAATGCTAGTTCATGATGATTCATGCCACCAAATAAAGCCACCATTATCTCTAATAATGGCACCAAACATTATCATGTGCTAGACCCACCCATTTAGCCATTATTTATTGAAAGTGATCTTATCACTTCAATAAATGATTTAATCAAATAAATAAATAGCTAAATTAATTAATTTTCGGAATTAATTAATTAACCCCATTTTGATCAAATCAAATGGTTAAATATGGGTTTCTCTTGTGACATGTTCTAATGTTTTCTCTTAATCCATATTGGATCCAATAAAAGCCCATAATTCTAAACCCAAAATTGGTCTAGAAGTCCATAATCATATATGAACCCGAACATGTCCAAAATGATCATTTTACGTGCTCGATATTACATAATGTTTAATTGAGGATTTATGAAATTTATTTTGTTCCTTAAACCTTTTATGGAACATCTAAATTTCTATCTTAAATCATATTTAAGATATATTTATATATATACATATATATTCATTCTCAATGAATTATAATATAAATATTATTTTTCCTAAAATTAAGACATTTAACTTCTCATTTTCTAGAACTCATTTTTCATTTCTATATGGTGTATGACCTTTTAGGTTCTTAGTTATAAGGTAGTAGAACTATTTTAATGATAACTCTTTATTCATTAAATGATGCTAAACTCTTTAGTCATCAATTAGAACCTTTCTAATGACCTTAAGATGCATTGATAATACGTTTTACCAATATTGATCTTAAGGTTTCTACAAGTCATGAGTGACATCTAGCAGTATATCACAACCATCCAAATAACAAGAATTGCTGGATCTATAGAACCTATTCCATTGTAACTCTATGTCTTGGTCTCTTCATCATCCATGTCCAGAGAAAAGCACGGCTTATGGTTTATTATGTTAAGCAGTTATGCTTTATCTCAAAATAAATCTAAATGAACTTGGAATGAAAATATAATTTGAACTCCTTCAAATATATTTCACCTTAGCCAAGGATTTCTCATGCCAATTCATATTATCTCATAGGGACATCCGTTTGTATATTACAAAGTGATGAATTCCATATTGGCCATACACTTGTCTTCATACATAGCCAACTATGATAGCTATTGCTAGATCTCTTCCATGATTAGGAATCAATCGTTATGCATTCACATATCAGAGATGTTTATGTATAAGACATCTGTTATGTCTCAGGTCTAAAGACCATTACTAAACATAGTGCTTGTTACAATGTATAATAAGCCATTAACACTCAAAACCATATGGCTTACTATATTTGGTCGAGTTCAGTAAACTTATTCTTTTAACAAGTACCTATGTGTTTGACTTGATATCTCATGGCAATGATATGAAACTCACCATCCATTTTAGTATCACATACCATAAGGAGTCATAACACATACTAGTGTTTATAGGAATTTATAATGTCCAATCATAAATCCACCACTAGGAATTATTTTAGAAGTATAGTACAAAGGATGCACGTTTTATATTCTCGACAAACTCGAGAATGTGTTCCTTAACTATTTTATTTCTTAGACTATATTCATTAAATTAATATATGAATATTGTTAACTTTGCCATTTTATAAATATCAAAATGCTATTAAAATACAATCACTCCCTAAACAATCAAATCACCATTCGATTGGCCTTTAGGGCATATTACTAACAGATCCGACCCAGCCAAAGTCTGACGGATTCCTCCTGCACTTGCCTTTGCTCTGCATCATTGAGCACATCTTGAATGGCTTGAAGATGGCTTGTAAGCTTTTTCACTTCTTGTTTCACACCTACCACTAACTTCACCTGTTGCTTAACCTCTTCGACAACAAAGCAAATTAGAAGCTCCAAGAGAGGGGAAATAATCACATCAACCATGGTGAATAATTTTGGATTACAAAGTGGAGAGAAATTTGTTATTGCAAAAATGCTAGCCAAAGGGGGAAATGATGTTATGAAAATTGCATTAATCAATTTTTCTTATAGTAAAAGCAATTTATGCAGTTTTTTCCTTCTCGACCACGTCAATAATTGGAGCATGTTGCATTTACTTTCAATTTGATAATTTCACTTTTATTAAATCAAGATTAGTATCAATACCAACATGATGGATGCAAGTCATCTTTGTCTATTATATTATGAACAAGAATTAAAAGAAAAAAGTAAAAAAATAAGTTTGATAGATGTGGATTGCCTTTTGGTGCCCAGTCATTCAATATTATAATAAAATAATAATTACTATTAAAAAAAGTACAAAAAAGAGTGGGCTTCATTTCCCCTCTTCATTATCCCATTCTTCGATTCTCAAATTCATTTCTAGAAAGAGTTGAGAGAGAGAATTAACTCTTGAGTGATTATAGAAAAATTGGATGTATTGGACTATTAAGTTCTGGATAGTGAGTTAAAATATTTCAATACTTATAATTTTTATTTTTTTCAGTTAAGTTTTATTCTTTTGTTTTCGTTTATAAATGTAGGTTAAAAACCGAAACACCTAAATTCTAGTGTTCACTAAATGATCCTTGTGCCTTAATTTTCTTAATTTCACTTTAATTGTGTGTGTACTTTACCCAACAATTTACTAACAATAGATTCTTCTCCTTTTTATACAATAATCTATCTTACCTCTTAATTTCCTAATCCATAGATTCGTTAAGTATGAAAAGGCAAGTAGGTGAGTTTTGGTTCAAATTTATTATCCAAAATTTATACTCATTTTTAAGGGAAAAATTACCAAGTTATATCACATATTTAGGTGCTTGGAGGATTTGAGTTTTGACATATTTCTTTAAACGCAAAGGGATCACAAGTTTGAGTGCCAGAGCTGTGCTGTGATTTCATTCTCTTTACATAATAGATTAAGGGTAGGTATCCAGAAAATAAAGGTATAATAGTTATATTATTTTGAATATTAGTGCGGACAAATATATCCTAATATAGGAATTGAAATCCAAACTGATTTATAATAAAATTGATTTAGGTTAGTCCCATCAAAGTTTTCTGCATATTGTAAGCATAAGCAGATTGGCAACTTATGTCTATAAAAACTTATTTGTTTTTTTTTTACAGCAAGGGGTCTAGAGGAATTTATAGATAGACAGGGAAAGTTAGATATTTGACTAAAATACAGGGGTACCAGACAATTTTCCAAACAAAAAGTCAAGGAACATGTGCAAAGTTCTTGAGGTTTGAAGCAGATCAAAGGCAGCAGTATCTGCCTGTAGCTTAGACAGAGCAAGAGAAAATGGCTCACGCGCAGAGCAATAATTTGACCGAAGCGTATCCTATGGTTGGTGGAAATGATGCTTACAGCTATGCCCAAAATTCAACTTACCAGGTATATGATGTATATAAGTTTAATATTTACTAGTTTTCCAAATTTCTGTTCATATTACGTTGCATCAATTCGATGATTTGAGAAGGAAAAAAAAAATTAAAGTTTCTTGATTTTTCTCTTTTTTTTTTGATGATATGTTTTGTTTTTGGATTAGAATTTAAAGAATTAATGAGGCTGATTCGTGATTATTGGATGTTTTGGAGATCATTAAACATCTATGCAGTTGAAATTTGATGAAAGCCGACAGAAATTATGAAATTTAATTTGTGTAAATTGCTCCAATATGCCTAAAAAACTTGTCGATTGTGTCAATATTTATTCTTCGAACTCGTTGACAATCTATTATTAAGTTATTATATGCATACAAGAAATCTTTTGCAACTGATACAACTATTTAAGGTGACTGCAGAGAGGAGTTGTGGACGCTGCAAAAGAATTAATCAGCGAAGCCATAGCTGATAAACTTGACTTGAAAATTTTGGGATTTGATGATACTTTAAAGCCATTTGAAATAGCAGATTTGGGTTGTTCTGTTGGACCCAATACCCTTTTGGCTGTGCAAAATATCATTGAAGCCATAGAGCTGAAATTTCAACGAACCACTAATTTACACCAAAAACCTTCAGCCTTAGAATTTCAAGTGTTCTTGAATGATCACTCTGACAACGACTTCAATATGCTATTTAAATCCCTTCCTCATGCTCGTAAATATTTTGCTGCTGGTGTGCCGGGTTCTTTTCACAGTCGGTTGTTTCCCAGGTCATCTATACACTTTGTGCACACCTCCTATGCCTTGCATTGGCTCTCCAAGGTTCCTAAAGAAATTGTGGATCCTTGTTCTCCTGCATGGAATAAAGGAAGCATACAATGCAGTGAATCAAATATTGAAGTTGTTAGGGCATATTCAACACAGTACATGAATGCCAGAGCAGAAGAGCTTGTGCCTGGAGGGTTGATGGTGTTGATTTTAGCAGCTGTGGTTCCAGATGGGATACCTCTGTCAAACTCTTATGTGGGCGTGTTCAATAATATTTTGGGATCTTGCTTCAATGACCTGGCCAAAATGGTAAGAATAAATGACTGCTAAATGGAAGTAGATGCAGTGAAAGGCACACACGTACAGACACAACATATGTTTACACATGATCTAGTAAAATTTGCCACCCATTTTGTTAAGCGAGCAATGAGAATGACACTTTCATTTCCTGTAGAAATTATTTTTACCACTCAAGTCCTTCCATATAAATTTGTAATAGCTCATATAGTCATGGTGTTTAAACATTAATGAAAAAGTATACTATTGAAGAATAAATACGACCTCTTAACATGCGCAAAATAAAAATTCGGCATGTATAAATATAAATTAAAACTAATCAAGTTTTATACTTAGAGGTCCCATTTACCTTCCAACAGTTTGTTTTTTCCTGTTATTGTTTAAACACCAACACTAAATTCCAGATTTAAAGTGAATCTGTACTTTATAGAGTGCTGACATTTGCACTTGAGAACGGTTACGTTTGATTAACTACATCTTTTTGGTAACCCGATTCTTATAAATGTTTCAGGGAGTGCTTAGTGAAGAAAAAGTGGACTCATTCAACTTGCCGACATACAATGCAACCCCCAAAGAGTTGGAAGCAATCATCAGAACAAATGGAAATTTCACCATTGAGAAAATGGAGAAATTGAGTCAACCCAGAAGACGAATTACAGCCAATGAGTACGCCTCAGGAATAAGAGCTGGCATTGATGGACTCATCAAGAAACATTTTGGGGATGAGTTTGTAGACGAGATATTCAACTATTTCACCACCAAAGTTGAAGAGAATTACTCCATCATTGAGGAGAAAATACGTAACGTTAATAACTTGTTCATCTCGCTCAAGCGGTTTGCTTAGTTGCAGCTGATAGCGTTGTACGTTACAAGAAATAAAATGATATAAATTTGAGTAACATATTAGTCAGAATCAAATTTATATTTTTGTTTTGATTTAAAATTTCTGTTTAGTTTGGCACCAAAATCCAAATCTTCTTGAGCTGTTCATGTAATATATGCATAACAGCAGAAGCATGAAATTTATTTTAAGAGTAATGATACAGCTACAAACTCTTATACAAATTGACGTGACATTAATTTATTGGTTGAATGAAAATATAAATTAATAAAAATAAAACATGTGGGCCGAGTGATATTTAATTCAACTAATGAATTAATGCCACATTAATTTGTACAAAATAAGTTTGTACAAGAGTTTGTGACTGTATCATTACTCTTATTTTAATTACGAAATGTTGCTACTTTAACCTTCTTTATCCAAAGTCATTCACACCCGCACGCGCGCGCGCGCGCACACACACATATATATATTGCAATATACTCATATAAAGTGGCTCATAGTTACAAGTAAAACTACTCTTTCTTTATTTTTTAAAATCTATTGTAATATGTGGTGAGCTTGTTAAAAATAATTTTTAAAAAATTTTTACCAAAAATAAATTAACTTTTAAATTTTCAACATCACTTTTGTCTTCTTAAAAGCAATCCATTTATTTCATATACAATTTTTTTTAAGGTTAAGATGATAAAACTTATTCGCTAAATATCAATGAAGTGATTGTTGTTTAAACTGTCCAGCTTATAAATGAATTAACATATAATTCATTTTAGCCAGTGGATTTCTCTAATTTTTTTTCTCTATTTTTAGTGTCACTTAACACCTATACAAAGTTTTGTTGTTTGCTTAAATTTAAATATTAATTTTTTCCTTTCCGAGTTGGACGGGACTTTTGCAACTTTTGCATCAAAGAGGGAAAAAAAAAAATCCACTCATCGATTGCGGAATATTATTCGAAGTCCCCTGTTACTTGAAATTTCTTTGTTTCACACAATAACAACAGCAGTTGGAAAAATAATAAAAAAGTAATGCATCCAAGACTGTTGAAAGGTGATGCATATAATATAAATCACTCCACCTGAAGAATTTATCAGCGGTTCAAAATTCTGTAGATGAGATGGCCATACCATTTGTTCAATTTCTTGGAAAATGTTAGCGGTGTAACAACTGCTCCAAAGTCAACCGTAAAACCAGTTGCCATAACAATGAAGAACCAATCCGTTTCATCGCTTGAGGTTGATGCTGAAGATGGCAACTCGCTGGAATTTGTTTGGCAATTATTCATCAACGGAGGTCCGCATAATCCTTGGTTTGCCTACTTGCCTTCAAAAGAAGTTCGCAGAAATGATCGGAGGTGAGTACCGGTTGGAAACTTTCCCACCAAAAGTGGTTATATGAGAGATTCAGGACAGAAAGGTAGTTAGGCTTGCAAGCTCTGAAGGGATTTCTCCACTCAGGTTGTTCATTGAGAGATCCAATGACTATCTCTTTCATGTTCGCAAAAGCTACTGGGATGGAGCCTGTGAGGGCGTTATGCGACAAGTTCAAACCATAGAGCGAACTGACTAGTCCCATCTCCTCTGTTATTGGCCCTTCCAAATTGTTGCTTGAAAAGTCAATGGAGGTGAATAAGGATCTTCTGTAGCTTGATCTCTAGACCTTTTATTGTGACTGTTACCGTATCCTGGTACAGTTGACTACTGCTTCCCATGAGTTCATATTGAAGGTGTTTGAACTCTGATCGGGATTTGGTTATACCAACCATCATCTTTATCCCCTTGAAGTTTAGTAACCACTTCTTGGATACTCATCCGTTAAATCTGTTGGAAACTAAGTCCATAATTAAAGCATCAGCCTTGAGACATTATAATTTCCCCGACAACGAAGGCTTCCGGAAAAGTTGCTCGATCGGAAAACTATAACGTGGAAACTTGATGCTTGCTGTTAGGGGTGGGCATTTTCCGGTCTCAAACCGAAACCGATTGGTTCTAAAAAACTAAAACTGAATTTTAGAACCGAACTGAATCGGTTCGGTTTAGTCCTAAAATTCGATTAGGTTTGGTTTGGTTCGGTTCGCACATATTCTAGTATTTTATAGTTTTAACTAAATCTTACTGCATTAATTTTACAATTTTCACCTATATTTTACAAAATATAAGTTCATAATAAGAAAAATAAAATACAAGAAGTCTACAATACAACAACTTCAAATACAAAGCCTTCAAGTAAAAAACAAAATAACAAAAGTCCTAATACAAAATAGTCACAATTCAAAAACACACATAGATTTAAAATCTATTACAAATTATAAGTTCATAACAAGAAAAAAAAAACACAAGTCTACAATACACAAACAACAACTTCAAATACAAAGCCATCAAGTAAAAAATAAAATCAGAGAAGCAACAATTTCACCCGCCACCCACATCATCTACATCAAAATCCCATACTCTAAATAAAACAAAATAAGAGAAGCCTTCAACTTCAATACACAAGCAACAATTTCATCCACCACCCACATCACCTACATCAAAATTCAAACTTTCAAAGTGAGCCAAAGCACTCAATAATTAAACTAAATAAAATAAAGTGATTTAATAATTAACAAATAAATATATATCAATTTAATTACCTAAAATGGTTTATGTTCAACTACAATTTTCATGTTGACCTACAAAGTTGGTCGGCCGTTGTTGATTTATGAAGTTCTAAATAAAAAAAAATTGGACAAATTGAACAAGGTTAGTAATACTTAAAAAGTAAATTTAAATTAAAGTTTTACAAAATCTACCTTCCACAAGTTGATCCATAAACTCATTGTCTTCAACTAATTTATTTAGGTTCGCTGTTGTATCCATGAAAAGAGAAGTATGCAACCAATTTTGTAACAATACCAATGCTTCCACTATGTCTGGAGTCAAAGAGCTTCTATACTGATCTAGTATACAACCTCCAGTACTAAAGGCAGACTCAGAGGCAACAGTAGACACCGAAATAGCAAGAACATCCCTTGCTATACTTGACAAGATTGGGTAATTGGCACTATTCACCCTCCACCATAATAAAATATCAAATTTAGTGCCCAAATTACTTTTAGTCTTCTCCATCAAGTAAAGATCCAACTCATTTGACAACTTCGGGCTACCTTCACTAACCGCAACTGCTTTACTAAATTCGGAGAAAGGATCCTCAATCATAACATCATCATCATCATCCAAATCCCAAAAATTCGAACCATTTCCACTTCCAATAGCTAAATTTTGGCTCCCACTTGTGCTTTCGCTTGCACTTCCACTTGCACTCCCACTTCCACCCGGTTTGTATTGTGCATTATAAGACTCATAAAACTTAATCAACAAATTCTTGACCATTTCCTTCATCTCAACACATTTGGCACTATCCTTGCCATATAATTTCTCAAAGCAATGTGTTGCGAATTTCATTTTTCCCCTCGGATCAAGTATGAAAGCAACAATCAACAACTTATTTATCTTGAAACAATCATCCCCATACATATCAAAATTTTCCTTCATTTTAATTGCCATGAAACCCAAAAGACTACCATTACTAGTGGACAATGATCCCAAAAATTGTTCAATTTGACATATCAAATTGTGACAAATATTTGATGTCACCTAAAAAAAATGTTAATAAAGCTGAAGTAAACTTCATCATATTATTATATATAAAAAATTAAAAACATATAGCTCATAGAAAATATAGCTTATAGAATTTCTTTTTTTAAAAAATTGTCTTTTGTATTCTATTATATAAATAGAAACAATGTTAATAAAACTAAAGTAAACTTCATCATATTATTTTATATCAAAAATTAAAAAATTTAATAAAGATTTGATGTTACCTTCAAAGATGAAGAAAATTGCAAAGTCGCATCATGAAATGTCTTTAAAAACTTGACTATGCGTTGAGTATTTTCCCAATCATTGTACAATAATGGCCCTTCCCTTTTTTTCTTCCCACCCTCTTTTTCATTGAAATAAGCATTATAAAGCTTATCTTCAAGTGCTATTTGATCAAATGCCGAATTTAATTTTAATGCTGTATTCAACATGGAATATGTAGAATTCCACCTAGTGAGACAATCCAAAATCACACTTCCTCGGCATTTAATATTCTCTTGTTGCACACGAATTTGAAATGCTTGCATCCTGGTAGTGGAAGATCTCACATACTTCACCGCATTCCGAACACTGACTATACTCTACTCTATTCCCTTCAACCCTTCAGTAATGATCAAATTCAATATGTGTGCACAACCACGAATATGCATATAATCTCCATTCAATACTAAACCATCATCCCTCCAAATCTTCACTCTATCAATCAAGTACCTAAGAGCACTCTCATTTGGACTTGCATTGTCAACAGTTACAGTAAACACTCGCTCGATACCCTAGTCAATTAAACATTTTTCAAGTTGCTTACCAATGGTCTCCGATGAATGATCATTAACAGAGTTAAAACTGATAATCTTCCTATGTAAGTTCCAATCTCTATCAATAAAGTGAACTGTGATGAGCATGTAGCTAGTTGTTGTAATGGAAGTCCAAATATCTGTGGTCAAAGATACTCTCTGCTTATTCCCCGCCAATAAACTCTTCAACTTAGCCTTTTCCTCTAAATACATCTGAAGAGTATCCCTACTGCTGATTCTTCGTGATGGGAGAAGATAGCTCAGAGCTACAACACTACAAAAATGCCTAAAACTCGGATTCTCCATAACAGAAAAGGGCAATTCATCAAGAACAATCATTTTCACGGTTGCCTGTCTGCAAGCTTCTTGACTAAATCCTCTTGTTACAACTTTATCACTACCAACATCTTGAGTTAATGTTGTTTGGTCTTTTTGCAAGTCCTTGAACTTTTGACATCTTTAACGGTTATGAGTTCTTAAAGTGCTAGTCTCGTACCCGACCGTCTCACATTCAAATTCTTGACCACAGTAGTTGCATTTACACTTTATATGATCATTTGGAAGTCTAGTGAAATGTTGCCACACTGATGATCTTGGAGCCATTTTTTTCCTTGGTAGTGGTGGTTTGGATGACGATGACTTTTTCCGCTTGTTTCCACCGGTGACAATAGTTACCGAATCATTTTCAATTTCATTATCATTAACTTCAACTTTATGCTCAAAATAATCGGCTACACAATCAAGGTTGTCTTGAACTCTTGAATAATTATACATTTAAAATAAATCAAATAAAAAGAAATAAGCAATCATGATTTATTTAATAATTTGATTTACTTTCAATGAAAAAAATTAAAACAACAACTTTAATTAATTATAAATTTATTCTTGAATTTTCTTTTCTATGCGGCAATATTTGTTTACAATTGCATAACTATGGCATTGACAATTCAAATTCAACTAGTTAACATGATAATAATGGGATATTTAAGTAACTTCAAGTCTTCAACCACCAAATGATATATACTTTTTCTCATCCATTTTCCAACTAAATAGAAGTTATAAGACCACAAATATTCTCTGTATCCAAATTCCGAAAGCAATGAAGGGTGTTGATAATTTAATAGTTACATATCAATATTCTCACAATATACGATTATACAACTATTTCACTTGCAGTGGCTATATCTAATTACCTATTATATTTGCTCATTGTGCAATTCCAGACTTCCAGCAACCGATATACACCGACACCTCCACGAATTTAACCCCACATAAGCTTTAATTCAAACACAAAGAAAACAAATACAAAGGCCACATCATAAATTAAAAAAAAAAGAACCTGTAGAAGTGAATTTTAAAGACGTGGACTGATGGTAGGAGGTTTGGATTAGTGGCGGTTAGAACAGTGAGGCTCGAAGACTAGCGGCGTGAAACCGTGAGTGTGAGGGTGACGGACCGAGGGCTTTGATGGTGAGTGTGAGGGACCGAGCTAGTGAACGCGTGAAACTGTGAGAGACCAAGGACTTCGACGGCATTACCACGCTTGAAGGGATGTACCACTGCTAACCGTGATGTGAGGGACTCGGGGAGAGGCCGTGAGTCACCGATCCGACGAGGGAGATAGCTGGATTTTGGACTTTAGGTTTAAGATTTATGGTTACGAAATTAAGATTTAAAAAAGGAAATTTGGGATTTAGCTTTTTATATTTTTTATTTTGAATTTTGATTAAATTAATTTATAAATGATTGGACTGAATCGATTGGTTCTTCGATTTGGTTCGGTTTTGAACCGAATCAAATGTAAACCAATCGGTTCTTATAATTTCAAACTATTCGATTTTTTACCTTAGAACCGAACCGAATTAAGTTTTTTTGGTTTGGTTTGGTTCGATTAGGAAAAAATCAAACCGTTTGCCTAGCCCTACTTGCTGTAACCAGCATGGGAATTTGTCTGTAAATTGGTCGTTACGAGGGTCTAAAGCCTCCAGCGTTTTGATTTTGGCAAGAGATTTTGGGACTATTCCTTCAAATTGATTTCCATTCAGATCTATAGTTCTTATTAATGAACAGTTTCCAGGAGATGTAACAAAAGAAATAGGGCCATTGTCATTGTGGTGTTTGAAAAAAAAATGGAGGAGAACTAAATTGTTCAAAACTAAAATTATTTGGGTGACAAAAGAATTTCACTAAACTAAAGGACTTTATTCATATTTTATAATAAAAACATACCTCTTTTTTCGTCCTCATAATTCTTCACTCTTTACTTGGTGCTTAAGGGTATTTGTAGTGAGTCAGAACTAATACAAACCACACAAATATTAAATTACCAAAATTTGGTAATCACATTTTACAAGATTCTCTAAATATCCAAGAGATTTCTACAATTAGATATTTCTAGCACCATTAGATATTTTTAAATTAGAAATATCTCTCAATCTCTATACAGTTCAGGAATCTTTCATGGATTTGGCTTTGATCACAGGCTTAGACTACTGTACTTGGATTGGATCATGAATTTGGTGTTGGGTTTTTAACATTCCTTCTCAGCACCAACTTTCATCATTCGATCCATATTGAGTTGCTGGCGAAACTCTTGTCTTGACATACCGTGTCTCAACTTTATCTTGTAAAACATTTTCGTTGATGAAGTTAATAGACCTCCACATGTTTAGTTCTTGCATAGAAAACTGGATTTTCCATTAAGCTAATTTGTGATTGATTATTGCAATATAATGGTATTGCATAATCCACTTGTTGGTGCAGATACTTTATCAGCTACATCAGTCAAGTGCTTTCTTGAGTTGCCATCACTGCTGCTCTATACTCCCTTCTGTGGTTGATAATGATACATTTGGTTTTCTCTTACTACACTAAGAAACTACTCCATATCCAATTCTGAAGACATACCTAGTAGTTAATCTTCTTGTATCATGATCTCTGGCGTAACCAGCATCACAATTGCCAGTTAACTAGCAAGTTTCACCTTTCTTGTATAATAAACCATAGTCAATTGTACTTTTCACATATCTTAATATTCGTTGAACTTCTTTCAAGTGAGTTTCTTTGGATTTTGCATGTATTGACTCATTACTTATACTGCATATAAAATGTCTGGTCGCATCAGATTAGAAAGATTAAACTACCTAATAATTGTTTATACATAGTTCCATCTTTTAAATCTTTGTCTTTATATGTGCAAACTTTTGCATTGAACTCCATTGAAGTTGAAATTGGCTTGCATTATGATATTCCAAACTTCTTGAACAATCTTTGGCATACTTCTACTGGAAGAAAAGAAATATCATCTCTTCTATTCAATTAATCTTTAGATCAAAGAAGTATTTCAGCTAACCAAACTCTTTCATTTGAAAATGAACTGTAAGTTCTCTTTTGTTTGCCGAATCTCTTCTTCATCGTCACTAATAAGAATAAAATCATCCACATAAACCAGTATAATTGCTAACTTTCCTTCACTAGCTTTGATGAACAAGCTAAAGTCTGTGTATGCTATTGAATAACCACTCTAAGTTAGAAAATCAACAATCTCATTATACAATGCCCTTGTTGCTTGCTTTAAGTTGTAAATAGCCTTTTTCAGCTTGCGTACATACTCCAGATAAGCTTTTTTCTCAAATTTTCTCAATTAATTCATATTGATCTCTCAATCTAATTCTCCATGTAGGAAGATATTTTTTACATCCGATTGCCATAATTTTCATTCCTTACTAAGTGCGAGTGCAAGTAGAACTCTTACTATCGAGAGCTTTACTATTGGGCTAAATGTTTCATCATATTCTAGCCCGTATTTTTGAGAAAATCCTTCAGTTACCAATCAAGCCTTGTACCTTTCAACTAAACTATCTGGATGCCTCTTAATCTTGTAAACTCATTTGTAAGATATTGGTTTAGCGTCCTTTAGTTTAAGAACCAAATCCCAAATCTGATTTTGCTTTAGTGAAATGATTTCTTCCTCAATTACCTTCATCCATTGAGAATTCTCTACTGATTCTTCAAATGTCTCAAGTTCTTTTATTTTTTCTTCTTCTGCAACAACTGTATTAGCGTACCTGAGATTTAGCTTTTTTACTCTTTTAAATCTTTTTATTTAAGGTTTGGGAGTTCTTGGCTTTAGTTTACGTGCTTCTTTGTCTTCAGTAGGGTTCTAATGAACACCTATTTTCCACGGACTTTTCACCTCGTCATGCTTAATATCATTATCGCTTGGACTATTGGAATCTTCAGACTCTTCTTGACTTGTGCGAATTTTAATAATATGTTCCTTTATTTGATTTTGAATTCATTTTGAATCAAGTGGCTCTCATTTTTTTGATAACTACCACAAAGATACTTCATTAAACACTAAATTTTGTGTTGTGTAGCATCATCCACTGGTTGGATAATAAACCTCTATTCTTTACTTTAATTGTCTTACCCAACAAAGATACAATGAGTCGCCTACTTGTCAAATTTACTTGGCAAGTGGCTTAGCACAAAGATATATCATAAACAACCAAATACACAAAAGTGGCTGAGTGAAGGTTTCACATTTCATAGCTTCTTGTAAGGTGATATGAACTGTAATTTCGGTTGAGGAAATCTATTCATCACATGAGCAGTTGTCTTCATAACTTTTGCCCAAAGCCTCCCTAGTACATTCTTCGTATGTATCATACTCTAATGGATCTCTACCAAATGCTGGTTCTTTTGTTCTGCTATGCCATTTTGTTGTGGTGTATTAGCACAAGTGAACTAATGGCGTATTTTATAGTCTCGAATATATTAGAAGAACTCATGTGATTTGTATTTTCCTCCATTGTTTATTCGTATGCAGCAAACCTTCTTTCCTATTTCTCCTATAGTTATATCTCTAAATTTCTTAAACTTTGAAAAAGTATTATAGTTTTCTTCGTAAAAAGACCCAGATATACTTAGAGAATTCATCAATAAATATAACCATGCATCACATGCCACTGATAAAATGTTGTTTGATAGGCCCAAACACGTCAGACTGTACCAATTCTGATGGTTCTTTTACTTTAAACTTCAACTCAGAGGTTTTTTTTTTCTTATATAGAGGTTAAGGATAAAACTCTATTCAATGAAATACAAAAGCATGGTAAAAAAAAGCACAAGTGAACTCAATGACTTAATTGATTGGGTATGCCTTTTTTAAGTATATTTTCTATGCGTTAAATTGGTGACTTACTCTAGAAACAAAGATAAAGGTATGTTACTTGTTGATGCCAAAATCCAATCGTATCAGTGGGTGGGGTACTTACCAAATTTCAACGCTAACATTTGAATTTGTCTGTGTGAAGAGATGGTTTCTAGCCTTAATTTAACAACCTAAGCAAAAGTTGGCGATTAGGAATCTAACCTAGCAAGTAGTAAATGGCGAGAATGATCCTATCCAGGCGAGCACTTGCAAAAAAAAAAGGGTCAAGATGCTGGAAGTTTTTCTGGTGTTAGCCTTCAACGCTTAAGTCAATACCAAGCAATTTTGTGGGATAACCAAGTGTATAAATTTTGTGCAAGAATGAATAAAAATGAACCAAAAAGAAAAATGTTAAAAGGAAGAAGTAAATCCTTTGAAATCCTTGAAGACTTCATTAACGAGGTTGCAATTCTTTCACAAATTAGCTATAGACATGTGGCTAAGCTTGGATGTTGCTCAAAGATTGAGTTTCCTTTAACTATATACGAGTTCATTCCCAATAGAACCCTTTTTCAGTATCTTTATGATCCATCTAAAGAGTTTTCACTGACATGGAAAATGTGTTTGTAGATTGCTACATGAGTTGCTGCAGCTCTTGCTTACTTGCATTCATCAGCTTACTTACCCATTAAACATCGGAACATCAAGTCAACAAACATGCTCTTGGATGAAAAATATAGAGTAAAGATAGCTGATTTTGAACTTCAAGATCAATTGCCATCGATCAAAAATCACGTGAGCATCAAATACAAGGAACTTTTGATACTTAGATCTTGAGTACTTTGTTTAAGCCAATTTATTGATAAAAGTGATTTCCATAGCTTTGGAGTTGTGCTTGTTGAGCTTTTCATAGGATAAAATCATATATGTTCAATTTCCACAAAAGAGGGACAAAATTTTGGGCCAATTTGGAATTGCGGTTAAAATTTAATAAGTTGCTTACTTCATAATTTTTTATAAAAATAATATTTGGTAAATTTTATAAAAATAACTTATTTTATAATTTTCTATATTTTGTCAGTAACTTTTAAAAGTATGTAGGGGTTGCTTTTCATAAGCAGTTTATTTAATAAGCTACCATACATTTTTAAAATTTTTGTTATAACCCTACATTTTAATAAAAGGATGCTTATATCTTATTTATTCATAAACCCTAATTTATAAATAATACTTTTATCTTTATTATATTTTATGTAACATATTATAAAATTCTTTAGATTTTTTAATTGAGTTTTTAATGTAATTTTACATATTTAAGGAAAAAAAATATGTCTAAACAATTTTATTAAACATACTCTAAAAATAAAAAGCAATTAAAACTTATGTCTATTTTAGTCATTATATAATAAAACAACACTTTTGTAATAAAATTTACCAAACGCATATACTCTACTTTTCAAACTCACAACAATCGCAACAGCATAGTTTACCAAACATCAAACTATTTTTTTAATCAGCAGCTTATTTCATATTCACAGAACAAGCAGCTTATTTCATCAATCTCCGCAATCCCAAACTGACCCTTAGCAACATATGTTGTAGAATGTATAAAAATGAATTGTTTGTTTGATATTCTTGATGATTGATGAAACATAAATGTTATCGAGCTTGTTGATAAAAAAAAAACTAGGTTTCTAAATAGTGATAAATTTTATTACAAGTTTGAATGAGTAAAACTAGGGTTTTGTGCCCCTTTTATAACAAGCCTAAATATCAAAAAATTACCAAAATAAGAAATTCTGAAATATAATATGATAATTAAATTCTCTTAATAAAAATGAGAAATGAAAAAAAATATATGGCACTCAAATCCAAATTCTAGAAAAAAAAGAGATAAAAATAGTAGAAGAATCAGGAAAAATAGAAAAAATTCAAACTAGAAAATAATCAGGATAGAAATGGAATTTATGGCTCGATCACAAACCAAAGCAACTTATGCTATCTGTTGTTTTTTGCCTTATTGCTAGCTTCGAAAAAATATATTATATGCCAAGAAATTTAGAGATTATACAATCCCCTCTGATCTTTATCCTGATTTGCCAAGCCAGTTGTCAAAATTGATTCCCAATAATAAAAGATAATTATCCATAATAAAATAACTATCAAGGTAATATTTGTTACTACAGTAACAAATCTTGTGCTACAGTGGTATGCAATCAAGTCTCCTGGGTTGCTAGTAACATAGTTCAATCAGCCATGTTAGTTAGTACTACTACAGCAACACGCACCAGTCTCTTGACTCATCACACATTTTTTGAAAGAAAAAAAAACTAAATTCTCAATTTAAAATGACAAAAATTGTGAATGAAAAATATGCAAGATTTAAACTTAATGTAAAAGAAATCAAAATAATTCCCTCATCATTGGGTTGCCTCCCAATTAGCGCTTGATTTTAGGTCCTTCAACCTGACCTTCCTTGATTGCTTACAATGTAGGATCCCTCATGAACAAGTCCTCATTTGAGTGATCCACAACAGAATCCATGTAATGCTTTACTCTGTGCATATAAAACCTTGAATTATTGGCCTGTTCTTTCATCTAAGTGGTCTACAGCCCCATGAGGATAAATTATAGTTGGCTGAAAAGTCCTGACCATCTAGATTTTAATTTGCTTGGAAAGAACTTTAGTTTGGAGTTGTAAAGCAAACCCTGACTGCTTAGAACAAATTTTCTTTGCTGAATTCTTTGGTCATGCCATTGTTTTGTTTTTTCCTTGTAAATCCTTACATTTTCGTAAGAGAACTGCCTCAACTCTTTTAGTTCAGAAAGTTGGAGTTTTCGATGTTTTGCTACCGCATCCATGTCTATGTTGAGTTGTTTTAGTGCTCAATATACTTTATGCTCTAGCTCTAATGTAAAATGGCAAGCCTTTCCATAGACAGTTCTATTTGGAGACATGTCAAGTGGCATCTTGTAGGTTGTACGATAAGTCCATAAAGAATCATGTAATCTAAGTGACCAATCTTTTCAAGAAGGGCTCACTATTTTCCCTAAAATCCTTTTGATTTCTCGGTTGGATTCTACTGCTTGACCATTAGATTGTGGATGATATGTTGTAGCAGTCTTGTGTTTAATTCCATACTTAACCATTGCTGCAGCAAATATCTTATTACAAAAATGAGTGCCTTCATCACTAATGATGGTCTTTAGAGTCCTAAACCTTGAGAAGATGGTCTTGTGAAGGAATTTCATCCCACTGATAACTTCTAACATCATGGAAGAATCTCTTATTTTGTTGATAATTTAAGTCACGTGGTAACAGTCCACTTACCAAGTAATTCGCAAAATCTACATACCATGGGAGTCCAGAATGCAAGAGCATCTGTGTATATAGTAGCATTAGCAGTTGCTCATCAGGAAATGTTTCTATGATGTCTTGCTTGGTTAATGTACTTGCATTTGCTTGAAGCCTTGATAGATAGTCTACCACTTGATTCTCAGTCCCTTTTCTATCCTTGATCTCTAAGTCAAATTCTTATAGCAAGAGGATCCACCTTATCAACCTTGGTTTGACATTTTTCTTTGCAATCAAATACTGCATCGTCTGTATAAACTGTCACCTTTGTGCCCACCAAATAGGCTCTGAATTTGTCAAATGCGAATATGACTGCTAACAATTTCTTCTCAGTAGTGATATAATTGATCTGAGCTTCTGTAAGGCTTTTGCTGGCATAGTAAATGGAGTGAAAAATCTTATTCTTCTTTTTTCCTAACACTTCTCCAATAGAGTGGTCATTGGCATCATATGTCAACTTGAAAGGTAAACTCCAATCTGGTGTTGTGACAATATGTGCTGTAAAAAGATCTTTCTTTAATTCACAAAAAGCCTTCAAGCAATCATCAACAAAGTTGAAAGGTCGATCCATGCTCCAGTAGTATGCACAAGGGTTTAGCTATTTTGGAAAAGTCTTTAATGAACCTTTTGTAAAACCCAGTATGATCTAGAAAACTTCTAATTCTCTTTAGTAAAGTTGGGGGTGGAAGTTTATCTATCCCCTCTATTTTTGCCTGGTCCATCTCTACCCCCTTCTAAGAAACTTTATGTCCAACGACCATACCTTCTTGTACCATAAAATGACACTTTTCTCAATTAAGTACCAAGTTGGTTTTTTTACATCTCTTAAGCACATTTTCTAAATTACACAAGCAATCATCATATGTTTTCCCAAGAACTGAGAACTCATCCATGAACACTTCTAGTGTTTGCTCAATCATGTCTAAAAAGATAGACATCATACATCTCTAGAAAGTTGTTGAAGCATTGCATAACCCAAATAGCATCCTTCTAATAGCAAAGGTTCCATAAGGACAAGTGAATGTCTTCTCCTGCTCCTCTAGTGCTATAGCAATTTGGTTATAACTTGAATAACCATTTAAGAAATAGTAGCATTCTTTTCCAATAAGTTTATCCAGCATTTGATCTATGAAGGGCAATGGAAAATGGTCCTTCCTTGTGGCTTTATTCAGCTTCCTATAATCCATGTAAACTCTCCATCTAGTCACTGTTCTTATAGGAATAAGTTCATTATTTTCATTTGCTATAATAGTCACAGCACCCTTCTTTGGAATTGTACTGGACTCACCCATGAACTCTCAAATATTGGGTAGATGATCTCAGCATCAAGCTATTTTATGATCTTTTTCTTCATAACTTCCTTCAAGATAGGGTTTAATCTCCTCTATTGTTCTATTGAATTACTATAGCAATCTTCCAGTAGAAATTTGTGCATGCATATGGATGGACTGATTCCTTTTATATTTGCCATGGTCCATCTAATAGCTTTCTTGTATCTCCCCAACGCTTCCACTAAGCTTTTCTCTTAATCTGCAGTCAAAGACGACGAAATAATTACAGGGAATGTATTGTTTTTACCAAGATAAACATATTTTAAATGTGAAGGTAAAATATTTAATTCTAAAATGAGGGGTGATTCAATAGATGATAAATATAATTTTACTTCCCTATTTGAGAGGTCTAGAGATTCAAAAGGTTTGTCATGTCTCACTGGTTGCTTTTCTCCTTGGCATGCTATGTGTACTTGATAACTCTATGAAATAATGGTTATCATGACACTTTTGGACTTAAATCACAATTACTTAGAAAGTAAATTATGTGTTTTTATTGAATTTTAGTTATATTTTGCATAAACATCTATCTTAGTTTATTCTTAATCAATTTTGTTTGATTTAGAATAATTTGTGTGGTTAGATCATATGCATAATTGTAAGTGACTAGAAGCTCAAATTTTAAGGAAAGAATGCTGTTGTGCAAATTTTATTGAACTCACAAGTGCACAAATCTATTGTAAAATAGATTAATGGTGATGAGTGTCGATCCCACCAAGAGGTGGATTTTAATTATGTGTTGAATTAATTTTTTTAGTGGGTGGTTGGATTTGTGGTGAAAGTGGCTTAGATTATCCTAAATTTTGAATTAAAATGGCGAGAATAAATTGAAGAGAAATCTATTGAAATAAAGCACTTTGGTATCTGGATCTAAATCAACATACACCATAGGCTAAATATTATTTATTAATGCTAATTAAATCATGAGGGGGGTTTCCACTCTTTATAAACTACACTCTAATCAATATGATGCTAAGGGTTTATCGTGCCAAATAATAATAACCTTGTACTAGAGAGCCGGTTAAACCAGTGTGGTATTTAGACAAGACTATTACTATCTGTCGACGAAAAATCAAAACATCCACATATATCAGAGGGCAAGAGAAAGTAAATTTACCAAATAAAGCGCATAGAACATGTTGAGATTTCACTTTCAACCCAAGTTTGAAAGAAAATTAGCTACTCATAATTGAACTAGGGATAAAATAAGAATTTATTAAAATATGTAGAAAATACAAGATATAGAAAGAATTACAGAAAATGAAATTCAAAAATGAATTTAGAAATGGCAAATTAGGGGGGAGCCCCATTTTTATAGATACATTGAGTAAATCATAGCTATAAGATTAAAAATATTTGGACGCTCAGGATTGCGCCATGTGTCGACAGCACACGGTTTGAATAGTGACGCAGTTTGAAAATTTCTATATTTTGTAATAGTCAGATTGCCTTGCACATTGAAAGGAATCTAGCCTTTCATTCTACGACAAAACACATAGAAGTTCAGTATCACTTCATTCGAGAAGTAGTGGAAGATGAAAGTGTCGATTTGCATAAAATCCATACTAAGGAGAACCTAGCAGATGTTTTGACCAAGCCAATCAATGCTGACAAGTTTGTTTGGAATAAATCCTCTCATAGCCTAGCAGAAAGGATGGTGTGGAGATTAATTAGTTCTCAATCTAATCTCTAAGTGAGAGAATGCCAACGCCCCATTGAAAAGGGCATAAGGAAAAAGAAGAAGAAATAAAAGAAAAAGGGGCGGGTCACGTGAAGTAAAAGGAGGTGGGCCATATGACAAAAATATATTTCATGCACAGTAGCCATTTTTATGGCTATAATTAAAGGGGCGTTTTCCCTCATTTTGAGCATCCAATTTTCAGTTCTTCTTCTTCTTTTAGAGAGTGATTTTAAGAGTCTAGTGATTTGAGAGTTTGGGTGTATTGAAGTTTTGAGTAGTAAGTTAAAATACTGCAATACTTATAACTTATTTTTACTAACAAAATATTTTTCTTTTGTTTTCGTCCATTGACGTAGGTTAAAAGCCGAACCACGTAATTTCTGGTGTCCCTGTGTAATTCTATTATCTCATTATTTCTCAATTTTACTTTAGTTGCATGTCTGCTACACCCATCAATTTCCCAATAACTGATCGCTCTGACATTGGCAAGAAAGTCAGAACATATCCATACCAAGGAAATTTGCTAAAAAGGATATCGAGAAAAGCCATGATAAGATTAAAATTCTTGTTGCAATAGTAGCTGATCAAATCAAACTTGGAGAAGTGGTAAAACCAGATGGTAAGTATTCATGAACAGCTTTTTAGCTAGCAATTAATTTCAACATTGGAAAATACATTGAAGTTTGCAAGACATGAACCGAATGCATAATACAGTAGAAGAGATGAAATAGAAATAATAAAAAGCAAAGGGAATAGAAATTCAGGTAACCAGGTAAAAGTCGCATAGTAAAAGCCGTGTGCTGATAGTCAAAGGTTAAATATTGTTTAATACTGTATAGTTAATTAATTAACCTAGTTATTTTAAAATCGTTACCAAACGCATTCTTGGATTTGCTTGAACCTCTAAGCTGTTCATGGCTAATATTCTTTTCTTATATTATTTGGTATCTACTTTATAGGCTCTAACAAGTAACGCAGTTCAATTTCAATTTCTTCAAGTTCTGATTTTGGTGGAAATTCATAGGAAGTTTAATAATATAAAAAAATTGATTGATTATCCTATGAAGATAGCGGCCAAAATGATAATTAATTTCTTCGAGAAAGCTGAGTTTATTATAATAGAGGTTGCGTACGAGACTTTAGTTATACCATCGACTTTTGCAGTACTGTAGTTTTATTTTTTTGAATTAGTAATAGATATGCTCCAATCAGATGGCCACTAATTATTATATCAGATATTTACTAGCACCACATAAATCAGTAGTATTATAATCACTCCAAATTTCTATTCCCATAAATATTGGGAGGGATATAAGCTCCATGCACAAGTTATTGAAGAATATTCCAGCCTCTACCTAGTTTAGTCCCATATTAAAGTAACAACCATTGTTGTTCTAACTACTGAGATGTGTATGGCAGGCTGCCCTAGCCTAGTCTGTACTCTGTTCCAAAGTGCACACCGATGTTTCGGGCATGACAACCGCTGCACTTCCCTTGTGTCTAAGCGGGTCAATCCAGTAGACTGCTCACAGCCAATGAGTGCTCCTGAGGTAATAAGAGCTGAGATTGATGGACTCATCAAAAAACATTTTGGGGATGAGTTTGCATTCCAGATATTCAAATATCTCACCACTAAAGTCAAAGAGAATTACTCCCATCATTGAGGAGAAAATACGTATACGTTAATTACTTGTTCATCTCACTCAAGCTAGTTGCTTTATTGCAGATAGCATTATATGAATATATCATGCTTTCATATCTTTAACATTTTATGATGCCGTGATTAAAGTCACGATATTAATATCATAATTAAACATAAATTAAAGACCACAATTTTAAAATATTTGATAAATATTAGTTACTATAATTTAAAAGTTAAGTTGAAATGACCGCATACTTATGAAATGAAAAATCTATAATATTTTTATTTTTGTCAAAATTACTACTTAAAAATTAAATTTTCTATGTACTATTAAATTTTAAAAATTACAGCACTTTAATACCAAACAACACACTAACTCTTCTATTTTATTGATGCATAGCGTTGATTTTATACAAATAAAGTTGGGTCTTTATAAGGAAATGATCATTTTAAATGAAATATTCATGTACATGAATATTAATAATAAGGATGTTCATCTAATTTTATTGATAATTTATGTCTCGATAATTTATTCCAAGAAATAAAACGATATAAATGTGAGTGACAAATTTGTCATAATTTGTTTTGATTTAATTTTTTTAATCATGCCACATAATCTTTGATCAATTCACTTTATAAATGCATAAACACGTAATTGATTTTAAGAATTTGAACATTAAGTTGTGCTAGATTTTTTATGATTTTCTTGTGCATGTATTTATTTAAAATAATAGTTAAACTGAACTTTAATTACATATAATTTCTCATAAACACTATCTTATCCTTCTTTTTAATGCTAATATTTTTCAATAACTGCCTTATCCAATTAACAATTACAATATTTAAATTTGGGTAAAATATACTCTTATTTTAGTTACTAGATTCTTCTGCCTTATCCTTCTTCTTAAAGTCGCTCGAGTTCTGGGTGGCCTTTGCTCTTCTTCTTCTTTTTTCTATTTTATATAATTTCAGACCCAAATTTAGGAAAAAGCTACTTTCATGGCAAATTAATTAATTTAAAAGATATCTATTGGCATTCATGTCGCATCGTTTTAGTCATTGGATTTTACAGATTTCTTTTTTTTTTTGTCTTCTAGTTGCTACAATCTTTTTGGCTTTTTTTTAAAATTAATTTTATATTCCAAAATGCACATTCGTCATTTCACATGTATATGGGGTTCTTTTTCTTTTTTATTTTTTAATTTATATTTACCACTCAGGAATAAACAATTGTTTGATTGATATCATTTTCCCACTAGGGAATAAACAACGATTTCATTCTTTTTTAGTGCATTTGATTGGGCTTTTGGCAAATTGGCTTTTGGAAAGCTCTAATTAATCAGATATTTTAAGAAACAGGCATCCTGGCCACTGGTGGAAGAGCATAAGCAATAATTAACCGGATTTAAAAACTCAGATTATTCTACATTTTTTTGGAAACGCCGCAGCCATGTGGTTTTTAATTCAACAGTTCTGTGAGTACCCTGTGGTCCAAAGACTTGATAAATTTGGTTAGAAGTTTCTCCTTTATTTTTGCTTTGCTACATTTACTTAAGAAATTAGGATCTTCTCTTTACCTATGTTTTTAAAAATATTATCACACATATTATAGATATTAACTCACGTTGAATTTTAGGAATTATATAAGTTTGAAGTTATTCTCAAATCTTGAGTATAAGCTAGATTCAAAAGTTTTTAGAGTCTGACTCATGCACTTGTGGGATCATACTAATCTTTCACCATTCCACGTGACAATAGACTATAGAAAGGCCAATTTATATGGAATGAGGTGTTAAGAACATAACCCATATTAAACGCATATACAGTAAATATTTTATTCGTTTAAATTTTTTCCTAAGAGTTAAGCCTAAATCATGGACTTCTAGCTAGATCTACTATATATCTCGTAATAAGTTCAAATTAATAGATAATCCAGCCAAAAAAATATTTTTTTATAAGTAATTGAAAGGTTTTTTACCGTCAAGTTAATATACTTGTTCAAAGTAGGATTGAATGAATTAATTCTTTTTATAGTTTTGCACCAGATATGCCAATTACAAGTCAGACATTATAGAGTTTAGGAAAGCTATTTTCACTATAAATAATTTAAAAAAAGTGCAATCATTAATATTAATTTAACCCACTAATTCATAAAATCATTCATCCCTAAGTCGGAAAAAGAGATACACCATTTGAAAAGTATGGAGGCAAAGTTCCACTATTAGAAGAAAAAAAATAAAATAACAGAGTAAAGTAATTCTGATCAATTGTTTTATCAAATAAAGTAGGGGAAAAATTAGTAGCTAGAAAGAAAATTATATGAAATAAAGAGGTAATACAAGAAAAAAAAGGGATTTTAGTGATGAGATATTTCATTGCTAAAATTATACATTTGTCACTAAAAGTGTCGTTGCTAAAGACCAATATTTTTACAATGGAGTTGTGGTGGGATATACTAATTAAAATAGTAATAATAGTATTATTGTTCAACTTCAATTTAAATATAATATTAATTCTTTAAAGCTTACTTGTGTGTATTTATAGTAGTACATATTTATATATATTCTTATTCAATAGCTATTCATCAAAAAGACCAGCACAAAAGTCTAACTTGAGTTTTTAAGTCAGTTTGGATACAGTACTGATTTGAGTTGTGCCAATTTTTTAAAGGTTTTGTGACGAAATGGAAACAATTAAAGAGCAACGTTTTGGAACGGTAATTGATTATTGATAGTTACCGACAAACTAGGGATTAAAGAACAAAACTAAATATATATATATAATTCCTGAAATAAAAAGATTAAAATTATAATTTGCGGCACAAAAAAATGGAATTTCTGAAAAATTTGCAGACGGTTTACAGTAATGTACGATTAATATCTGATTACATATGTATCTTGGTCAATAACTCACAATACCCACGATTTCATAGCCTTGTAATTAAAAACATCAGCACTGAATTTAAATATAAGAATCAATAAATTTATGCTATATTCTCTTATGTGTAACGTCTGTCGCTTTGGTCTTGACACACGTTTCAGATCACGTGGGAAACCATTCCTTTTGGTGATTGGATTGCTTTTCCTTTTTAATTTTCAAGTGTTCTGCGCAACTTGGTTGTAAACTAAAGGACTGCTGCATCTAAGAAGCAGCAGAGGAACTACTCTGCTTTACTGTGATAAAATCTCTCTCTCTCTCTCTCTCTCTCTCTCTCTCTTTTCTCTTAGTAGCAAAAACCGTGACAGCAGATTGAAAATGAATCTGCGGTTGCTGGTACAAGTTATAATATTGCTGCTTCTATGGCCAATAAAATCAGTAGCTAAAGCACCACCACCTTTAACAAAACCAAATTGTCCATACAGTTGTGGAAACAATGTTACAATTCCATTTCCATTCGGAATTGGAGAAAATTGCTATTTTGATCAACTTTATGCAATAGATTGCAAATCCAGTAAGCCAATCCTGAGGAGCATCAACCTGGAAGTGCTTGAATTCTTACTTGAAAAGAGTACAATGAGAGTAAATCAATCAGTGATCAGTTCTTGTCAGGACAAAACAATAGAAGCAAGTTTTGTAAACCTGGAGAAGCTTCCTTTTTACTTCTCATACTATGACAACATATTCTCTGGCATCGGCTGCAACAACCTTGCCTCAATGTCATCAGCTGATCATGACTTCATTCTTGGTGGTTGCTTCTCTATTTGTGATCCAAGAAACAAGACAGAAGATGATAGCTGCAATGGAATTGAGTGTTGCAAAGCAGGGATCCCTTGGGCTCTCAAAAGTTTTAATATTTCTATAGGCAGCATAAATAATGCAACAAGTAGCAGCAGCAGCAGCCAGGAGGGGGGCAAATGCAAATATGCATTTATGGTAGAAAAAGAGTGGTTTGAAAGCAACTTTAAGAGTGCTAGACGTGTTCAAAATTGGAATCAAGTACCGGTTATATTGGATTGGAGGATTCCTAATTCATCCTTTGGCAAGTTAGAAAGGGATGAATCTTCGAAATTTACATCAACTTCTCATTGTGAGAGTGATGAAGGTGGGATTTTTAGATGTTCATGCAAGGAAAAATACCATGGGAATCCCTATTTCCTCCACGGATGTCAAGGTAAATTTCTTAATAACATTAAGTTGTAACTTAATTAACTAAGCTTGGAATCTTTTACATGGCTTGGGCTCCTTAGGTATACTTTGGTATAAAATGTTATCAATGATACTAGAGCCAGATTGTGACCGGTTTGGATGCTTTAAGCAGGCTTAGTTTTTGTCAATTAAGGCTCACGTTGGTGTTTTTGCTTTCAAGCCATGATTGTTGTGAAATAAAAGTCATATCTATAAAATAAAAGGCGACATTATTAGATAATTAAATATGAATTTTAAATGATATTTTTAACAAAATTAGTAAAATTAATATAAGTTTTTCATTGACAGATAAAAACATCTTAACATGAAACTAGAGTTGCAAGTGTTAATTAATCAAATGTTGTACTTAAGAGTTGTGCCAGAAAGCAATATTAAATGATGCCAATAAAATTTCTTGTTAGGTGTATAGATATTTACCTATTGTCATTTGGGTCTTCCTTTTCGTGGCAGATATTGATGAGTGTAGGGATGGAACTGCCAATTGCAGTGGAGATCTGCGTTGTGAAAACTATGAAGGAGGCTACCGTTGCGTTAATCCGAAAAGACCAAAGGTTTACACGATCATCTTAGGTATGCCTTGGTTGGGTATATTTTTATAATCAAATTTTGCATTCATTTAGTTGTTATCTGGTGAGGATTTCTACACTTTATTAGTGCGAAAATACTACTACACTACATAATATACAATAGTGTAATAAACACCATATGGTAAAATAACATTTCTCCATTTTGATAAAACTGCGGAGACCCATATTAAAAAATTTTCTAAACATGGCCGTTATTAACATATAGTTTCAAATTTCATGTTAAAGATTTGCATCTTTATGTTTTAATGTAAAGAGGTTTTAATTCTTCTGCTAAAGTTTTCAAGTATTGCTGGAAAAATGTAATCTTTTGTACAAGTTCGAAACCTTAAAAACTTCATGGCTACCCCTTAGATAATATTTTTATAATGCAAATCATTGGGTGTTTAATGGCTTATAAAATTATAAAGAATTAATATCTTGACTAACTACGGAACACGTAGAGACCTGAGGAGATTTTCAACCACAGCAGTACAGCCAATGGCATGGAAGATGAGTCGGCCGGGCTTTACCAAGCCTAATATTGGTTCAGAACATCTTAATGCTTCAAAAGTTCAGGCCCAATTTTGACAGGCCATATCTAAATCATAAACAAACATTACTTTTCATCCGATTTGTTCGTATATATTAGTTTGTATAAAAGTGGTTGCAACTCTATCATTATTGATATATGATATATGATTTACTTTTATTATGATTTCTTTCTTCTTAAAACTTATTTTTGAAGCACCAGTAACAATAATAAAATGGTTTCGATCAGGCTCAATATTAGAGAATGAAACAATTCCTAATAATTAATTAAAAATAATGATACTGTAGGAATTGGCACAGGTCTAGGAGGTTTGTTACTTTCTATTGGAGCATTGTGGCTGAGCATCATAATAAGAAGAAGAATCAAGCAGAAAGAGGAGAATTTTAAAAAGAATGGTGGCTTACTTTTAGAACAACAGTTGAATTCACTTGATGGTAGCATCGATAGATGCAAAATATTCAACTCCAAGGAATTAGACAAGGCCACTGACCATTTCAATGTGAACAGAATTCTTGGCCAGGGAGGCCAAGGCACGGTTTACAAAGGAATGTTGGCAGATGGAAGAATCATTGCAGTGAAGAAGTCCAAAGTTGTTGATGAATCAAAGCTTGAAGAATTCATTAACGAGGTTGTAATTCTTTCACAAATTAGCCACAGAAATGTGGTTAAGCTTTTGGGATCTTGCTTAGAGGTTGAGGTTCCTATACTTGTATATGAGTTCATTCCCAATGGAACACTTTTTCAGTATCTTCATGATCTTTCTGAAGAGCTTTCAGTGACGTGGGAAATGCGGTTACGGATTGCTACAGAAGTTGCTGAAGCTCTTGCTTACTTGCATTCATCAGCTTACTTGCCCATTTACCATCGGGACATCAAGTCAACCAACATACTCTTGGATGAAAAATATAGAGCGAAGATAGCTGATTTTGGAACTTCAAGATCAATTGCCATTGATCAAACTCATGTGAGCACCAAAGTACAAGGAACTTTTGGATATTTAGATCCTGAGTACTTTCGTTCAAGCCAATTCACTGATAAAAGTGATGTCTACGGCTTTGGAGTTGTGCTTGTTGAGCTTTTAACAGGACAAAAACCAATATCTTCTATTTGGGCAAATGAGGGTCGAAATTTGGCAACATATTTTGTGGAATGTATAGAGGAGAATTGTTTGTTTGACATTCTTGACGATCAAGTGAGAAAATCAGGAAAGACAGAAGAGATTATGGAAGTTGCTGACGTCGCGAGAAGATGCTTGAATTCAAATGGGAGGAGCAGACCTACCATGAAGGAAGTTGCAATGGAATTGGAAAGAATAAGAGCTTGCAATTTACAAGATGATGATGATAATATTCAGAAGTGTTATGAAGAGTTGAGTATGTGAGAAGTGAAGTAATTGAGCGTTGGGATATCGTTTCTACCTCTACAAATCCTATTGTCATCTAGTTAAAACTCATGCAATTTGATCGATAAAAAAAAAAACAAAAGATGTGTTGTTGCATGTATACACTTTACTTGATTGTATAGAGTGTGTGTGTGTGTGTATGTGTATTCTACTTTCTTGTTATTTCTGATTATCTTCTATACATTTCAGAATCTTCTATTAAATTCTCATCAATTGGAAGTGACCTAGTTCTCTCTATGAGTTATCTCAAATTGGTAGTACTTATATTGACCAAAACAATTTTTTTCACTCTACAGTCTGAACGTTCTTTCCATTTTTTTATTTGTTATTTTTTTGTGTTGTTGTAAGCCCGATGATCAACAACCGGGTCAAATCTGTCGACAATTAAAAAAAAATTCAAAACTGAGGAGGACTAAATTGCTGAAAATTAAAACTATTTAGATAATAATTTTTTTACTAAATTAAAGGATTTTATTGATATTTTACAATTCACGCCTCACCCTTCTTTCTCTCTTCTAATTTTTCACTCCTCCCCCAAAATAAAGAGCTAGGGGTATTTATAGTAAATTAGAACTAATACAAATTACACAAATATTAAATTACAAAAATATGACAACCACATTTTACAAATGTCTCTAAATATTTCAGAGATATCTAGACTTCAAATATTTTTACCTTCATTAGATTTTTTTTATTAGAAATATCTCTCATGCTGTACACAATTTTTGAGTCTTCCATGGATTGGACTTTGAACTTAGGCTTGGAAAAATATAATTGGATTAGATTATGAAATTGGTGTTGGACTTTTAACACTCTCTCAACACCAATTTTCATCATTTGATCCATATTGAGCTTCGATTAGAACTCTTCAAACTTTTTAGTTTTAAGATTTTTTATTAACAAATCAATAACTTAATCTACCCATTTGTATAGATCTTTCATCAACTGCATCAACCAAGTGCTTTCTTAAGTTGCCATTGTCACTGCTCTATACTTCGCTTCTGTGATTGATAATGATACAGTTGGTTGTCTCTTACTACACCAAGAAACTGCACCACACCCAATTCTAAAAATATACCTAGTAGTTGATCTTTCTTGTATCATGATATTTGGCATGGTCAACGTAAAAATAGCTAGTTAGGTTGTAACTTTCTCCTTTCTTATACGAGAGACCGTAGTCAATTGTACTTTTCACATATCTCAGTATTTATTAAATTATTTCCAAGTGAGGCTTCTTTGATTTTTTTTCATGTATTGACTCATTACACCCATTGCATATGAAATGTCTTGTTAAGTCAACATTAGGTTGATTAAAATGTTAGCCTATATGGCTATAGATATTGATTTTGATGATAACAAATCACATGTATTGATTAAACAATGATTTATGAATTGTGTTTTTATAATAAGAAAATGATGTTATGGAAGTGTTGTGGACTAAAATGAAAGTATTTTAAAACCTTTGATATTGTTTTGAATTTCAGATTTGGACCTATCTGAAAATCTTTAAATGTTTTGGGTTATTCTATAATTTTACATAGTTTGGGTCATATCTTAATTTTAGAAAGTTTTAGAATTAATAAAGTAATATTTAGAAATTCTGAAATTTGACTTATTTGAAAAGTTTTATAACGTTTTGGGCCATAACACAGTTTTATAAAATTTTAAGGTCAAACTATAATTTTGAAACATAGTTCACTGTAGTAGTTACTGTAGCAAGCGACTATCCGGATCCTGACAAACGGTAGACCGAATTTGGGCAGAATATTTTTGGAACTTAAACGGCTAACCGGATTTCACAAACGGCATACTAGATGTTCAGAAATTTAAAATTGCAGCTGTAACGGTAACATTAAGCGGCTAACCGAATGTCCATAAACAGTAAGCCGGTTATGACTAAAATGTACAAAACGACTTGTTTTTTAGTTCAAACTATATAAACTCAAATCCAATTCATTTTCAAGCACTCTTGCAAGCAAAATAAAAAAACACATACCGTTCATTGAGCTCTCATTTCGCAAATCACAAAACCTTGAATCATCTTTTATTCTTCAATTTATATATCTACTCTTTAAAAGAGTTTTTATTGTAATATTCAATTCCTCATCTTAATTGTGAGTGTTTAAGTGTGTGAGACACTTGAGTGAAGAGATTGGGAGATAATCTCTTTGTTGTAAAGGTTCATTGACACCTTTAAGTCAATTGTAAAACTTTTGAAGCCTTGGAAGGTTTAGATAGTGAAATTCTCAAGCTTAGATTACTTGGAGGTGTGGACATAAGTAAGGATTGCCGAACCACGTAAAAAATTCGTGTGTTTGTTTCTCCTCTCTCTTATTCATTTGTTATTGTACTTTTATCGAACTTATTGCTTTCGAATTTATTAAGGCATTAGATTTGATTGTTGTATGGTTTTATTAGGATAATTTTTAAAATACCAATTCACCCCCTTGGGTTGCACACTTGTATTTCATAAACTACCTATTAATTATCAATAGATTATTCTATTTAATAATCTTTGCCTTTATGTGCGCCAATTTTGCATTAACTTCCATTGGAGTTGAGATTGGCTTGCATTCCAACATTTTCAACATTTTCAACAAGTTTTTGGCATATTTCTACTGGCAAAAAAATGTAACTTCTCATGTTCGATCAAACTTTAGAGCAAGGAAGTGCTTAAGTTGACCAAACTTTTCATCTAAAAGCAAACTAATAAATTATCTCTTGTTCGCTGAATCTCTTCTTCATCGTCACTAGTAAGAATCAAATCATCTATATACACTAGTATAATTGCTAACTTTCTTTCACTAGCTTTGGCAAAAAAGCTAAAACCTGCATGTGCTACTAAATAACAACTCTGAGTTGGAAATTCAGCAATCTTACCAGATCATGCCTTAAGTGCTTACTTTAAACAGTAAAATATCTTTCTCATCTTACACACATACTTTGGATGAGCTTTATCATCAAATCTTCTAGGTTGATTCATGTAGATCTCTTGATCTAATTTTCTGTGTAGGTAGTTTTTACATTCGTTTGCCACAATTTGTCATTCCTTGATGGCTACACATCCAAGTAAGGCTCTTACTGTCGTGAGCTTTGCCATCAAACTAAACGTTTCATCATAGTCTATCTTATATGGTTGTGAGAAAACTCGAGCTACTAACCGAGCTTTGTATATTTCAACTACTCGAGCTACTAAACAATCTTTGTATCATTCAACTGAACTATTTAGGCGCTTCTTAGATACACCCATTTGCAAGCTATTGGTTTTGCATCATTTGATTTCAGAACCAGATCCCAGGTCTGATTTTGCTTAAGTGTGGTGATTTCTTCTACAATTGCTTTAATCCAATGAGAATTCTTTATAATTTCTTCAAATGTCTCATTTTTTTTTATTCTTCTGTAGCTACTGGATTAACGTACTTGAGATTTTGATTTCTCATTTTTTTTAATTTTCTAAGTTGAGGTTCAGGAGCTTCTAATTCTGGTTCACTTGGTTCTTCGTCTTCAATAGGGCTTTCGTGAAGACGTGTCTTCTAATGATTTTGTACCTTATCATGCTCAATATCATCATCCCTTGGATTATCAAAATCTTTAGATTCTTGCTAGCTCTAGTTAGTTTTGGTAATTGTTCTTCATTTGATCTTCAATTTCTTTTGAATATGTTAGCCCTTCTTTTCTTGAAGAGCACCATAAAAATGCTTCGTCAAACACCACATTTCGTATCATGTAGCATCCTCTACCAGTAGGATCAAAACACTTTTATCCTTTCCTCTGGCTATCATACTCGACAAAGATATAATCACTTTCTTTTTAAATTTACTTTGTAATTGGCTTGGCTTGAAGACATTGCACACAAAGCCAGATACACAAAAGTGGCTCACTGTAGGTTTCACATTCCATAGTTTCTCATAAGGTGATATGAACCCTAGTTTTGATTGAGAAATTCTATTGATTAATGAGCTATTATCTTTGTAGCTTCGACTCAAAACTTTCCTAGTATATTCTTCACATGTATCACACATTAATATATCTTTGTTAGATCTAGTTCTTTCGTTCTGTTACATTGCTTTCTTGTGATGTATTGGCACAAGTGAACTAATGGAATATCTTATAGTTTTTAAAATATTGGGAGAAATCATGTGATGTATACTATTTTTTGTTGTTTGTTCATAGATAATAACATTCTTTCTTACTTTTCCTTCGGCTGTGTCTCTGAATAATAGACATTCTTTCTTACTTTTCCTTTGGCTGTGTCTCTGAATTCCTTAAACTTTAAAAAAGTGTCAAATTTTTCTTTCATAAAAAAGACTCCGACATACCTAGAAAAGTCATTGATAAATGTAACCATGTATCAAATGTCACTAATAGAAGGTTGCTTGATAGGCCCAAACATGTCAAAGTATACCAACTCTAATGGGTTTTGTTTATTCTAAACTACAACTCATATAGGAGTTAATGAGCATTGTCATATTGACATACTACACACATCGTGTCTATTCTCACAATCAAGTTGAGTTAAACCTCTAAGTATTAACTTGTTCATCATCATTTTCAACTTGTGAGCTTTTAGGGAATTATTGTATTTTATTAGCGTTTTGATAGTTATAAAATGGCAAAGTTATCAACATTCATAAATTAATTTAATGAATATAATTTAAGAAGTAAAAAAGTTAAAGAAAACATTCTCGAATTTGTCGAAAATATGAAATATGTATCATTTATACTATACTTCTAAAATCATTCCGAGTGGTGGATTTATGATTGGACATCATAAATCCCTATTAATTAACACTAGTATGTGTTATGACTTATTTATAGTATGTGATACTAAAATGGATGGTGAGTTTCATACATTGACACGAGATGTCAAGTCAAACACATGGGTACTTGTTGCGAGAACGAGTTTACTGAACTTAACCAAACATAATAAGCCATATGGTTTTGAGTATTAATGACTTATTATTATATATTGTGATAGACACTATATTTAGTAATGGTCTTTAGACTTGAGGCATCACATATGTCTTATACATAGACATCTCTGATATGTGAAAGCATAAAGATTGATTCTTAATTAAGGAAGAGATTTAACAATGGCTGTCATAGTTAGCTAAGTATAGAGACAAGTGTATGACCAATATGAAATTCATCACTTTGTAATATACAAAAAAGATGTCCCTGTGATATAATATGAATTGGGATGAGAAATCCTTGGCCAATGTGAAATATGTTTGAAATAGTTCAAATTATATTTTCATGCTAAGTTCATTTAGATTTTTTTATAGATAAAGCATAAATGGTTAACACACTAAACCATAAGCCGTTTTTTCTCTAGACATGGATGATGGAGAGACCAAGACATAGCGATACACTAGAATAAGTTCTAAGAACAATTCTTGTTATTTTGGTTGTTGTGAAATATTGCTAGGTGTCACTCATGACTTGTAGAAACCTTAAGATCATTATTGATAAAGGGTATTAGCAATGCATCTTAAGGTCGTTAGAAAAGTTTTAATTGATGACTAAAGAGTTTAGCACCATTTAATGAATAAAGAGTTATTACTAAAATAATTCTACTATCTTATACTAAGAATTTAAAATGTCACACACCTAATAAAAATGAAAAAGAAGTTATTAGAAAATGAGAATTTAAATTTCCTAATGTTAGGAAAATCGATATTTATATTATAATTCATTAAGAATGAATATATAAATAAATAAATAAATAAATAATATATATATATATATATATATATATATATATATATATATATATATATATATATACCAGTGTACGTGTGAATTGAATTAATTATTATCAACTTAATGATAAAGGGTAAATCTTGGTGAACTACCGGAGATTTTGTCGGCTTTTCAACTTTTACCTTTTTATTCTTTATTCTTTAAAATTATTCAGCAAGCCTAGCAACAAGGGTATGCATAAATAAACATACATTAAGGTTGGTTGCTAAACATACACAGTACCAGAACTGGATCCCAGAACTGGTGCTCTGACTGAAGGGGAAGAAAAGAAGGAGTACAACTGAGGATTGAGATCTGGTCTTGTTGCCTCAGAGGAACGTACAACTTTTATGGCAGAACTGATACAGATCAGTCTGCGAGCATGCTTTAAAGAAGAAAGAAAATGTAGAAATTGAAAAGTGCAGAAAAGTAAATGGCGTTAAATTAAATTGCGGAAATGTAAAATTGCGGAAATGTAAATTGCAGAAATTTAAAAGTGCAGAAAAGTAAATTGCAAAAAATTAAATTACAGAAATTTAAATGCTTTAAATACATGCTTTAAAAAGTTACAAAAGATCTTACATGTTGTTTCGGATCTTGGCTTTTTAGAAGAGAAGGAAGGAAAGAAAGGAAAATTAGAAAAGCAAAATCAAATCAAGAACCAGGGTCTTGATGCCTTTCACCGGATTTCCTTTCTAGAGAGAAGGAGGAGAGAAATGAAAGAAGAGAGAGAGAGGGTTTCGAAAATCTGAGGAGTCTCAAGTCTTCCTCCAGATTTTATACATAGGGTTCCACTGTTCACTGTAGCGCGTTTTTAAGTGCACAGTAACTCGTGGAAAGGTGCACTGTAGCTTTATACAGAGTACAGAAGGAATACAAACGACATACAGAAGAAATACAAAAGAAATACAGACGGGTGAAGAGACATGTGCGCTCTCACTTGTGTCCAAAGGACCACCCGTTTACAAAAAATGAATACAAAAAGAAATACAGAGAAATACAAGGAACATACAGAGTTTTTTTTTTTAAAGTAAATAACTAAAAATGCATACAGATTATTTACAATGCTTTACAGGGGGGAAAATACCAAAACAGTCGTCTTCATTTTCATCCCCAAGAGAAATGAAGGGCTCTTCATCTTCATCTTCGGTATCAGAGGATGCTGCAACAGAAGACTCTGATCGAGTAGTTAGGAGCTGCTTCATGATATCGAAGTATTCATCTTCAGACTTTGCACTGGTGAGAAGGGCTTAGGCTTTGGATCACTGTGCCAGAAAAGTGCTATGGGCTTTATTATCTTCAATACTGGGCTTTAGAAGACCATTTTGTTTAAGCCAATTGTGAATGATGGCTTCGGTCAATTTTGACTTTTCATCGAACTTGGACCACCATTTAATTTTAAAACATCTTTGAATAATTAATTGGGTGTCCAGAGTACGGTGTTGAAAATTCCACATCCAAACCCAGGGGAGGAAGAATTTGGTACAAAAACAGAGAAAATGAGGGAACCTCTTTTCGGACTCAGAAGGAACATAATTGGCTTTAAAGAGGTTGAAACAGTTTGTGGCATTAGAGGTTAAAATATCGGTGGTTGGTCCAAAATAGGTCCACCATTGTTGGAACCAGTTTGGAAAGCTTTGTATGGTTATTTTGGTATTGAAGAAAAATAACCAGGAATGAGAATGTTTTGGGTTATGAATGAAAAACGTGTTGAACCACGCCTGTTGGTAATCCCAATATGAATAGGACAAACAGTGTGGGATTTTAAAAAGAAAATTGGCGGGAAATTTCTTTTGAACATGGAGTGGTTCACCCCACTGGCTTGGGCTAATAATATTTTGTATAGTGGTCGTGGAATAGGCCGGCTCAGAATGGGACTCAGTATGGTAAAAGTGTTTGAATTTTACTGAGCCAGTGGTTTCAAGGATGCTTTGATAATAAGAGTGAGGTTTTGAAAGATCCCATGGTTTGAAAAACCATCCTTTTGGGAAAATTTTTGAAATTGCTTTAAATGGGTCAGAATCATAAAATCCATCCTCCATAGTTAAAACATTTTGAGAATGGGGCTTATCATGCCAATCCGATTTTTGGGAAAGCTTTGATTGTGAAACCACAACCTGGAAGGAAGTATTTCCAGAAGAAATTATTTCTTTAGACAAATTTCCGGATAAAGAAAGCTTTGGAATTTCTTTTAAAATAGGTTTTTCAATTTTTGAAAAATCTTCTTTTGGAGAAATTTGGCTTTGAGAAAAACTTTGTATGGCGAGCAAAAGCTCAGGAGATTGAGTAATGAATTTCATCCATTGATTTACCTGATCTTGGGAGGCCAGGGCTTTAACTCTTGCTTCATCATCTTCAATCATATCAATCCAGGACTTTATAGGCATTGCTGAAGACAAAAATTTTTCTTTAGGTGAAGAGGGGTGAGAGGCTTTAGAGGGTGTCTGGGACACATGATCTTTGAGGATCCCTTTCCCTTTGTCTTTGGTCTTTTTGGGCGGCATTATCTGTTTTGAAGAAATTCTCGGGTCAGAAAATCGGGAACATAATTTTTGTCACCTTTAATAAATTCTATATCAAAATCAAAAACACTTAAAATTGCTTGCCATCGTGCAAAAATCTGTTTTGATGCAATGTTTTGAACATCTTTTTCTAAAACATGTTTTGCAGCTTTACAATCAATTCGAAGTAGAAATTTTTGATTGAGTAAATGACTTTGAAATTTTGATATGCATAAAACAATAGACAAAATTTCTTTTTTAATAGTAGAGTAATTTTTCTGGCAATCATTCCAATGTGCAGATGCATACTGTACTATTTGTTCTTTACTATGTTCAACTTGCTTGAGAATACCACTATAACCTAAATCTGAAGCATCAGTTTCAACAATTTTAGGTAATGTAGGGTTAGCCAAATATAAACAAGGAATTTCTTTTACCATATTTTTTATCTGCTTTATAATTTGGGTATGATGTTCGGACCATGCAACCGGATTTTTCTTTAATCTATCGTGCAAAGGTTTTGCTATCCTATTGATGTTAGGACAGAAATCAAGAACATAATTTAGACTTCCCAAAAATCTTTGTAACTGAGTTTTGTCCAAAATTTTATCAGGGAATTTATCAGTGAAAGATAAAGACCTTTCAATGGGAGTGATAGTGCCCTTTGAAATGTAGTGGCCGAGGAATCTGACTTTAGTTTGAAATAAAGAAATCTTTGAGGAAGAAACAGCCAAACCAGCTTTCCTGGTTGCAAAATAAAAGGTCTTTAGATGCTTGAAATGTTGGTCTATTGATTGTGAAAAAATCAACACATCATCAATGTAAACAATGCATAATTCGGAATAAGGATTATAAATGTCATTCATGATTCTCTGAAATTCTGAAGGTGCATTCTTTAGACCAAATGGCATAACAGTCCACTCATACTGTCCAAATGGAACAGTAAAAGCAGTTTTATACCGATCGTTAGGGTGGATTTGAATTTGCCAAAAACCAGATTTCATATCAAATTTCGAAAATATGAAAGCAGAATGTAGTTTTTGAAGCAAATCTTTTTTATTTGGAATTGGGTAACGTATCCACTTTAAAGCTTTATTCAAAGGTTTATAATTAATAACAAATCTTGGTGTGCCTCTTTCAATTTCGGAATTTTTATTGACATAAAAAGCAGCACAAGACCAAGGTGATCTAGATTTAACAATTAAACCTTTGGCTTCCAAATCTTTAATTTCATTCCTACAATGTTGTTCAAGTTCCATATTCATTTGAATTGGACGGGCTTTAGTGGGTATTTGTCTTTCGTCAAAGGAATTTTCATATGGCAAATCTACCAAATGTTGTTTCCGATCCCAAAAGGCAGTTGGTAAATCAGCACAGATCTCTTTTTCAATAAGCTCTTTAAAATCGGAAATCTTCCTTTTTATAAAATCACTTTGTAATTAGGCTTCAATTCTTTGCAAATTTAAATCTTTCTTTAAATGACTCAAATCTTTTTGTTTTGTTTTCAATAAAACATTGATTTGATTTTGATAAACAGAACATGCTTTAATGATGTTTAAATTTCTTGTTTTTGGCTTTTCAACAAAAGGGAAAACAAGTTTTTTATTTCTAGCTTTAAAAGATATACCATTATAATTGACAGTATAAGGGGTAATTAAATTTATAAAGGGAGTTCCTAAAATAACGGTATGACGAATGTCATTTGTTAAAAGAAAAGAAGTTTTAAAATCAAATCCATTGTTATGAATAAGGGCTTCAGCTTTGGAGGTAATTTTTAATTTTGAATTATTGGCGGCAGAAAGCTTTTCTTTTGTCTTTTCATGAAATTCTTTTGGCACAATAACTTCTTGAATACAATTTAAATCAGCACCAGTGTCAAATAAGGCAATAGTGTCAATCATGAAGTTTTTAGAAAAAATTAAAGTAACTCTGATCAAATATTTTCTCATTGTGATTTGGTTTAAAACAAAGAGAAAATCACCGGGTACGGACTCAATATTTTCAAGATTCGGATTTTCCTCATTATCATTACTGGAATGTGATTCATTATCAGAATGATCTTGAAGTTATTTTTGTAGGAGAATCTGAATGGTTTCAGAATCGGTTTTTTGTTTTTCTTTCAAATCTTTTATTTCAGCTTTAATATCTTTAATCTCTCTTTGAAGATCTTGGATAGAAGGAACATAAGCTTTTGAATTCTTTTTCTTTTCAAGAATTTGAGTAAGATCATAAGCATGCTTTTTGACAATAGGAACTTTAGAAGGTTCGGGTTTTTGATCAAGGGTCTTTAGGAGTTTATCCAAATATTCTCTCTGAAGAGTAGGGTCAGTAATGTGTTTGACTAATTCAAGAAATGTTTCTTGATCTCTAGTCAAAACATTAATTTTCTTTAAATAGGACTCTGACTCAGAATCACTATTGGATGAAAAGGAGGTATCAGAGTCAATTAACTCGTCAACCTGGAGAGGCTCACTGTCTCCAGTCATGGAAGACTCATAATTAGAAGACTCAATAAGGAGAGAGGAGATTTTTGAAAGGACTTCTTCATCGAGATTTAGCTCATGAAGTTTTTTACTCATCCTGTAGTAATTTGCAGTATGGCCTTTCTTGCCACATTTGTGACATGTGGCCTCTCTGTAATTGAAAGGGGTTTTGGGCTTGAAGTCTTTCTTTTTAGAGAATTTGGACTTTTTATAAGGCCTCGCAGGTTTCTTATAGAAATTATCTATAGAATTAGTAATGGGTTTCCCATGACTTTTGGACTTGTAATGTTTTTTGTAAGGCCTCAAAGAGCACTTACCATTACAATTTTTGGAGGGAGATTTAAATGGATCGTAATTGAATTGTTTACAAAAATCGCCTAGCTCATGCTTAGACTGTCTAAGTTCTCTTTTTAGACGTTTTTGTAACTTTAGATCTTGACAGATCTTTAATCCTTCTTTGTTGACGAAACTGACTAACTCACCATAGGTAAGTTCGTCATAAGGAATACGATTATCATAAAGGGCTTTAATGGAATTTCTTACCTTTTCTCCCAAGAGAGTAGGTAGGCCAGCAAGGAATTTTTCTTTCCAAGTAGTATGATTTGCATCATCTCTTAGAAAGAGTCGAGTAAAGAAGGTGGTTTTATAGTCTTGGAAATTACTAAGTTTCTTACATCTCAAATTGTGTAGTAACTCAGCATTTTTATCTCTTAGGTGTGAAGGATCACCTATGAAATGGAGGGAAATGGTTAGGATAAGAGTTGCGACTGCATCTTGAATGGGGCTATTATTTTCATCCATAATGGGGATTTGATCCTCATCGGTTTGAATAGCATTCAAGATGTCAGATTGCTGTTGTTTGGTGAGGAGATGATCCCACCAGCCTTTAAGTTGGCCTGTGAAACCGGCTATGAGGATTTCTGCTATGGCTTTATCAGAAGTTCCTGATTGGGTTTTATAAGCATTAGCAGCCATAGTCATTTGTTGTAATAGACCAAGTATATTGTACTCAGACATTCCATCTATATTCCATTCATAGACAGAAGATGTATTAAATCGAGATTGATTTAGTGCACTAGGCCTATTATCAACAGCTAGGTCAAGAGGAGAATGAGAAGTAGCAGGAAGTGCTAATTCCCAATGGACTCTATTAATCTTTGGAGTTGGGTCTTGATATGCTTCTATATCAGAAGTGGCTATAGAAGACTGGTCATAGTCTTGGTCAAGGACACCTACAGTATGAGACTGAATACTACTAGGTGTTTTGGATTGGGGTGTATCAGGAGCTATTTGGATTTTAGAAGTAGAAGCAGAAGATGAAGCTTCGATTCTATCTAGTTGTTCCCTAATGGCTTTGGCAAATTCTAACTTTGACTCTTGAACAAGCTATTGACTATGTTTCGAGACCTGGAACGGTCTGAAAATAGGTTCTTTAAGCTTTTTCAAGGACTCGGTTTTGGAGGGAATTGGCTTTGAAACAGAAGTAACAGTTATGGAAGACTGTTGGATTTGACTTTCTATACGGGTCAACTGCTTTCCTATGGTATTTAGATTAGTATTACAGAAATTATTCTGTTGGATAATACTATCTAAATTTTTATTAGAGTCATCGGATTTATGAACTTTAAAAGGAGAGGCTTTGATAGGAATAGGAGGTTCACCATGTGCTATGGTTATACTCCTGAGAGGAGGATGTTCAGACTCGATAGTGTTACTACTATCAGAAAGATTCCATTCAGGAATTTTCTTTCTAGTAGTAATTGGGTTTGACTCTTTGAAAGGATAGGAAATGTTATTGTCGGAAGCATATATTTTAAACCAATCAAAAAATAAAATATGGATTTTATGCAAATTGACAAAATCATAATAAATTTCTTGAATTTCTTTTCTGTTGTTGAAAAAATGTTTAAAAAACCAAAGTCTTTTCTCTTTATTTTTATCTGAATAGAAATCATTATGAAGGAGAGTTTTGTCAATTTCAAAGTCTTTTTCAAGGACATTAATGACGTTTTCTGTAACAGCAGAAAAGGTAGGAGAAGTTGGAGGAGAAGGTTCTTTCTCTTCTTGTCTTTGAATTCTCTGACTACTAGTGTAGATGGGATGAGGGATACTAGTACCATAATTGACAGAATGGATAGAAGAACTAGGAATATCCGAAGTGAGAAAATGGGGTTGTTCTTTAGGAATATTTATTTCTGTTGGGATTTTTGAAAACTGTTTTTCAAAAGAATGCATACTAGAGCAAGAATCTTTATCGGAGTATCCAGAAAAATTGGATCTCTTAAAGGATAGTTTGACTTTACCATCAGAAAACTGAGTCACATTTTGCAACTCTGTATTGGGCTCAAGATGTTTTGGAATCACTGGTTCGGTGGCTCCATCTAAAACCCATTCGTCCGGAAGATGGATGTCTTTCCATTGGATAGGCTTTGGGACAACCGTATTGGCTTTAGACAAATCAGTCTGCAAGAGGAGAGTTTCATCTCTTTTTGACTGGAATTTATGTTGCGTGTTAAACGCGGAATTCATTGCTTTATAAGAAATTTTATAAATTAATGCAACTGGAATTGAACCCTCAATCATATGGTAATTGTGGGTTTTGATTTGCAAAATCATGCTTTTCAGAATATTTTTGTCTTTAAGGGAAACTGTTATGTTTGGGTAACAGTTGAAGTGGATTGGTCCTTTGCAAAGACTAGATTCTACACTACTGAATAAAGAATCATCAAAGGACATGAACCTGCCATCACGGAGGACAGCAAGGATGGAAATATCCAAACCTTCCTTGGTTAAAGGCTTTATTCCGACTTGGATGAGACCAATATGAACATAATTAAATTTTTTCTCTTTTAAGGTTTTTAAAGTTTTGTCTGAAAACAGATGAATTGTTTCAAAAGGCTTTGTAAGTGTGATATCTCTTTCTTCGGTCTTTATAATGTAATCACTTTTTAAAAAATCAAGCTTTTTTGTTTTATAAATCATTTCTCTAGAGACTTTAGGTAATTCCCAATTATCAATAGCTTTATCAAAATCAGAGATAACAAATTCTTCAGAACTCACAACGTTTTTTGAATCACTAGTCTTCCCGGAAGAAGAGCTAGAAAAAGAAAATGTTCTACAGGTGATAGTATCCATGAAGTAAAAATTTCAAAATCTTGGATCCTATATGAATGGCTACAGGTATGGATTTATTGCCCTAAGCGGATGCAAAGACTCCTAAGACGGGACTTATAACCAGTAAAAAATTCACCACACACACAGAAGTTAAAATATGAAAACTTTTACACACACAGATGCAATACACCTATATAACACCTACTACGACTTGACTCTGATACCAGTAAGGAAACGATTCAAGGGGTTTTGGGCTTGAAGTCTTCAAATTGAATTAATTATATATATATATATATATATATATATATATATATATATATATATATATATATATATATATATATATGATTTAAGATATAAATTTAGATGTTCCATGAATAGTTTAAGGAACAAAATAAATTTCATAAATCCTCAATTAAACATTATGCATAAGATTGAGCATGTAAAATGACCATATTGGACTTGTTTTGGTTCATAAATATTTATGGACTTCTAGACCAATTTTGGGTTTAGAATTTTAGGCTTTTATTGGACTTAATAAGGATTAGGAAAAGACGTAAGAATGTGTCACAAAAGAAACCTACAATTAACCATTTGATTTGATCAAAATTGGCTTAATTAATTTTAATTAATTAAAGATAAAATTAATTAATTTAGTTATTTATTTATTTAGAATTAATTTGATTAAATAAATTATTGAAGTGATAAGATCACATTCAATAAATAATGATTTAGTAGGTGGGTCTAGTTCATGATAATGTTTGGTGCCATTATTAAAAAGATAATGGTAGCTTTATTTGGTGGAATGAATTATTACGAACTAGCATTCATGTTTCTTCATTATCTCTCTCATTTCAAAATAAAATTTGGTGATTCCAAATCATATGAACTCCTAGAACATTTCTAAGTGTGGAACTATTAGAGGCATCATAATTAGGGTGCTTTAGGGATCTCAATTCATGCTAAAACAGAAGTTGTTCGTTCAGCGGTCTATTTCCTGTACAGTGTTCGTATCTTGGTGTTTTCAATCATTTTCTCCTACCTCACGAGGTTGTTTCTAAAATACAAGTGAGGTAAATAAACTTTAATCATTCCTCTTGATTTTTGTTTTCAAATGAAGTCGATTCGAGATTTCTAGAGATTTCGCCATCCGTTTTAATTTTACTGCACAAAAGTTGCGTTTTTAGGAACCTCATTGAAAAATTTTGTCCTTCACTTGGTCATTTCTTCTAGCTTCTTTCCATAATCAGTCATGTGATTTGAATACTTTAAGTCAATGATCCAATCACTTCTGTAGTTAATTTGGTTGAGTATTGTCACTGCAAAAGCTAGCTTGTCTTCTTTAATGGTGATTGATGCTTTGTCTTTCTATTAATTTTCATTATCCTTCTTCTGATTGGAAGTAGTGACATTACTTTCCTCGGACTTTTTCTTAGATCAACAATCTTTCGCCATGTGGCTCCTCTCTACGTAATTGTAGCAATTCCCTTCGAATTTTTTCTTTGGCTTATATTGGCTTGTTCCCCCTGTTTGTGAGCTAACTTCTTGTTGATGATCTCTTGACATATCAATATCTCCTTTAGATCTTCTACCACTAAGTCATCTGAATTGATGTCTTTTCTTATCGGTGAAGAACAATTCCTCGTTATTCTTTACTGAGGCCCCACTCATTTACTTATAATTGCTTCTTGATCGGCAAGCAAGTTTTTTAAATTCCTCAATGGTTGATTGAGTTGGCCAACCTTGGACAACTGTAACAATGCTCTTAAAATTAGGCCTAAAAAATGAACAATAATTCTCTTTGTTAAGTCAATTATTTATAGAGTTGGCATCTGATGGCAAGTCTAATTAAATTAAAATTTTATTTATTGCATATCTTGTAATAGAGATTAATTTAGTAATTCCATAATTTAGTGAAATTCAATTTATTAGGAATATTTGTTTCATAATTTAATTAGATGTCTTATTTTGTAAGTCAATTAATGATTGGGTTCTATAACTGGTGCATGAGATCTATTTAGAAAAAGAAACTAGTTCAAACATGAAGTTTATTAAATGCTCTAGATATTTCTTAGGAGACAAGAAAGGCAAGAAAATTAGATTTATTCATATTCAGATTCATAGGAATTATAAAAGGAAAGAAACTCTTATTTGGAAAGAATTTAAGTCTTTTAAGGCTTGTTATTTTTGTGAAACCCTAGTGTGTATATAAAAAGAGGCATTTCACGATTAAAGGTACGCAAACACATAGCATAAAGTAGAAAAGCAAAATTCAGCCTCCTCCCTAAAGAATTTGAATTTGGCATAGAATGTTATGTTGATTTGTTTACTTATATCCTTTTTATATTTGTAAACAGTTTATGTGGATCTTCGATCGCTAGAAATTGATGAATTGTTATTGATCACTTTGCAAAATACCTTGAGGATGGTGGATCAAGAGGGACATTAATTATTCAAGAGAAGTAAATCCAGCGTAAGGTTGAATAAATTATATGGTGACAAACTATAAATAAGAGTTTCAAGTTTGGTAAATCTATAGTTTGTAACATTTCAACTTAGATTGAACTTAGGTTGTAAATGAGAGTCTAGACTGAACTTAGGTTGTAAATGAGAGTCTGATACCAATTGTTGAAAAGTAGAGGAGGACTAAACTGTTCAAAACTAAAACTATTTGAGCAACATAATAATTTTACTAAATTGAAAGACTTTATTGATATTTTATAAAAGACAGACACTACAACACTCGATGCTCACGCTTCTTTCTTTCTTCTAATTCTTTACTCCTCACTTGATGCTTACAACAAAGGTTTAAGGGTATTTATTATATCGTAAAGCTAATATAAACCACACAAATATTAAATTACAAAAATTTGATTGCTACATTTTGTAAAATATCTTTAAATATCCAAGAGATTTTCAGAGTCCAATATTCCTAGCATTATTAGATACTTTTAGATTAGAAATATCCCAGATTTTTACACAAATCTTGAAACTTCCATGGATTAGGCTTTGATCTTGAGCTTGGACTAATGTACTTGGATTGGATAATGAAACTGGTGTTGGATCTTAAATTTAGCTCCTATTTTTTATTAAACACATTGGAATTGGGCCACTCAGAATTGTTGTTTGACAGGTAGAGAACTTTAAGAGATGATGCATTACACAAAGATTCAGGGATGACTCATGTGAGGCTATTGTTTGTAGCAGAAAAAAAGACAGAGAAGGAGAAGAAATTACCAATGTGAGCTGGGATGGAAGAAGTGAAATTATTGTAGGAATAATCAACAGAGTAAGCACATGGTATCTGTTAGTGATTATGGATGTTACTTTAAAGTTGGTTGGAGTGTAGATCTAAGATGTCAACTTGATTTATATAATAAGGTTCTTGGAAACAAGGCAGGAGATTGTGTGAAAGATTTAGATAGCCAAGATAGGCATTAACACTCCAAATCAACCTTGGTATGTTCCCTGAAATATGGTTATTTGAAAGGTCCAAATGAAACAAATGGAATTGCCTCCCCAGATCAGGAATCTCCCTCATCATGCAATAAGCCAAACTCAAATACTTAATCAAGGGAGTAAGGACAGGATTTCCATTGCCTGTATTCACTCAAGCTATTGTATGAAAGGGCAAGGACTTCAAGGTTGATAGGATAGAAAATCACGTCTGGCTGCACTGTTCCATTGAAACTGTTAAAAGAAAGATCATGGGAATGAAGGTTTTTGAGTTCAAAGACCCAAATAGGGAAAGGCCTATATAATTTGTTGCCTATTAGATTAAGAGTATCTATTGCAGAAGAGGATGCATTTGAAAATTTAGGGGTTTGGCCATCAAATTGGTTGTTAGCAAGTTGAAGCCTCTGCAGTATCGAGAGTTCCTACAAAAACAGCGAGATGTTTCCATTAAGGGAATTATTGCTCAAGTCAACAAACACTAGATTCAAAAGCTGTTCCCAAGCAGTGGAAGATATCACTCCAGTCAAAAGATTATTAGAGAGGTCTAGATGGGTGAGATTTTTTAATATATGAAGATATGGGATGGCACCAGAGAAAATATTATTTGAAAAGTCCATGAAAACTAGTTAGGTGACATTGGCAATCGAAGGGGGAATGGGTTCAGTGAAGTTTATTTTCCTAAGAATCAAGCACCGAAGAGAGAGATTCTGATGAAAATCCAGCAAATAATCTTGAAGTAATTTGTTACATGACTAGTCAATAGTCTAAGTATTGGTACTTGGAATTTTTTTTCAAGAAACTTCCCGTACAACCCACACTTGCTGAGATAAAGGAAGTTAAATTTGATAAATCAGCCAAGAACTCTGGAATTGTAGATGATAGATTGATGTTATCTAAACAAATTTCAGAGAGTGACTGAAGGTTTGCCAAGGAAGGATGGATAGGGCCTGACAGAAAATTCTGGGCCAAGCGAAAAACTTGTAGTTTAGGCAAGGATGATGACAAAGATTGATACCATGCATTTCCGTGGGCTGATATGCTTACACAATCACTACAGAGTTCTCAAAGCAGTGTAACATTCTTTAGAAATGAGCTCAAATTTGGGTTCTCAAGTTTCAAGCAGAAAGGTCCTTCGAAATGAGGAGTTGATAAATCAAGAGTAACAAACCTTGTCATGCTTGAAATGTCGATAGGAATTTGCCCCACGAAGCTAGCTTGAGTAAGTCAAATTTGTGAGATTGCCCAATCTGGGTGGCACTTGAACTTCATACAACTGATTGGAAACCAAATTTAAGCTCCGGAGGTATTGAAGACTTAAAGACCGGTAGCATTCTCAATTCCGCCAGAGATTGATAGCATGCTCAAGTCAAGACCAATAACATGACCAGCCTTATCACAATGTACATTGTTCCAATCACTAAAATCTCTGCTTTGTTTCCACTAGATCAGTTTAGTAGAAGTTGAATAAAATCTGAGACTGCTTTTCATTTGGAGTAACAGTTGCTGATGGCCACGACATTGGCGGGAAACTAAGAACATTTCGATACCAAGGATATTTACTAAAAAGGTACAGAGAAAAGCCATCATAAGATTAAAATTATCATTACAATAATAGCTGATCAAAATAAACTTGGAGAAGTGATGAAACCGGATGGTAAGTATTCATGAACAACTTTTTAGCTAGTAATTAATTTCAACTTTGGAAAATATATTAAAGTTTGCAAGACATGAACCAAATGAATAATGTAGTACGAGCAAGAATAGAAATAATGAAAAGCAAAGTGAATAGAAATTTAGGTCATTAGGTCAAAGTGGCATAGTAAAAGCCGTGTATTGATAGTCAAAGCTTAAATATTGTTTAATATTATACAGTTAATTAATTAACTTAGTTATTATAAAATCGTTAGCAAACTCATTCTTGGATTTGCTTGAATGTCTAAGGTGTTTATGACAAATATTTTTTTATATTATTTGGTTTATACTTTATAGGCTCCAACAAGTTACGCAGTTCAATTTCAATTTCTTTAAGTTCTGATTTTGGGTGGAAATTCGTACGAAGTTAATTTAGTAGTATAAAAGAATTGGCTGATTTTCCTATGAAGATAACGACCAAAATGATCATTAATTTCTTCGAGAAAGCTGAGCTTATTATAATAAAGGTCGCATACGTGATTTTAGTTATACCATCGACTTTTAGTACTGTATTTTTATTTTTTTGAATTACTAATATATGTGGTATAATCAGATAGCCACAATGTTGAAAACAAAGGAGAATAAAATGCACAAGACTGAAGCTATTTATAGAATAGAAGAATTTTATTAAATTAAAAGACTTTATTGATATTTTACAAGCGAGAGTCACTACAACAATCATGGCTCGGGCTTCTTTCTCTCTTCTAATTCTTCACTCCTCACTGGAAGCCTACAATAAAGAGTTTAGGGATATTTATAGTATACTAAAACTAATACAAACCACACAAATATTAACTTACAAAAATTTAATAACCGCATTTTACAAAATTTCTCTAAATATCTAAGAGATTTTTAGAATTAGATTTTTTAGCACCATTAGATATTTTTAGGCTAGAAATATCTCCTAATCTCTACATAATTCTTTAATCTTCCATAGATTGTGCTTTGAACTTGGGCTTCAACTAATGTAGTTGGATTGGACCATGAAATTGATGTTGGACTTTTAACACTCCCCTTCAACACAAATTTTCATCCTTTGATGCATATTGAGTTCATGACAGAACGCTTCAAACTTCGCGGTGCTAAGACCTTTTGTAAACAAATCTACAACTTGCTCGTTTGTCTTGTCGTACCACATCTCAATTTCATCTTGTAATAATTTTTCCCTGATGAAGTGATAATGGACCTCCACATGCTTAATTCTTGCATGAAAAACTAGATTTTCCGTCTAGTTGTTTGTCGATTGATTATCATAATGCAATACTATTGAGTTATCTATTGGTTGTTGTAGATCCTTCATCAACTACATCAACCAAGTGCTTTCTTGAGCTACCATCATGGCTGCTCTATACTCACTTTTGTGGTTAATAGTGATACAGTTGGTTGTCTCTTACTACACCAAGAAATTACTTCAATTCCAATTCTGAAAACATACCTAGTAGTTGATCTTCTTATATCATGATCTTTGGTGTAGTGAGCATCATAATAGCCAGTCAGCTTGTAACTTTCACCTTTCTTATACAATATATTGTAGACGTGTAGTGAGCATCATATCCTAGTATCCGTCGAGTCGCTTCCATGTGAGGTTTCTTTGGATTTTGCATCTACCAACTTATTACTCCTACTACATATGAAATGTTTGGTTGTATAAGCATTAGCTAGATTAAACTACATACCAATTGTCGATATATAATTCCAATCTTGTAAATATTTACCTTCATGTGCACAATTTTCCATTGACCTTCCATTGGAGTTGAAATTTGCTTGCATTCTAACATTTTCAAATTATTCAACAAGTCTTTGGCATATTTCTGCTAGCAAAGAAATATCCCTTTTTTTGTTTAATCAACCTCCAGACCAAGGAAGTGCTTAAACTAACTAAGCTCTTTCATCTGAAAATGAATTTATAAGTTCTCCTTTATTCACCGAATCTCTTTTTCATCATCATCGAAAAGAATTAAATCATCAACGTACATCAATATAGTTGGTAGTTTCCCTCATTGGTTTTAACAAACAAGCTAGAGTCTGCATGTGCTACTCAATGACCACTTTGAGTTAGAAATTCAACAATCTTATCATACCATGCCCTTGGTGCTTCCTTTAAATCGTAAAATGCCTTTCTCAGCTTGTATACATACTCTGGAACGACTTGATTCTTAAATCCTCTTAGTTGGTTCATACAGATCTCTTGATCCAATTCTCCACGTAGGAAGATATTTTTTACATCCATTTGCCATAATTTTCATTCCTTACTGGTAGTGAATGCAAGTAAAACTCTTAGTGTTGTGAGCTTTTCCATCGAACTAAACTTTTTATCATAGTCTAGCCCATATCATTATAAGAATCCTCAAGCTACCAACTGAGCCTTATACTTTTCAATTGAACCATCTAGGTACTTCTTAATCTTGAACACCTACTTGCAATATATCGGTTTTGTACTCTTTGGTTTCAAAACCAGATCAAAAGCCTAATTCTGCTTCAATGTAGTAAGTTTTTCTTCAGTCGCCTTTTTCCAATGAGAATTTTCTACTGCTACTTCAAAGGTCTCAAGGTCTTTTATTTTTTCTTCTTCTACAGCCACTATATTAGCATACTTGAGATTTGGCTTTGTTACTGTTTTGAATCTTTAAGTTGACATTCAAGGGTTCTTGGTTCTAGTTCACTTGCTTCTTCGTCATCAATAGGGCTCTAGTGAACACTTATTTTCCAAGGACCTTGTGTCTTATCATGCTCGATACCATCATCCCTTAGGTCATAGAATCTTTAGATTCTTCTTTACTTGGGCATATTTTAGAAATTCATTCATTTATTTGATTTTCAATTACTTTTAAATCTAGAAGCTCTTCTTTTTCTAAAGACCACTACGAAGATACTTCATCAAACACCATATTTCGTGCTGTGTAACATTGTCCACTTGTGAGATCACAATACCTCCATCATTTTCTATAGCTGTCATATCCAAGAAAGATACAACGTATTGCCTTCTTGTCAAATTTGTTTGCAAGTAGCTTGGCATGAAAACATAGCACACACATCTAGATACACAAAAGTGACTGACTATAAGCTTCACATTCCACAACTTCTCATAAGGTGATATGAACACTAATTTTGGTTGAGGAAGTCTACTGATCATATGAGTTACTATTTTTATACCTTCGACCCAAAACCTCCCCGATACATTCTTTGCATGTATTATACTTCACAGAGGGGGACTAAACTGTATAAAACTGAAACTATTTGGGCAACATGAGAAACACTACAACACTCACCCTCACTCTTCTTTCTCTCTTCTAATTCTTCATTCCTCGCTTGATGTCTATAACAAAGAGCTTAGGATATTTATAATATTAGAAAACTAATACAAACCACGAAAATATTAAATTACAAAAATTTGATGACCATATCTTACAAAATATCTCTAAATATCCAAGAGATTTCCAGAATTAGATTTTTTAGCACCATTAAATATTTTTAGGTTAGAAATATCTCTCAATCTCTACACAATTCTTGAATCTTCCATGGATTAAACTTTGAACTTGGGCTTAGACTAATGTAGATGGATTGGATTATGAAATTGGTGTTGGACTTTTAATATACCAATTGTTATATCTATTATTTTCTTTTTTAGTTCCAATTAATTCATGAGAGAGGTATTTCCACTCATCATAATCCTCACTATAATAAATATGGTATCAAGAACCTAAGATAATAAGTGTAGTATCAAAAACACGTTGCTCAAGACGATAATAATCCTTCTGTCGACAAAGTGGTAAGACCATCCGCTAAATATCTTATATATACTCTCTGTCGACACTGAGTCAAGACGACTCACAAAATTCTATAGGAGAATTTTATCTCTAAGTAATATGGTGTTAAGTGCTCATTATGCAAAACAGTAACGATCCTTCACTAGAGAGTCGATATACCATGCAAAATCTAGACAAGATATACTATATGTCGATAATGAGTCAAAACAACCACATAAATCAGAGAGGAAAAGAAAATAAAGTTACCTAATTATGTTCATAGATAATGTTGAGGCTTTACCTTCAACCTAGCCTTGAAACTAAACTAGCCACTCATAATTGAACTAGGGGTAAAATGATAATTTTATTAAAATACGTAGAAAATATAAGATAGAGAGAGAATTATAGAAATTGAAGCTCGAAAATGAATTCAGGTGTGTCATATTAAGGACGAGCCCTCTATTTATAAATACAATGGGTAAATCATGGCCATCGGATGAAAAAAATTTGAATGCTGAAGATTGTGCCACGTGGCAAGTTTTGATTGATTGGAACACATTATCAGTCAACATCACATCAACATTTCAGTCCAATAAGATGTTGCCCATCATCGGTCAACATCAAATCAATATTTTGGTCCAATAGCATCCTACCACATCGTTGGTCAATGCTATGTCATTGTACCATATATGTGAACAGCGTTGTACTTGTGAATATTATCGTATATGTGAATAGTACCGAATACCCTTTTATACTTCTCCTAAGGTTTTCGACCGTTCCAAGTTTAAAAATGCCATCCATTTCGCTGACTGGCTTCTCTTTATCATGAAATAACCAAAATATTCATAAAATACATAAAATACTTAGATAATAATAAGACACACATAATAAAGCTTAGAGAATTTAAACACATAGAGTGAAAAAATTAGCGAGACTTGGAGCATAAAATGACAATTTTATGCAGTATAAATATGCATTCTTTAGTACTCAACAGATGGCGATCATGTTTGAACATTATCTAAACTTGATCAATATTTTACAAGTTTGAAAGCAATCAGAGAATGCAGAGATTGGAGGATGATTTGTTAATAGTCGGTTCAAATTTAAAAAGTTTTCATCGAGATGGAGAATTATTGAAAAGTCTGTCTTTTGGGCATAAATTTAGTGCCCAACGAAGCTGATTTTTCCATATAATTTGGCTTGACAAATTGGAGGTTTGTGACATAAATATTTGACAAGTTGAAGCCAAGCATGCATGAAGACTTCAGTGCCCACCAAAGTTGACCTTTTCCATTTAAACTCTATTTGCCAATTAGGCAAATTGTAGCAAAATTGGAAAATGGTAAGTAAGCATGACTTGCCCATAAACAAAGAGGAGAGGAAGAGTTTTAAATCATCCAAATTGTGAGAATTGAGAGTAATTGCAAGTCAAGCAATATGAGAGTTTTGAGAAAGCTTCTACTTGAGTGCTCTACTGAAGATCCATTTGGATGTATTGGGTTGTTGAGTTTTGAGAGTTTTTTTCATTTTTGTGAAGTCTCATTTATTAATAAAAATATCTTCCAGTCTTTGTCGGTGGATGTAAGCTTTACATCGAACCACGTAAATTATTGTATCATAAATATTTTTATTACATTTGTTTATCATCATATTTTCATTTCTTCTGAAGTTGCAGTTACTATAATATTCATATATTTACTCAACCTGCGCTTCCATAACAAAAGGATTGTGTGAAATATTACAGTTTAAATGATAAGATCTTCATGTACATGAATATTAATAATGAGGATGCTCCTCTAATTTTGTTGATAATTTATATCTCAATAATTCATCAGACGAAATAAAAGGACATAAATATGAGTGACAAATTTGTCATAATTTGTTTTGATTTAATTTTTTTAATCATGCCGCCAGAACTTTGAGCAATTCGTGTTATAAATGCATAAACACACAATTGAATTTAGGAATTTAGGCGTTGAGTTGTGCTAGATTTTTTTATGATTTTCTGCTATGCATGTGTTCATTTATAATAATAGTTAAACTAAACTTTAATCACATATTATTTTTCATAAAAAAACTATCTTATTCTTCTATGACATATTTTTCAATAACTAACTTATCCAATTAACAATCACAATATTTCCCAAATCTAGGTGAAATATGCTCTTATTTTAGTTACTAGATTCTTCTACCTTATCATTCTTTTTTTGAGTTAAAGCCGCTCGAGTTTTCGGTGGCCTTTTTTCTTCTTCTACTTTTTCCAATCTTATATCATTTCAGACCCAAATTTAGGTTAAATCTACTTTCATGGCTAATTAATTTAAAACATATCTATTGGAATTCATGTCACCTCGTTGTAGTCATTGGATTTCACAGATTTCTCCATTTTTTTTCTTTTCTTTTGTCTTATTGTTTCTACAATCTTTTTGGCCTTTTTTAAAATTAATTTTATATTCCAAAAGCTCACGTTCCTCATTTCACATGTACATGGGTTCTTCCTCCTTTTTATTTTTTTAGTTTATTTTTCTTACAAGGAATAAGTAATTATTTGATGAGGAAGCTTGGCATGACATGATTACATAATATGATTTATGGGATAATGACTGGTTAAATGGTTTATATGATGAGAGGTATTGTTGAGTTGCATGCTATTTAAAACACTGTTTTTGGATAGGAATGTCAACTACTCAACGAAACAAAAGTATAAATATATTTTTTGATGGGTTTGTTAACTCAAAAATAAATTTGAAGTAGTTTGTAAAGCAATATGAAAACGCATTGAGAAGGAAAATTAAATTAGAATAGCAAGCAAGTTGGAGAGGTGTACACCATTTCTAAGTTCAAAGAATTTCAACAAGAATTAAGTACACTAATGCATTGTAATATATTGGAATATGTGGGATTAATATATAAAATAAGTGAATCATATGGGCAAAGAAAGAAAAAAAATCTTTGAGATTGTTTTTTAAGAAGCTGAGTGTGAAGTTAATTGTATCTGTTCAAAGTCCTAGTTTAGGATAATTCTTTGTAGACATGCCCTTATAGTGTTCATACGTAACTCAGTTAAAGTACTTTTAGAAGTATATATTTTATCAAGGTGGAGGAAAGATGTGAGAAGGTGCTATAGTGAGATGAAAGTTAGTTATAGTGTACAAAATTTGTCCATCGAGCAAGAAAGATATGAAAATTTGTGTATTTATCAGTCTTCTCCTTCGATGACCTATCAAGGATCGCAAAATGAGAATTTCCAACAGTTACTACAGCAGTTGTGTAATGAAGATAGCAATCATGATGCATGACTTGTATTTTGGCTTTAAATTGTAGTGATGCATCAATGATAAATGTTAGATTTGGTGACTTATGTATCATTACATTATTGTTGTTTCATTTGATATATAATATCTCAAAACGTGCATATGATCCAAAGGAAAATGTCCTTCCTTCTTACAGTTAAAGATTGCAATTCATACATAACAACAATTTTATCCTTCCTTAATAGGTATAGATTGATGAATATCTGCATTTAAATTAAAAATTATGCAAAATGCAAAACTAATATTAAAATCAGATATTATGCAAAAATTTGGTGCATTTCAGAGCTAAAAATTTGATCCATTTAAGCATTAATACAATATTTCCCAAATTAACTTATCACACAAAAATTATCACAAATCAAGTAATTAATTTTTTACATAATTATCATTATTCTTTTCACACAACTATCATACTCAAATACATATATATCACAAAATTCAAATAAGAAAATATTATATTTTAATGATTTGACAAAAATTGATACAAAATATTGATTTTGTATGACTGAGAGATAAAGAGAGTTAAACAGGACGAGTGGAGAAGGGAACACGTGAAAAATAAGTGGAAGGAACAAAGTGTGTAACGAAAATGAGTAGAGGGGACAAAATGAGTGGAGAACGAGTAGTTGAGGATGAGAATGAGTGGATCAGATTTCAAAATAATAAAGATATTTGAGTTTTTTTTTATTATAATATTTGTCGTCGGTCCCACAAAAAATTTGGATGAGAGCAGGCGTGAAAGAGCATTTTTTTATTCTTTATTTTAATAATTGTTATCGGTCCCACAAAAAAAGACAATTGAATGAGGAAAGGCAGGAGTTTCTGTCGTCCCATCGTCTCACTTTCGTCTATTTACCATTTTCCTTATTTGATTGATTTCATTTCCCACTAAGGAATAAACAACGATTTGATTCGTTTCAAGTGCATTTGATTCCGCTTATCGCAAATTGGCTTGTAAAAAGCTCTAATTATTTAGATAAGTTCAGAAACAGACGTGCTGGCCACTAGTGGAAGAGCATAACCAATAATTAACCTGATTTAAAAACTCAGATTTTCTACATTTTTTTAAATTCAATAGTTCTGTGACTGCTATGTGGTCTAAAGATTTTTGATAAATTTGGTTAGAAGTTTCTCATTTATTTTTGCTTTGCTGCATTTACTTATAAAATTAGAATATTCTCTTTACCTGTGGTTTTTAAAAATATTATCACACATATTATAGATATTAAGTCACATAAATTTATTTTTGGACTACATAAATTTGAGGTAATTTTCAAATCTTGAGCATAAGCTAGATTCATGAGTTTCTAGAGTCTAACAAATGTACTAGTGGGAATCATACTACCCACTCACCATTCCACGTAAGAATAGTGTTATGCGCGAAATGCAGAATCAAGCACACTAAATAATTATAGAAAAATAAAAGACACAAAAATTACGTGGTTCGGTAATTAAACTTACATCCACGGAGGCAAGAAAGAATAATTGTTTATTTAACAATTAATAGAGTACAAATATTTGAGTAATGAATATCACTTTCCAAAAATTTAAATATACCTAATACTCTCACACTATGCAAAAAAAGATAAATTTCCCATGCACACTTCTCTCACTTCTCTTAAAAGTTTAAAAATTTATAAACTTAACAAGTTTGGGATGATATGAAATGAAGAAATGCTCTATATTTATAGGCTTGAAGTTAATACTATTCCATATAACTTAAGTACTGTTCCACCTAATCCATGCAAATATGTCAATAGTTTCCATTTGAAAAATTTGATAAATTTGTCAACTTTTCTTTTTTTTTTCTTTAATTATTTAGTGGCCCTTTGAAATTGTGCATGCCTTCTTGAATTTGGATGCCAACTTTTCAACAAGTAGACTATAGGAAATGCCAGTTTATAGAGAATGAGGTGTTAAGAACATAACCCATATTGGATGCATATGTAACTAAACTATTTATTAGTTTAAATTTTGATATAATAATTAAGCCTAAATCATAAGCTTCTAGCTAGATCTACTATGTATGGTCTTAAGAAGTTCAAATCAATAAATAATCCCTGCTAAAAAATTATTTTTTATAAGTTATTGAAAGATTTTTTGCCGTCAAATTAATAAACTTGTTCAAAGTAGGATTGAATGCATTAACTATACATACATTGTTCTCTTACAGGTTTACATCGAATATTCCTATTACAAATCAGACATTATAAAGTTTTGAAAAGCTATTTTCACTATAAATAATTAAAAACAAGTGCAATCGTTAATATTAATTTAACCCACTAATTCATCCCCAAGTAGGAAAAAGAGGTAGACCACTTGAAAAGTGCATAGTTCCACTGTTAGAAGAAACAAAATAAAATAACAGAAGAAAGTAAGCCTGATCGAGTGTTTCATGAAATAAAGTGGGGAAAAAAAAAGGAATCGCTGGAAAAGAGAATCATATAAAATAAAGGGGAGACAGGATCTTAGCGATCAAATATTTCGTCAATAAAACCGTACACTTTTGTTGCTAAAAGCACCGTTGCTACCGACAGATATTCTTGTAGTGGGAGATGCGGTGGGATCGACTAATTAAAATAGTAATAATAGAATTATTATTCAATTTCAATTTAAATATGATGTCTATTCTTTAAAGTTGACTCGTATGTATTTATAGTAGTGTATATTTATATATATATTCTTATTCAATAGTCAGGGGCGGCTCTTCCTGTCTATGTGGTTGACTAGAGCGGTAGAGCCCCACTATATATCAGTCCCAAAATTTTTTCCAATATTATAGTTATTAAATTATTTATTTATATTTATTATTATTATTATTATATAATAATTTTTACTCAAATAAATTATCAAATTACTACAAAATCTCTATTGAATGTTATTTCATTTAAAATTTTATAAAAGTCACACATTTGTTAACTTATTATCCATTATTATTTTTATCAATTAAAATAAAAGGCACGGCACATTCAATGCTTTAAATCTTTAATGCACAAGTGAAAAAAAAAAAAAGCTTTCTTTGATTTTTGCTTAAGAAAAACAAAACCAACTATTTCCATTGATCATTGTTTTTTAAAATTTCAATCCATCAAAGTTAAAGTTTCAAATATTCAGGGCTTTTTCTTCCTATTCTATTATTAATTAGTTGTGTTATTCAATTGTTGTTGTTTCTTTTTTAAATATTATACTTGTTTTCTTTTAATTATCAAGCATCACTGTTTACTTGTTTACTCTTCTTTCACTAAAAAAGGAAAAAATGACTAATAGAAAATACGCGTCAAGATACAAAAACCTCGAAAAAAAAGAAAAATAAAAAAGTTAGTTTGATCTCAAAAAGGAGTTTTTCATAAGTTTGTCAAAAATAGTAAAAAAATGAGAATTAGAGTGAAGAATTAGCAATTGACGAAATTTTTCAAAATTAAAATTGATAAAACTTATTTAAGATCAACTAATTGAAAAGAAAAGTTAAATGATTGAGCTATATTGAAAAAAAATAACAAAATTAGAATATAAAAACTTGATCAATAATTTTGTACCTAAAAAAGTTAAACTAATACATATATTTAACCTCAAATTTTTTTAAAAAAACTTAATTAAAACAATTGGACGAAGTTACGGTGCCCCGGGTGAATGGAACCCTTGTTTTTGGTAAATTATTTTGTAGTCCCTCTTATGTGCTGAAAAGTGAAAAATTAAAAGTTTTGAAATTTTAATATATAAATCCAAAATATTTCTACTATTTACACTTAAGAGTATATTTCTATTATTTATATTTGAATACTAAATCATAATTGACTATTATGAAATTTTTTAACATTGTCATTTGGTCATATTATTATTGATAAATTAGAATTTAATTACATATTTAAATTATTTATTATTGATTAAATAAATTTATATATTGTTTCTAAAAATGGTTTAATATTATTGATAAATTGATATATTTTTATTATATATTTAAATTTATTTATTAAAATTACATAAATATTATATTATTTTCAAAAAATAAAAAAGAATTTATGTATTAATTTTTTTTAAGTTATCGGTCTTATACTGTCATTAATTTTAATAGTAAATTAGATCACTTGATCAAAATATAAAATTTAAAAATTATCCAAAATTATTTGTCAAACTTTTGATTATTTTGCTTTTTTTTGAAAAATAATAGAGGACGTCAAATATTAAAAACCAAATAGAATACATCCATGCAGTTGAAGTAAGTTTTGCGTTAGATTTAATGGGAAACTCATATATGGGACAAAATATAGGGTACCATGCACCAAGTGAACGGTAACTGGATCCTTCTTTTTAAATCACACTACTTCATAGACCAAAGAATCAATAATAGGACTTTGTCGATAAAAAAATCTACTTCTAAAATATGATGGTTTTAAACTTTTAATTAAAACTATTTTATTAGTTAGAGTTTATGAAAAGAAGGAAACAAAAATAGAGGATAGAGTTCATGGGTGCTAAACTGCTAATTAGGAATAAAGAAAGAACATAAATGAAATTCAGTTATCATGCACAAAGAAGATAATAGTATCAAAATAATTTTTTTTAACTAAATATACCTTACGAATTATGCAACTTATTCATTAATAATATTATTAGAAACATTTAATTTAGGCATATGCATGTTCGTTATGGTCATATATTATTATTGTTAACAAATTAATATTTTTTATCATGTATTATTTTTTTAATTGACATATTCAAATTAATTATTGTATATTAAATAGATATTATGTTAACAAAATATTTATTAAGGCGTGTTAATTTTTTCGTGCATTTTAAAATTTTTACATGAGATTAAATTGCTGTCCATACATTATACTCATGCTTAATAGTTTAAACTAGGTCAATAGATTTAATTTTAAAAAAAATTGAAACAATCTGGACATATATGTTAATATTTAGAAACTTGTACCTTTTTTTTAATTTTCAGTAAACATCAAGGATGATAATGTTAATAACCATGCAAACCCATCTCTATGGTCATATTTAATCATTAAATCACTAAATAACAAAATAAGAGTACTAAACACCAATTACAAAGTAGTAGGACCCAAAACAATTCGCCTAAAACCTTAAAATTAGTTGAGCCGCCCCTGTCAATGCCTTTTCATCACAACTTGTAAAAGAGAGAGCACCGTTTTGGAAAAATAATTGATTATTGACAAAAGGTTGTTGACAAACTACGGCTTTACTCACTTCTATACATAAAAAAAAAAAACTAAATAAATATAAAAAAATTTCTAATGCCTGAAATAAAAGTATAGAAAAATGGCATGCAATTTTAAGTTCTGGAAATAAAATTAAAAATCCATAAAGAAGCCTAAAAATTACGCAAAAATTTTCAAACTAAGATAAAAAAATGGAATTTTTGAAAATTTGTCTGATGGTTTATAGTAATATACAATTGATATCTGATTATAGGATTCACATATGCTACAACTGTAGTATGATATCACACTATATCACACTTTTTGTCCTTATCTAATGTATCCATTAGATGGTTCAAAGCTTAATCTAACGGCTTCAATTATTTTTTAGATATTTAAAGCTGCAACCTACAACCGTTCGAGCCGGTTGTTTTTTGTTCAGTGAGAAGCACAAAGAAAGAAAAAGAAAAAAAAGGCACTCTGTCGTCAAAGTGTTCGTTTTTGTGATTCATTTAGGGTTTGAATTCGGGCGCGTACGGAATCGGATCTATTCGAGATCCGTATCGGCGCTAAAATTAGATCCTTTGTATGCCGCGGCTGGAACAGATCAGAAACCAAGCCGATGATCACAAAGCTCTGGCGATGGACGCGCGTTAGCTCAACCTTGAGAACTCGAAGCTGGTTAGAATCTTCGCAAATCTCTCTAGAAAATAACATGGATCTTGTTAATAAACCTACATGCCGGGTTGTAATGGAGTCCGGATCTTGCAAAATTAGTGAATCAATATTGAGACAGTTCGAAGAGGAAGTAAAAGAGAGAATTCATGAACGCCTCATCACCGGACCAAACACCCATCTTTCTACTCTTTTCTCAGATAAATCAGATATGCATAATTCCTAGAGTTCCAGCTCAACCCAAAGTCGGCTGCAGTTGCCTGAAACAAAACTATATTCATTTCAGAATTACATCCACCTGATACGACTGCGATTCCATTGTGAAAAGATTTGGATTATCGAAATTTTGTGTGGAAAAGAACACAGAAACTTATGGGTTCTGGATAAGATTTCGATAAGGGCCAGTGGGCCACTCAAAACAAATAAAAAAACAGAACCTGCACTGTGTTTGGATCTTTATTTATTTAATATACAGTTTTATACGGTCTCTTTGAAGCAACCGACTATTTTAATTAGCCACTGACCCATCTCAACCGTTAGAAGCTTTAAACGAAGACAAAAAGTTTGGTACGTTGTAACTCTTGTAACATAGGCGGGTCTCTTATTATATATATCTTAAAACTCCGTTTGATATAATTTTTTAAATAAATTTTTTATTTAAAAAATTTAATTTTTTAATTGTTAATAAAAAATTTTATTAGAAATTTATAAAATTATTTTAATAAATAAATTTTTTAAAATTATATTATGTATGAAAAAAAATAAAAATAATTAAATAAATAAATAATTTTTATATATTTTAATATTTAAAAATTTTAATATTTATTCCTAAAATTTTAAATTTTTATTAATAAAAATAAATATAATTTATTTAAATTTTAAAAATTTTATTATAAAAATAATAAAAAAATATTTAAAAATTTTTTAAATTAAATAAATACTTAAAATTATTAAATAAGTCAATCTAATAACTACCAGCATCCACAATTTCGCTGTAACTAAAAACATCAGCATTCATTGAGTTTAAATATCTTTTGTCCAATTCTCCAACGTGTAAAGTATCGCATTGGTCTTCATGTACCTTTCACATCACGTGGAAAGCTATTCCTTTTTGGTGATTGGATTGCTTTTCTTTTTTAATTTTCAAGTGTTCTGTGCAAACTTGATTGTAAATCAAAGGGCTGCTGCATCTAAGAAGCAGCAGAGAAGCTGCTCTGTTTTGCTCTGATAAAATCTCCCCCTAGCCACCGCCCCGCACCCCCCCCCCCCCCCCCCCCCCCCCCCCCCAACACACACACCAACACAAACCCACCAAACCCCCACCCAACCAGTAGCAAAAAAACGGTGACAGCAGATTGAAAAATGAATCTGCAGTTGCTGTTTCAAGTTATAATATTGCTGCTTCCAAGGCCAATAAAATCAATAGCTAAAGCACCACCGACACCACATTTAACGAAGCCAAATTGTCCATCCAGTTGTGGAAACAATGTTACAATTCCATTTCCATTCGGAATTGGAGAAAATTGTTACTTTGATCAACGTTATGCAATAGACTGCAGATCCAATAAGCCAATCCTGAGAAGCATCAACTTGGAAGTGCTTGAATTCTTACTTGAAAAGAGCACAATGAGAGTAAATCAATCAGTGATCAGATCTTGTCAGGATAAAATTAAAGAAGCAAGTTTTGTAAACCTGGAGAAGCTCCCTTTTTACTTCTCACATTTTGACAATATATTCTCCGGCATCGGCTGCAACAACCTTGCCTCAATGTCATCAGCTGATCATGGCTTCATTCTTGGTGGTTGCTTCTCTATTTGTGATCCAAGAAACAAGACAGATGATGATAGCTGCAATGGAATTGCGTGTTGCAAAGCAGGAGTCCCTTGGGCTCTCAAAAGTTTTAATATTTCTATACGCAGCTCAAATAATGCAGCAAGTAGCAGAAGCAGCAGCCAGGAGGAGGGGAAATGCAAATATGCATTTATGGTAGAAAAAGAATGGTTTAAAAGCAATTTTAAGAGTGCTGAAGCTGTTCAAGATTGGAATCAAGTACCTGTTATACTGGATTGGAGGATTCCCAATTCATCTTTTGGCAAGTTAGAAAAGGATAAATCTCCAGAATTTACATCAACATCTCATTGTAGAAGTGATGAAAGTGGGCTTTTTAGATGTTCGTGCAAGGAAAAATACCATGGGAATCCCTATTTCCTCCATGGATGTCTAGGTAAATTTCTTAATTAAATTATAGTCTAACTTAGCTAAGCTGAGCTTGGAATCTTCTCCATGGCATCGGTTCTTTAAGTATATTTGGGGTATAAAATGTTACGAATGATACTAGAGCCAGTTTGTGACAGGTTTGGATTCTTAAAGCTGGCTTAGTTTTTGTCAATTAAGGCTCCCATTGGTATTTTAGCATTCAGGCCATGATTGTTATGAAATGAAAGTTATATCTGTAAAATAAAAGTTAATATTATTAAATAATTAAATATAATTTTTATATGATAATTTTGAGAAAATTAATAAAATTAATATAAGTTTTTTTTTTTTATTGACAGATAAAATCATCTCAACATGAAAACTAGAGTTGCAAGTGTTAATTAATCAAATAATTTAGGGTTGTGCCAGACAGCAATATTAAATGAAGCCGAATTAGATTTCTTGTTAGTTCTATAGATATGTACCTTTTTTTATTCGGGTATTCTTTTTCATGACAGATATTGATGAGTGTAGGGATGGTATTGCCAACTGCAGTGGGAATCTGCATTGTGAAAACTATGAAGGAGGCTACCGTTGCGTTAATCCCCAAAGACCAAAGGTGCACATGATCATCTTAGGTATGCCTTTTCTGGAGATATTTTTATAATTAAATTAGACATTCTCTGATTTATTATTTGGTGAGGTTCCCGTACTTACTAAAGTGCGAAAATACAATTACACCATAAAATATAATAACATTCCCACATTTTAATAGAGTGTAGGAACCCTTGTTGAAAAGTTTATAGACAATCACTATTCACTTCTATACTGATCAAGTTTCAAATTTTATGTCAAAGGTTTGCATTTTTATGTTGCACTTTTTATGTAAAAAAGGTTTGAATTCTTCTGTTAAAGTTTTCAGTTATTGTGAGAGAAATGTAAGCTTTTGTACAAGTTCTGAACCTTACAAAGTTCATGGCTATCCCCTAGATAATATTTTGAATGCAAAATATGAGGTTTCTAATGGCTAATAAATTGTAGAGAAGATATGACTCTGACTGTGTAATACACAGAGACCTGAGGGGATTCTTTTCTATAGCGTAATGGGGATGGAAAATGAGTGGCGCCGGGCTTGACCAAGCCTAAGGTTTTCAGGGAATCTCAATGCTTTCAAAGTTCAGGCCAAATTTTGAGGGGCCAAATCTGAGCCATATAAAAACATACGATTTATTTTCAATATGATTTCTTTCTTCTTACAACTTATTTTTGGAAATATCAACAAAACCAATAAAATGCTTTAGATCAGCCTCCATATTATAGGGTGAGATACAAGTCATAATAACTAATAAGAAAAAGAATGATGTTTGCAGGAATTGGCGCAGGCCTTGGAGGTTTATTTCTTTCTATTGGAGCATTGTGGCTGTGCATCATAATAAGAAAAAGAATCAAGCAGAAAGAGAAGAATTTCAAAAAAAATGGTGGTTTGCTTTTACAACAACAGTTGAATTCAATTGACCGTAGCATTGATAGATGCAGAATATTCAGCTCCAAGGAATTAGACAAGGCCACTGACTATTTCAATATGAATAGAATTCTTGGCCAAGGAGGCCAAGGTACTGTTTACAAAGGAATGTTGGCAGATGGAAGAATCATTGCAGTGAAGAAATCCAAAGTAGTTGATGAATCAAAGCTTGAAGAATTCATTAACGAGGTAGTAATTCTTTCGCAAATTAACCACAGACACGTGGTTAAGCTTTTGGGATGTTGCTTAGAGGTTGAGGCTCCTTTACTTGTATACGAGTTCATTCCCAATGGAACCCTTTTTCAGTATCTTCATGATCCATATGAAGAGCTTTCAGTGACGTGGGAAATGCGGTTACGGATTGCTACAGAAGTTGCTGAAGCTCTTGCTTACTTGCATTCATCAGCTTACTTGCCTATTTACCATCGGGACATCAAGTCAACCAACATACTCTTGGATGAAAAATATAGAGCGAAGATAGCTGATTTTGGAACTTCAAGATCAATTGCCATTGATCAAACTCATGTGAGCACCAAAGTACAAGGAACTTTTGGATATTTAGATCCTGAGTACTTTCGTTCAAGCCAATTCACTGATAAAAGTGATGTCTACAGCTTTGGAGTTGTGCTTGTTGAGCTTTTAACAGGACAAAAACCAGTATCTTCTATTTGGGCAAATGAGGGTCGAAATTTGACAACATATTTTGTTGAATGTATAGAGGAGAATTGTTTGTTTGATATTATTGATGATCAAGTAAGAAAATCAGGAGAGGCAGAAGAGATTGTGGCCGTTTCTGACGTTGCGAAAAGATGCTTAAATTCATATGGGAGGAACAGACCTACAATGAAAGAAGTTGCAATGGAACTAGAAAGAATAAGAGTGAACTCACGAGATGATGAGAACAATATTCAGAAGTGTTATGGAAAGGTTGAATATATATGTGAGAACCGAAGTAATTGAGCCTTGGGATATCGTTTCTGCCTCTCCAAATTCTATTGTCATCTAGTTATAACAGATGCAATTTGATCGATAAATAAACAAACAAAACATATGTTGCTGTATACACTTTATTTGATTGTATGAAGTATATATTCTGTTTTCTTGTTATTTCAGATTATCTTCTATACATTTCAGAAACTTCTCGTAAATTCTCATCATTGCAAGTGACCTAGCCCGTTCTCTTTATCACGAAAAGATTTTGTTAGCCTAAACATAATTAAGGTTATCTCAAATTAATATGACTTATATTAGCCAAAGGAAATTATTTAGCTCTAAACATTCTTTCCATATTTTATCTTTGTCGTTTGGTTGTGAGCCCGAGGATCAACGACGGGTCAAATCAAATTTTACAGCTGATAAAAAAATAATGCAGAGGGTTTTTTAACCAACGCAAATCAAAATGTCTCTGTGGAATAAAGTCTTGTCTTTTGGCAAGTGTGTTTGTCTTGTCTGCTTGACAAGTAAATGAATACCTTCTTCGTTTTCTTTGCTCTTTAGTTTTTTCTTATTCACTGTTTCGCCTCAACCAAGTTAGTCACGCTGTTCTGAGTATGGCTGGTACGAGCACAACCATGGAGGCTGACTTAAACAACTCTTATGCACGGCTTATTCTTTCTTATGAATTAAGTCAAATCCTCATCCGATCCGCAGATGTATGGATTGAATTTGGATTGAATTTTATCAATCCGTGAATTGAATTGAATTAAAAAATTATAATCCGCCAAATCATGGATCAGATATGGATCGATGTCTAATCCGTAAAATCTGATCCGCGAACACCCCTAATTGATAGTGTAATGAACAAAATTAGAAACTACATGTATAAAAATTCCCCTTCAACAAATACTCCTCACCAAGCATGCTCACCGTTACCCATCTCTGTGTATAATGCCCATGTCTCCTCTTTCGCTGGAGCCTAAGTTTTGCTACTAGAATAATCAAGAAGAATGATATTGAGGACATGGAAGGCAGCCCCCTTGCTGAACATGAATGCCTTCTGATTTGGTTCCTACTAGTTAGATTGCATAGCGACCAACTACTAAGAGTAGATTGCAGAGTATGATAATGGGATAGTATGATAATGGGATGAAAACCGAAATCCATACTTGGAAAAAGAGGACTACGATTCGTGAAGCTAAACTTAATGTTGAAATTGCCAAGTTTGAATAGGAATTAAAGGACTTGAAGACTCATCTTGGCAACCAAAAGCCTTCGTTTGAGCAGAGGATGAAATCATTGCTCAAACGAAATTCTATTTACTTTGAGCAAGTTTTATGCCTTGGTTTTTTCTGCTTGCATATTTATGGTGAGTTTTAGTAAGTCCTTGCCTACTTATGGTGAGTTGAGAACGAACGTGTTTTATATGTTCTCACCTACATGGTGAAGTCTATTTGTTCTCACCTGAACATAGACTGCTTGCTCTTGCCTACACATGGCGAGCTCTACTTGTTCTCGCCTATACATGGCATGCCCTACCTGTTTTCACCAACACATTGTGAGCCCCACTTGTTCCCGCCTACACATGGCGGGCACTACTTCTTGTTGGCTACATATGTTGAGCCCTACTTGTTCTGGCCTACACATGGTGAGCTCTACTTGTTCCTGCCTACACATGGAAAGTTCTATTTGTTCTCACATACACATGGCAAGTTCAATTTATTCTCGTCATACATTGCAAGTTCTATTTGTTCTCACCTACAAATGATGAGTTCTACATGTACTCAAAGTTCTTACTTAATCCTGGCGAGGTATGCAGATTCTTGCCTAGTCCTAACGAGTCTTATAAGTCTATGGAGTTCTCACCTAGTCCTGACGAGGTTTATAGATTCTCACCAAATCCTAATGAGTTTTATAGGTTTATGGTGCTCTCCTCCACCTTAGCTGAGACTGCTAAGTGAGGCAGATACGGGACAGGGAATATGGAATATTCTCGATTAATCTTGACGAGGTTTACAGATTCTCACTTAGTCCTAAGGAGTCTTAGAGGTTTACGGAGTTCTCGCGTAGTCTTAACAAGGTCTATAGATTCTCACTTAGTCCTGATGATTCTTCTAGGTTTATGGAGTTCTCGGCTTGTCCTGATGAGGTATACGAATTCTTATGTAGTCCTGACCAGTCTTAGAGGTGTTCTCACCTAATCGTGACGAGGTCTAGATTCTCGTCTGGTCCTAACTAGTCCGGTTAGTAAGTTTTGATTCCTAGTCTCTCTTCGAGCAAGTTTGAGACTTGAAACTTTAACTTGCCTTACAAATAATTCGTACTTTTATCTTTCTACTCGCACTTGCCTACTCATGGCCATGCTGAATTAGTAAGTTTGGGCTTCTTATCTCACTTTTAGTGGATTTTGAGACTTAAAACCTTTACTTGCCTTAAAGTTTTCACGCTTTTATCTTTTTACTTGCTTACTCATGGCCGAACTGAATTAGAAAGTTTAGGCTTCTTGTTTCACCTCAAGCAGGTTTTGAAACTTAAAACCTTTACTTGCTTTCAAAGGATTTCGGACTTTTATCTTTCTTCTTACCTACTCATGGCTAAACTAAATTAGCAAGTTTAGCTTCTTGTCTCACCTTATGCAATTTTTAAGACTTGAAATCCTAACTTGCCTTAAAATGATTTCGAGCTTTTACCTTTTTCTTCGCCTACTCAGGGCTGAGCTGAATTAGTAAGTTTAGGCTTCTTATTTCACATCAAGCAGGTTGAGACTTGAAATCTTTACTTGCTTAAAAAGATTTCATGCTTTTATCGTTCTATTCACGATCGAGCTGAATTAGTAAGTTTAGACAGTTAGACTTCTTGTCTCACCTTGAGTACATTTTAAAACTTGAAATTTTACTAGCCTTAAACAATTTGTTTTGTTTCTTCTCTTCATCATACCATTGACGAACAGGTATGATCGGCCTAAGGTTTGATGGAGTGTTCTTTTGATGATTGGGTCTCAACTAATTTCTATTGGTTGAAATGAGGAGAATCTAGCCTAAGCATTTTGCCGTAAGTACGGTGTAGTGCTTATCATGTTACTCTCGTTGTTATTCTATCGTCATACCTAACTAGCATGCTTCCCTTTTAAGCTCTTCTTTCTCATCTTCTCAACTCTTCAAGTTGCTCGCCTTTGACTCTAGCAACTTTCTCTTTTTTAATCCATATATTTATCTTTACTTGGTTGTAGACTTAGTTGATCGTTGGCGCCCTCAAATTTTACCACGATCTAGCTATCTTCACTTCTTTTAATCCATTCAAAGCCTGAAGATGATTTAAAGCATCAAGCTCCAAAGATGCTTTACGGTATCTTTTCACAAAATCCTTAATGGTTTCCTCTTTACCTTTTTTGAGACTCATAAGTTCCATTACATGCCCTACATAGCTGGTCCAAGGCTCTTATACTTCCTTGAGATAACTTTGTGTACTAATCACGTGCTCGTTCTCTTAGCGTCAAAGGAAATGCTCTACACCTCTACAATGATATTAAGCACTTAAGCTTTATACTCCTCTCATTTCATTAAATTGCTCGATGTGGATCAAGGGGCCACTCTTCCCAGAATAATGAAGGTTTGGTAAAAAGAAGACTATTGGAATTATAGTGTTCATGATTTCTACTGATAGTGGGGACTCATTATCCATCGTTATTTTCTAACTTTGAGTTCTTCCTCAATCTTGCATCTCTTCGATAATTAATGCAAGCCTTCGTACCTTGGCTCCTAACTCTCTAGTGTGACCAGGATTCTGTACCACTATTTGCTCAGGTTTGCTCTCTGTGTTTGACAGATGTTGCCTCGACACTCTTTCCTTAATATTCTTCTCTCTTCGTGCCCCTATCGTGAGGTTTGGGCTATTCTGAAGGGGATCATTCATTCCTGGTAGCATCAATATAATTTTTCGTGGTCTTTCCGGTGCCTATCTTCTATGGACTATGGTTTGACTCAGGCATGTCCATATTCCTAGCAGGATTCTTTTTATTAAGCCTCTTTTTCCTTCCCTTAGCTCCAGTAATGGCATAGCCAAGCTATCCATTTGTTTTTCCATCCATTCTATTCTTTAATTCACCACCTATCTCTAACCTCATGGGCGGTTTTTTGTAAAATGAAATTTTCATTAACCATAGGTCGCCCTTTCTCTCTCCATTTCATCATCATTGATATTCATCCTTAATTCACCCACTTTGTGCTCGCTTATTCCTCTTAATCCCTCACAGGTGTTGATTTTGTAGAGTGGCTTCTTGTATTGTCCCCCCAGACAGCGCCAAAATGTTGACGCCAAAATCTGATCGTGTCAGTGTGTGGGGCACTCACCAAATTCCAACCCCAGTGTTTGGAATTTATTTGTGTGGAGAGACGATTTCTAGACTTGATTTAACAACCTAAGCAGAAGTTGCCAACTAGGAATATAACCCAGCAAGCAGGAAATGGCCAGCACGATTCTGTCCAGGTGAGCATCTACAACAAGAAAAGCGGTCTGGGACACTAAAAGTTTTTCTGGTATTAATCCTGTGACATTCAAGTCAATATTAAGGATTTTTGAGGGATAATTAAGTGTATAAAAGAACGAATAAAAGTGAAGCAAAAAGAAGGAGCCTTATAAACCTGTATGCCTATTCTCTTCGACTGTATTTATAAATGCAAGACAAGTGTTTAATGGCTTAAAACTAATATTTTTTATTATAATTTAATTTTTTCTTCTTATTACTTGCATGAAAGTATCAGTGACAATAATAAAATGGTTTTGATCTGGCTCAAGATAGAGAATGATATTGCAGGCATTGACACAAGCATTAGCGGTTTGTTTCTGGCTGTTGGAACATTATGGCTGCACATCATAATAAGAAAAAGAATCAAGCAAAAAGAGAAGAATTTAAAAAAGAATGGCGGCCTGCTTTTAGAACAACAATTGAATTCACTTGACAAAAGCATTAACAGGTGCAGGACATTAAATTCCAAGAATTAGACAAGGCCACTGATCATTTCAATGTCCATAGAATTCCTGGCCGGGGAGGCCAACGTCCTGTTTATAAAAGAATGTCAACAGATGGAAGAATCATTGCAGTGAAGAAATCCAGAGTAGTTGATTATCATCGAAGCTTGAAGAGTTCATTAACGAGGTTGTAATTCTTTCGCAAATTAGCCATAAACATGTGGTTAAGCTTTCGGGATGTTGCTTAGAGGTTGAGGTTCCTTTACTTGTATAAGAGTTCATTCCCAATGGAAACTTCTTTCAATATCTTCATGATCCATCTAAAGAGCTTTCACTGACATAGGAAATGCGTTTACGGATTGCTACAGATGTTGCTGAAACGCCTGTTTTCTTGCATTCATCAGCTTAGATTAAAATTCAACTTGCATTCATCAGCTTAGATTAAAATTCAAGGCCTCCATTTATTGATTTATATGCTTTATTCAGAGCAAAATGTCTCTTGAATTTGCATTAATTGACCTTTTATTTATTCACGTCAGTAAAATAAGTAAATTAATTTCGTGGAGCCCCAAATTGATGCAAATATCACGAACACTTAACTATATAATTATACCTAATTACAGATCTTTGCATTTTTAGCGTACAGACACAATCGTTTTATGATCTTTCACAATAGAGAAAGACTCTCCAACTATGTACATATGTTTTTAGATATAAACGGGGTTGTTAGAAGATTGCTACTTGAGGACCGTTAATAGCCAGAAGAGCCGAGGAGGGCTACTAGAAGATTGCTACTTGAAGACAACTACTTGGACTGTTGAACATTTGCTAGTAGAAGCCAAAGACATCATGAAAACGAATAGACATGAAAATTTCTATAAAAGCCGTTAATAAAATATATAGAAGGATTCATTATTTTAGCTGTGATGATTATTTGACTTTTAATTTGTCCATTTTCTTACTTAGGTGAGCGAATAATAAATAATATATAATCTCATTTTCCACACGATGTGTGAAAAAGGAAATAAATATATATATATATATATATGGAGATTGTCGATTTCGCCCCACTATAATTACTATATATCATTTACTCCCTTATTATTTTTATAATAACCAATAACCTCCTAATATCATAAGTTTATAATATTGTCTTTATTTTCAAATAAACTTTTATTTATATTTATATAGATTAAACAAATCACTTGCATGAAAATTAAAATAAAATAATCAAGTATTAAAAATAAGAAATATATGTTTGATGTGAAAAAAATTAATAATAAAATATTTTTCTTGTACTTTTTTAATTTTTATAAGCATTTTCTTATAATAAATATATAGAAAAATTATTATAAAATGACAAAAAATTATTATAAGAAGACTTGATGACAAACAAAAAAAATTTATAAAATAAATAATAAAATATTTTTCTTGTACTTTTTACATTTTATTTTAAAATATTGTAAAATATTTATTATAAGAAAATGTTTAAAAAATAAAAAATACAAGAAAATATTTTATTATTAATTCTTTTATTCATATCAATATATATGTTTCTTATTTTTAATACTTATTTTTATATTTTAATTTTTATTCATGTGATTTATTAATTTATAATAAATATAAATAAAGTACATATGAAAATAAAAATAATATTGTAAATTATTGTTGTCAAAGAGTTATTGACTTCTATAAAAACGGTAGGAGAGTAAATAATATATATTAATTACAAGAGGGTGGAAATTGCCAATATATATATCCATAGAGTGAGAACTGAGATTAACAAAGCAACAAGAGACCATCCGAACTACACATGGAGAACCAGCAAGGATCTTGCAATCTTCTACCAAGGAATGGAAGGCGAGTGATACTTTTCCCGTTGCCATTCCAAGGCCACATAAACCCTATGCTTCAGCTTGCAAACATCCTCTATAGCAAAGGATTTTCAATCACCATTGTCCACACCGAGTTCAACTCTCCAACCTCTGGTAAGTACCCTCATTTTGATTTCCATTCATTCTCAGATGGCGTATCGGAAATTGAAGCACCCACAGAGGATCTCCCAGCTTTTGTTGCGGCCCTCAATGACAAGTGCATTGTGCCATTTCGGGATTGCTTGGCTAAGTTGTTGATGTCAAACACACAGGAGGATGATTCTTTTGCTTGCTTAATCACAGATTCGATCTGGCATTTCCCACATGCTGTTGCTAATGACTTCAAGCTTCGCACGTTAGTGTTACAGTGCAGTAGTGTCTCAGCCCATCTTGCTTTTGCTGCCTATCCAATTTTACTGGAAAAGGGTTACCTTCCTATACAAGGTGTGATGGTGATAATGCTTTCGAGTTACAAGAAATTAAAAATGCTCTGGTCTGGATGTCTACATAAATTTTTGTGCACATACGCGATTTTTAATTTACCATCGATATAATTGTGTTGGCACAAAAATTCATATCGATGTCTAAATCTGAGTATGACTCAAGTTGTACTCCCTAAATTTTGTTCTCGTCATTTTATTTTTAAAAACCTACATACTATCACAATTTTTCATTCACTTTCTCCTCTTATTAGATTCCCAATTAGAAGCACCGGTGATCGAGCTTCCACCGTTAAGAGTCAAAGACATTCCAAGATTTAAATCAAAAGATCCAGAAAATCTTCATAAAATGTTATCGGCCATCGACAGTCAATTACAGGCCTCCTCCGGAACGATATCGAACTCCTTTCAAGACCTGGAAAAAGTTCAACTGACCACAATACACGAACAGTACTATAATTCCATCTCGGGGTTCGTAGTAGGTCCATTTCACAAGTACTTTCCGGCCTCTTCAAGTAGCTTGTGGTCACAAGATCAAAGCTCCATTTCTTGGTTAGAAAAACAAGCACCTAAATCTGTAATATACGTAAGCTTTGGTAGTGTTGCTGCTATTAGCCAGACAGAATTTTTGGAGATAGCTTGGGGACTAGCGAATAGTATGGTTCCCTTTCTCTGGGTGATTCGACCAGGACTAGTCCGCGGAGCAGAATGGCTTGAACCATTGCCAAAAGGGTTCCTGAAAAAAGTAGATGGAAGGGGATACATAGTGAAATGGGCTCCTCAACAAGAAGTACTAGCTCATCCTGCTGTTGGAGGGTTTTGGACACACAGTGGCTGGAATTCAACATTGGAGAGTATATGTGAAGGAGTCCCCATGATTTGTCAGCCTTTTCTTAGTGACCAAATGGTGAATGCAAGATATGTTAGTCATGTTTGGAGAATTGGGCTGCACTTAGAGGGGAAGCTACAGAGAGAAGAGATTGAAAGAGCAATCAGAAGAGTAATGGTAGAAGCTACAGAAGGACAGGAAATGAGAGAGAGGGTTTTGCAGTTGAAGGAGAAAGTGGATGTTTGTTTGAAGAAAGGAGGTTCTTCTTATCAATCCCTCCAGAGATTGGTTGATCACATCCTATCATTCACTTGAAGTGGCTGGAAAAATCAGTTAAATTCTCCAAATTGGTCCCACTGATCTTCTCCTCCTTACCAATGAAAGCACATAATTATCGGTTATATAAATATTAGCCTCCAAGAGCTTCATCTGCGTCATTTTCAAGTGAAATTTAGTCAATTACACGAGCTTGATGTCGCAGACCGCCCAATTCGCCAGCCCAATTACCCACAATTTTAGGCTAGGGAGCCAACACAAAGCCAAATACTCATCCCGTGACATTGTGATATCAAAATAATAATAACTATCAATATGTGGCTTGTGTGTGATAACGAGAAGGATATATAAGACTTCCATGTGAAATATTAAATACTTCCATGTGATTGTTATTTGGTCTTATAGTTACATGTATTCTTGTAATTAATTATTTTGTAGCTAATGTTTGTAATTTTAACTTAAGTAAAGTGCAATAGGTATGAACCCAATAAACCTGAGGCTTACACAATTTCCCTTTAAAGCTTTATTGTTTTAATATGTACTTGAAATTTTTAAATCGAAAAAAAAATTTTATATTCGTGAAATGATATTTAAATATAAAATTTGACATAATCGAAATAAGTTGAAATCAATAAAAATAAAATAAAATCGATGCCTATTTACTTAATTAATTGAAAGTAATCAGTTTTATCCCATTCCTTATTAGTGCGGTATCATTAATATTTTTTTTAGTAAAATACTTTATTTTTCAAGAGCACTACTATTTAAACCGAGGAGAGACGTAATTAACTGTATCATCATGCAATACAAAACAAACAAAAAAAGAAATTAATTAATGCTATATTATCACATGGACCGAATTATAAGATTTTTCACTTTTTAATTCGAAAGGTCCACAAATAAGAATAAAAATGGGAAAAAGGTAGCATAAATTGTGCCACGCTAGCTCACCTCGGTCACCGAGATGAAAAGATTCGTGGATTTCCTGTGCCCGACACGTGTCTTCAGTGCTTTTTGTGGTGTGATGACGACGTGAGGTCTAATCGACCGACGCGAGGACGACACGACGTATGTACTCCAGGCTCGTTGAGGTTATACACTGAATTTTTCTAATTTTATTTTTCAAATTCCATAAATGCCCTTTTAGGTGTAAATGACATCAAGCTTTCATGGGTTGTCCGATTGTTGCTCCTTTCCCATCAAGTTATGATGATAATTATGTCGTATATATTCCAATCCACACGACACGTGTGATTAACATCCTTTCAGGCATGAAATTCTTATTTAGTTTCCTAATTAATTTCCTTAATGTGTTTACATGTAAACAAAAAAAAAAGTTAATTTCTTGGATCTAATTATTCAAACATTTATTTTAATAATTTAAAAAAAACATTTTGCTCCGCCTGAATTAGTGCACCTCTTCTAATAGATTTGATTAAATAATCATAGAAAGCTTGGAACTTTCTTGGAGACCAAGAAATCCCTTCCCCCAAGTGAGGGAGGAGTTAGACAAAAAGAAAAGAAACTTGGACAAAAAGAAAAGAATTGGCTGAGACAAATATTTTTTGTCCATAACTTCATACCAATAAAAATAAAATAAAAAGAAATAAAAAAAGAAAAGCGAGGGAATGGGGGTTTTGGTTCCTCTGGTGGTGCTTCCACGGGTTCAGGAGTTGCGGCCATTTATGTGGGTTTTAAGGCTAGTTGATAAATCTCGTATCAGACCATTTGTACGTACTTCAACAGAGGAAGCATAAACCTCTTCGACAGAAATTTTTTTTTTTAAATAGAAAATGGGTCACTTTATGCCTATGAACCGGTTTGAATAAGAGAGGTACGCCATCACAACTACAAACACAAATATCCAATTTTTTGGCTAATAGAGGATCAAATGGTATAGTTCTTTTTTTTTGACGTAATCCCCAGAGTTTTTGGCTCTAGAAGAAGAGATTCTTAGTCCATCTTAGGTTATATAAAATCGGCCTATTTCCGATATTATATCGATAGTTAGCGCACTCTAAATGGTGATGTTAGTAAATGCTACTTATTACATATATTACAAGTCTTTGAAATTGAATTAAGCTAATTAAACTTAATAAATTATAGGTAGTATTGTTAAATACAATGATTCATCTTGTGATCTAAATTTTAAAGTAAGAACATTTTTAATTCACCTCTTATAAGTAAGAAAAGATTCAACTCTTCAAAAAATTTGATTAATCATATAAACGAGAGAACCATGAATTAGTAATAATAAATGTTTAATAATTTTATCTCTTACTAATTAAAAACCACAACACTTCAGTTTTAAACATAACGTTATTTTTATCTTTAGAAAATTTACTTTATTGTGAGCTTTAGCTTCACTTTAAAATTATCATATCAAAGATGCTTCAATTATAAAGCATACCCAATTTTTTCTCCATTATATATATCCAATAACCAAATCAAAATAACAAAATTAGCAACAATTATCTAAAAGAATAAAGAGTAGAGTATATTCCCCCACGAAGGGCATATTGATAAATTCACTATAGACCAAACTTCCCTACAAAAAAGCAATATACATGAAGAAACTGAAGAATAAAAAATTTGAAAGACCACAGAGACACAATACCCCAAGAAATAGCCAACAGCCGAACAACTTACCTGTGGTCTCCTCAAATTTCAGCTATTTTTAGAAATTACCCAGAAATTATCTTCACGTTCAATCTCTACCCATTTTTCCAAGCTTCCATTTTCATCTTTTATTGATCTGAATCCGAGAAAGCATTGTTTCGTTTCATCCCCTTTTGATAAGAAATTTTAAAAAATAATCTTTTTTTTTTTGCTTTTAATTATTAGAATTTGATTTGATTGGGTTACAAAAAAATAAAATAAAATGTCTGAAGGTGGTGGGGATGAAGCGTTGTCGTCTTTGAATTCGCCGAGGAGCAGGGTTAAGTTTTTGTGCAGTCATGGCGGGAAAATCTTGCCCAGAGCAGTAGATGGAAATCTTAAGTACGTGGGTGGTGAGACACGCGTCGTTGCTGTTCCTCGTGAGATCAATTTTTCAGGTATAAAATTTAATCTTTTATAGTTTATTGATAAATGTGTATGAATGTTATTAAATTCGCCAGAACCATTCGAGTTCCATTGTGGTTTTTGGAAAATGAACGGTTTAGATTAGATCATTTTAGGAAATGTGGACTCCCAAAATTGCTGAGGAATGATGAATAATGCATTTTTGGATCATGTATTGGAAACTTTTCATGTGCATCCATACTGTTACTGGCTTGTTATGAATCATAGATAAAGATTAATGAAAATGGAGTGATCTCTCTCAATGATTCTCCATATATTGATTGATACTGTAGAATGACTCCTACATAAATGATACGTCATATATCACAAATGACAATATGGGTAAATTGAGCTAGAAAATGATCTTGTTAATTGAATATATGTGTAGTTGTTTTTGTATCTTATTAACTTTGAACTACGAAGAATTTAACGCCTAAAGAATAGAATCATCATGTCTGGAAACACATTTCGTGAAGTAATATTATTGTGAACGACACCTTAGTCACCATTTTGTGCTACAGACAAGCTATGTATAAGTTAATTGTATCGTGCGCAACATTTTATGTTTCGAAAATCATGTAGGCTTGCCAGTTTTAGTAATGAGTTATGGGTGCTGGTTAACTATAGAGAAATTATGTACAAAGCTTTTTGCTTCAGACAGTACTATAATATCTTTTACTCATCTTTTATATGACATCCAGTTCCTCTCTTTTTGGAATGCAGAGCTAATGAAGAAGCTTAGCACAATAGATGATGGTGACATAGTTCTCAAGTACCAGCTGATTCCTGAGGATCTAGATTCCTTGGTGTCTGTTAGAAATGATGAAGATGTGAAGCATATGATGGAGGAATATGATCGTCATGGAAGCGAAAGCACTCCAAGACTCAGAGCCTTCTTGTTTCCCTCCACTCCTGTTGTAGTTGAAAGCCAAATACCCCCCATGGATCCCCTAGCAGTTGAGCAGCGTTACATTGATGCAATCAATGGCATTGTTCGTACAACTACTAATGGGAGGCTCACCCCAATCAAAGCGACACGTTCATCATGCCTTTCCTCTGCTTGTTCTTCCCCAAAATCGGGCTCCCCCGACAGCATGGCTGTTGAATCCATGCCTCACGAATCCATATTGATGGATGGCTACCAGAATAGTAGACTATCTATGCATAAAGTTCAAAGCTCTCCTAGTCTTTACAATCTCAGCAATCCCCACCTCCAAAGCAGCAGTGTTAGCCCTCATCATTTTTACCAGAATCCTCAACATTACTACCAGAACCACCATCAACCTCACCCTCCTTACCAACCTCACAGACCAGCACCACTACCTGTTTCAACAGGTCCAGTTGACTTGTCGAGAGGTCCGATGGGACATGGTCAAGCCCTCTACCACTCAAGAAGTTACTCAGCAAGTAGAAACTATTTAGGACTTGGAACCCACAACAAATACGCAGGCTTTGATGAGTCTATGTACGGGTGTAGGAGGTCAGAGACAGCAGGGAGTCTACCCCATAGTCCAAAGAAAAGCAATTTTTATGAAGGCAAGGGATCAGGGTGAAATCTTAAACACATGAATTAAACAACTGAAACGTTGGTAAATATGATTCTGTTTTCTGTTCGGTACATTAAATTTGTGCATCCTCCCCAGTTTTGCTGCTGTAAATTGTTGCCCCGCATCGTGACTAGGTTCTATTAATGTTACTTGTGTAAAAACCATACAATCATGAGTAATGAAGAGTGTTGAAGACAGAATTTTTAGCGGAAGCTTGGTATTTAGCTTCTCTATCCAGTCCTGAATCTTAAAATCAAGCAATGTTCGTAAAATCTCTCATAGAAACAAGAAGGATCTAGTATTTCAATTCGATTCATCAAAATGGAGCATTAATAGAAGGAATTACAGGAGGCATATTTTGAGGAAACAAGAGAATGACGAACATAGATTCACCTTCCCTAATGCATATGCTCTGATCCAATGTTGTGAATTTGTTAAAATCTGAGAAAAGAATTCCCTTACCCCCAATTTATAATCTATATAATCTAAGACCTTGAATTTAAAATCTTGAATTTGTTAAAATCCCAAAAACTATCAGCCCTCATGCGTGTATACACAGATGTACATATATATTTTCAATATATTGTGGCTCTCTCCTGCTTAAAAAGCAAATTATCAACCGCACAGCTTCTTGAATGGGGAAAAAGCAACCAAGCGATTACCCATCTATCAAAATATAAATATGTGGAAAACAAACTGCTGAACAGTTGTGTAATGCAAGCAAAGCTTTATCATTCTCAATATGCTTTAAATAAAAACAGCTTTGGCCGTAACGGCAATGGTTCTGCTTTTAGTGTTCCTACTTAGTATCTCTACCATCCTCCATATTTCCTAAAATCAATTCAACTCTGTTATCCATGCATCAAAAATGACTGGAGACATAACCCAAGTTATATCACATCCCGCCAAAATCAAATTCTTATACACATCCAATAAATTAGGAAGACAAAAACTAGGCAAATTTTCACTTGCTGTCAGTGAAATCTGCATCTATGACATCACCATCCTGTCCTTTGTTGGATGAGTCTGAAGCTCCGGCCTCAGCACCAGGAGTAGGTCCAGCGCCAGGTGCAGCCCCAGCTCCTGGTTGGTTGTAAAGGGACTGGCCAAGCTGCATAACTTCTTGGTTAAGGGCGGCCATAGTGTCCTTCATTGCTTGGGTTGAACCCTCTGCAATTGCATCCTTGAGCTCCTTGAGTTTTCCTTCGACCTTCCCCTTCACTTCGGCTGGAACCTTGTCTCCCAGCTCCTTCAGCTGTTTCTCCGTTTGGTATACGACAGAATCCGCCTGGTTCTTGGTGTCAATAGCATCTCTTTTCTCTTTATCCTCCTTGGCAAATCTCTCAGCTTCTTGCACCATTCTTTGCACCTGAATATCACAATCCAGACATTTTCAGCACAATTCCACCATAAACATAATCATAACATCTAAAAAATGCAATCCATCAATGTCAATACAGTGGAATGACTAATAGCTTCCGATTTAGACCATCAAGCATACAAATTATGGAGGACCCGAAAGCACAATTAACTCTACGGAACACAAGAGCTTGTTAGAAAATAAACTGGATTCGGTAACAATAAGCTGTTGAGGCTAAAATGTGGCCCCAGATGAGGCATAAGTCAAGAGACAATTAAGAACTGCTCAATTAGCAAACATCAAACATACCTCATCATTGGGTAAAGTGCTGGCACCAGTAATGGTGATGTCTTGTTTCTTTCCGGTGCCTTTGTCAACAGCAGAGACAGAAAGAATACCATTGGCATCGATGTCAAATTTAACCTCAATTTGAGGAACCCCACGCGGTGCTGGAGGGATGCCATCAAGACGGAAGCTGCCAAGAGATTTGTTGTCCCTCACGAATTCTCTTTCACCTTGGAGAACATTGATCTCGACACTGGTCTGACCATCAGCAGCTGTTGAGAACACCTCTGACTTGGAAGTGGGCAAAGTTGTATTTCTAGGAATAATTTTGGTCATCACACCACCCAAGGTTTCCAAACCAAGAGATAATGGGGTCACATCCAACAGAACAATGTCACTGACATCACCAGCAAGAACACCAGCCTAAGATGAAAAAATATTAACATGTCGTAAGTTTATAGAGATGATGTTATTCACACATGATTCATTTCCCCAATTTAAGTTTTAACCACATCAAAAATTTACAACACTAAGAGGTATTATTGCACTAGCATTGAACCTACCTGAACGGCAGCTCCTAGGGCAACAACTTCATCAGGATTGACTGTAACATTTGGTTCCCTTCCAGTCATCTTCTTCACCAGCTCCTGAACAGCTGGAATACGTGTTGATCCACCAACAAGAATAACCTCATCAAGATCCTTGAAGGAAAGTTTTGCATCCCGCAAAGAAGTTTCAACAGGCGTCTTGAGCCTATTAAATGCAAATAGCAAAGATGAGTCTAATAAGTATTATTACCCAAATAGAGTAAAAATAGCCAAGAAGTGATAGGAAGAACATATAACTATTCAAACTAATACTTAAACTGACAAGCACCAATCCAACTCTCCCATCACATAATGTATAGCCGTAGAAATGAACAAGCTTGTCAAGCAACAAAAGGTACCTGTCCAGTAGGTCTGAACACAATTCCTCAAACTTAACCCTCGTAAGGGTGGTGTCAATATGCTTCGGCCCATCTGCAGTAGCAGTAATGAAAGGCAAGCTGGACAAGCACAAAATCATCAGTACAACATACTGCCCGGTGGGAGAATGTGTCCATGTACAAACAGAGTTACTCATGTACATGCAACATACCTGATGTTTGTTTGAGTCAAAGATGATAGCTCCATCTTAGCCTTCTCAGCCGTCTCAGTTAGACGCTGAAGAGCTTGTTTGTCCTTCAAAAGATCTATGCCTTCATCTCTCTTGAAGTTTGAAGCAAGCCAATCAACAACCCTCTGCATACGTCAGGTGATAAATGTCAGTCCATTTAGCACCTAATCAGACTCAACATACACAAATAAAAATGTTAATCAGAGACGAGATGAAGAATTCAAACCTTATCAAAATCATCACCACCCAAATGCGTATCGCCTGAGGTGGAGAGCACCTCAAACACTCCATCACCGACCTCAAGGACTGCAATCAAAGTGAAATGAATGAGACAATCCTCAAATGTTCAAATACAGGCAGTTCTTTCAATTCAAAGTGCAACACGTGTAACTACAGAAAACAACATAATAGATAAACCTCGAATACTTCTCAACAGTACCTGAAACATCAAAAGTACCACCACCAAGGTCAAACACTAGGATGGTCTCGTTGTTTTTCTTTTCAAATCCATATGCCAACGAAGCAGCAGTAGGCTCATTAATTATACGCAGAACATCTAAGCCAGCAATTCGACCAGCATCCTTTGTTGCTGTTCTCTGGGAATCATTGAAGTAAGCAGGCACTGTGACCACTGCTTTAGTCACACTATCATTTAAGAACTTGGACGCATCATCGACAAGCTTTCTCAAGACCTAAATCAGTAACAAAGAGTAAACAAACGATATAAGGTACCCTTCAAATAGACCAATTAAGATGAAGTAATCATGTTGTTTATTAATGCATAGCCAGCACGCATATCACAGATTACAAATGCATGTGAATACAAATTGTTCACACTTTCACATGTATTAAAGCACATATATGAATGTCTTCCAAAACCAATCTTCAGTGTGACCACATCTGCTGCCAAACAAAATTCCCTAAATATGTAAACAAAGTTTATAGAACCACCCATTGACACACCTTACTAATCAACATAAAAGTACTTGTCTCTTCAACTTGCAAGAAGAAATTATTGTTCCATATAGAAGCCAACATTAACCAAAACCAATTTCCCTAATCCAAAAACCAAAATTCAACAAGATGCAGACACCAACATTTTCTTTCACTGCAGAATCACTTCCTAAAACCAGAAATTTCCACCTCAAACTAAAAACCATCACTAAACTAATTAGCACCCAATCCAACACCCAAACAACACATTCCAAAATCTCAAATTCTCAATAGAAATAAAAAAAACCACAAGTAATTCCAAAGCAAACTAAACAAAAATAAAAATAACATAAATAAAAATTCAACAATACCCCTAAAAATACAACACATTTCATCTCACATATATTATATACCTGGGCCGAAATCTCTTCAGCAGCAAACTGCTTGCCGATAGCAGGACACTCCAACTTCACATTCCCATTCTCATCTCTCACAACTCTATACGAAACCTGCTTCGATTCCTCATCAACCTCCACCATCTTCCTCCCAATAAACCTCTTCACAGAAAAGAAGGTGTTCTCCGGGTTCACGACCGCCTGCCTCTTCGCAATCTGACCCACCAACCTATCCCCATTCTTCGTGTACGCCACCACAGACGGCGTCGTTCTTTGCCCCTCAGCATTCGTCACTATAGTCGGCTTCCCTCCTTCCATAGCCGCGACAGCCGAATTCGTCGTCCCCAAATCAATCCCCACCACCTTCTCATTCACCACCCTCACCGGCCCGACATACCTTCTCCCTCTGTTTTCACTCTTCAACCTCAAAAACGCAGCGCTTGGAACCGACCCGAATCGGTTCCCGCCAACCCTTTGCCCAAAAAACAAATTTCTCGACCCCGCCGTGTTCTTACGACCGGTTTTACTGTTTTTTCTCGACGAAAATGAAATATTACCGAGGAAATGAATTTGAGCTGCCGATGAACAAGCCATGCTTATATTTCAGAAAATTAAACAAGCCCTTCTGTTATTTCAGTGAGATATGTGGGAATTTTAATGCGGGCTTATTTGTGTTTGTGTGTGTGTGTGAGAGAGAGAGAGAGAGTTCAGTTTTTAGTTCTCGAAGATTGCGAAGAAGGAAGAAGATAAAGAGAGAAGGGTTTAGGGGTAGACAGAGAGAGAGTACAGGTGAGGGTTAGGTGGTGACACGTGTAAGGATTCTAGAATGGTCTTCTGAGGGGAGAGGGTGATTTGCGGCCGTATGATCGGCGATAGAAAGATCGAGGATGTTCGCGTTCGGGTGAGTTTTGTCTGCGCATTGGATTGAGTTTTCCAGTCGAAGACCCCACTGTGGTGTGAGCCAATAAGACCGCCAGAGGCCTCTGTGGCACCAGTGGTACACACAAGTCATGGGTAATCATTGGTCCGATGAGTTGTTGGGCTGGGCTCGTTTAATTAATTCTTGGTCAAACAAAATGCAATATTGACTAAAAAATCTTGACCTTCTTTGTATATAAGGATATCATCCTTTTCCTCGTAAAGTGTTTCTGATAAATTAAATAAGTATCATATTTTAATAAAAATTATATTTTATTATTAAATATTTAATTTATTATTATTTCATTAACACAGTTAAATATTTATTAACAGTTCCATTCTCTATAAATATATTATAGGATTTTTTTAATTAAAAAATTAAGTGAAGATGTTTTATTTTTTCTTTAAGAATAAGAAATAGACATCTTTTAAATATTTATAAAAATTAAAATTTATATAAAATTTTATTAATATTAATATAAATTAATTTTAATAATAATTTAATTTATAAATATCAGTTAAAATTTAAATAAAATTATATTAATTTTGATATAAATTAATTCTAATAATAATTTAATTTATAAATATTAATTATAAGATTATATAGTATTAGTTATAATTTAAATATTAATAGTATGTAATAAAAAAAAATTAAATATCTGATGATATCACAAGAAATTTTAAGACATTTCCGGCTAAAGTCAAAACGCTGCATTTACAATTAGAAAATAAACTTTTAGTCTTGCAAGGTAAATAATTAAAAAAAAAAAATTGTAACCCTCCATCTCCGATCGCTCTCTCTCTCTCTCTCTCTCGCGGTCAACCAAGCACAAGAAGCAACAAACAAAAACACAAACACACACACAGGAGCCCCATCTTTGCAAAGCCAAATCTCTAACTTTTCTTTTCTCCTTTTTTTTATAAAAGATTTCTCCCGCCACTTGCTGCTTGCTTCTTTTTTTTTTCCTACATATACAGCAAAAAGGGACCACGATTGTGTTTGCGTGGCGACTCTTGACTCTCAAGAGTTGCCTCGACAACTAGTTTTCATTAATTCGTCATCACCGAGCGTTGACATAGCCATTGTTTTTCCTTTTTTTGCTCTAATCTTTGTGTATTGAAGCTGTTTGTTAAAATGATTAAGGGGAAAGCCGTATAGAGAAACCAGGGACTCTGTCATTGGATGTGTGATGTGGGAAATAATTCGGTTTGAAGAAATGCTTGCCTTGTGAGTGTGTTTGTACTTAGCTTTCTTCTACTTCGCACTCAAAAGCCAGTTGTGGGAATAAACTAATTGCTTGCAACAAATTTGATTCGGATGATGGTAAGAAGAAATCTGATAGCAATGAGGGTGAGACCAGGTCAGAGGAGAGGTCTGGAGAAAAAGTTGATGGTCAGGGCGAGGAGAATGAAGATCAAGAGTTGGAGAAAGGTTCTGATGATAACTGGCTTCAACGGTTGACAGTTCATGCCTCAATAATCTATTAAGCGATTTGATCGTTGGATTCAATCGTTTTACATCTAACGACACTCTACGACAAGGACAAAAAACGTGATACGGTGTCACATTTACACCGTAGCTTTAGCTGGATCTTTTTAATTAATGGATGCTTGCTACCGTAATTTGTAGTTTTCTTTTTTGTTATTTCTTTCCTTTTCATGGCCAAAATAGTCTTTTAAGTCATATTTCGTTAAATACTAACTTATTTTTAACAAAAAAATAGTAAAGTGATAACAAATTAAACATTTGATAATAAAATGTAGTTTTTACCAAAGTATAGTACTAACTTGATATGTCAGAAAAATTTTAGTAGTAAAATAATAATATTAGATAACAATTATATATAAATAAGGGATATTATTTTAAATCACTCAAATATAATTCTGTTTAAAGGTCTACCAAGAGTATAACTAGAAATTAAGATATTTATCTCTAACTATAGTTATAGGAATGGAAATAAATTATTTTAAATTACTCAAATATAAAAAGACTCCAATTGGTACCTTCAGTGATTATTCGGGCACCGCCTATGATTAGGCGGAAGCCTTGCTAGCAAAAGAAATTGATAGTGAGATGTTGTGGTTTAGTGAAATGATCATATGGACTTCATTATTCTTAGAAATGATCACACAAATTTTTTATAAAGACGTACTGGCATATCAATGACCATTCAGAGTTTTATACTAGAATCAATTATATACCGGTTTCAAACTAGAGAAATAACGGACAAAAATTTCATTTGAAATTATAGGGTAGAAAGCAACATCAGACTTGAAGGCCACAATTAGCTTTAGATTTGTTTTAATGTACACTCTTTTTAAACAAACCTTAAGGACTTGTGTAACTATCTATAAACATAAAAAGGATATACGTAATTACTTTTAAAAATAACAGGATTCCTACGGTGCCAAATTAACAAGATTTTGTAAGTTCTTTTCATATTATTAATAATAACAAGAGTAACTTTAAGCTCACCTGGGAGATACAATCTCAAATACTATATAGTAAACAATTGCGAAGAAAGAATATAATAATTTTACATGGTTCGATTCTCTGTCTCTATCCACGGGGCGAACGCATGAAGATAATTTAACTATAAAAAAATATGGGATGGTATAAATTTTGAACAATAATATACCCCAACCCAAATCCCAATATCCTAAAAATTCTCACCCTAACTCCCAAAATTCACTCGAACAAATACGAATCTCACATAAAGATAATCTTAGTACTTAGGGTGCGTTAAAATTGGAGTTGGGTAGTTGTAACTTAAAAGATATAGCGCTAAAATATTTGATAAACAGTAACTGTTGTAACTTAAAAATTATTTTTATATGATTTTTACTTGTATGATGAAAAAATTATTATATTTTTAATAATTTTAATAAAATTATATTTACGATACACTATTAATTTTTATTTCATAATTATAATTTTTTTCTACAACAACTATAATTTAAAATCACAAACACCTCAATTCTAAATAGGCTCTTAGTACCCTTGGCGCCACACAAGGATCAGTTTCTTGGAAACAAACAAAACTCTGACATTTGCCTTAATACATTGCTCAGTATCCTTAACCTGACAATGCAGACGACCAAAAAATTTTTAATACAATTAAATCTTGTGAGTTTCAGAACTATGAAAAAACATGATATGAAAAAACAGTGATGCTCCGAACCCAGTAGTGTAAGCAAACTTTGATAGTACCTGAATGCGCAAATTGTTAAAAAAAAAAAAAAAATGGGCGAGCTAACGGAGCTCAACTATTAAACTTATTCAACTTATTGGAACTTATATGAATTGACACATAGCCTCCAGAATATAATGCCTTTTCAAGTATGCTGCTTCTTTTGATACCCTGCATTCTTGGTTAATAATTATTCGTTGACAATCAAATTGCATATCAAGTTACAATGAGAGAGCGATGGAGATTTGGTCATTATGCAGCAAGTATAGTATATCACCTTTTGCTCCTCATTGTCTTTAATATCTATGAATGGCATCAATATTGCTCTGCTTGTATTTGTGCTTGAACCTAGATATGCAACAAAGATATTAATGAAAACAGATGGACCATGCAAGGGAAGTCACATTCTTCCAAAGCCAAGTGCGATGTTACATACTCTGGGTAAAATTGGTTAAAAATACAAGTTTAAAGTTTCAACCACTACTCTTTGTCCGGCAAACTATCAACCAATATGTGGGGGAGGGGAACGACCTCAGTATAAGAAAAAGTTTATTCAATAGGAAATTAAAATAGTAGAAAATATAACATACTCCTGATAATATGCAGATTACTTTAGGATAATAAATGTCCGGATCCTTGAGCTCTGTTTCAAATGTGTAGCTCACATCGTACTTGAATCGGCACCAACATGCTGTAATATTATGTATGAACAAATCAAGAAGTTGCTTAATGAAACCGAAGATAAGGCTATGAAAATCTGTCTCGATGTTTGCTTTCGAGTTAATGATCTAGCTATCGATGAAATCCCCACGGCTATAAAATATATGGAGAGTGGTGATCATGATTCTGCCGGCCGATATGCCGAGGATGAAATAATTGGATGTGATACTTGTGAGAGTTAGTTTTTCGGAATTTTCAGAAATTCCGAAGTCGCCAGTAATGATAGAAATAATTGTTTGAATAACCTTTCTACAGTTAATTTGGATATTATAGTTGTTCAAGGGTAAATAATAGTCCTGGGGGTAATCCAAAATAAAATAAATAAATCAATAATTCTATTAATTGCTATTCTATCATGTGGAGTATATAAGTTATTAGCAATTTTTAAGTCGTCTTACTTGATCGGTCACTGGAGTTCAAATTCTGGAGAGGTATAGGGTTTAAAATAATTGACTTAGGTTTTACCCAACACGAGTTCTAATCTTCTAAACAATAAAACAATATTAAAATTTATGTTTTTCTTATCATACGAGAGATTAAAAAGAATACATTAAAATAAATGGATCGTATCTGTGTATGCTTAAATTTGACATGAAACAATTGCATGAATTAACACTCCTAGTTAACATTATATAGATATATTTTTGACTTGGGGAGAAACAGTCATGCAATTTGAGTTATGGTAGCCCGCATGAACATAAAAATGAAGAACATAGAAATGCACACTTTATTTATAAAAAAAAATTCATAGCCTAATAAACACAAAATCTTGAGCAAAATGCAGAACATAAAATTAAATTAAGAACTTTTAGTTGGTAAAATACTAATACTACTTTTCTTTCTACCTCTCAAACTCCTAAAGAACTCCTTAGGCTGCAACGCCATCACAATTAACAAGTCAAAGGTATTGTTTTGTACTCAGAGGTCGTAATTCTTAAACAATAGTAGTTGTAAAAAAAAAAATTTCATAACTATGAAATAAAATTTGATAGTGTATAATGAATAAGTCTTTTCCAAAAGAGTTTTGATAAAAAATAATAAGATATTATTGATTTTTAATCATACAAATGTGAAAGAAAATCAACTTACTTTCTAAACCTTAACGGCTATTATTTACCAAATATCATGGTGCAGTTTAAAAATTATAGCTATAAATATCTCTTTTGGTGTAGCATCAAATCATGACAAAGCGACACGTACCTGTATAATTAATAACATGTTGGTACAAATGACCTGGTGCTCCAGCAATGTTTTTGGCAGCAAAAATCAGGCTTGTCTTGCATAGATTGAAAAATGGGCAAAACTATGGTGCAACTATACCATAGTTGCACTCAGTTGTTAGATTTAGCTACAATTATTATCATAAGCTGATCCAACGGTTAGAAGAAATTATAGTATGGTACTACAGTTGCACCATAGCCAGACCATTAAAAAAAGAAGCATTTTGAACTTTTTCAAACTTATATGAATCGACACATATAGGGACTATAGTATCTCACCTTTTTAAATATGCTGCTTCAATTAATCCCCTGCAATCTTGGAAACTATCCTCTTAGCTAGGGTAGCTCAATGCCCTTTAATCTCACAGTCCCTACTAGCATGTACCTTAGAGAATCAGTCCTATCATTTAGCAAATGCTTTGTAAAGTAACCAGTGAAATCAATTCAAATGATTTCGAAACGACTTGAGAGAGTGCGTTTTTGGTGTTCAAATACAATGCTTCTCAAACGGTGTCATGGACTGCTGTTTCAGTATTAATGAAGCATGTGAGATGCACGCGAATGGGATTCTAATAACAAAAGCTGTTAAAAGTTGTTGATGAAACATGGCTTGCACATGAGCATCTGGAATTAGTTTCCAAGTGGTTATCAGCAACTAAAAGGAGCTGATTCTGGTGCAGCAAGCTGGTGACGAACCATGAGTATATAAGGGGGTTAATCTCTCAATTGAGAGTATGTAATTTCCATGAGATATATTCTGTAATTCTTTGTAACCTTGAGCTCATTCAATAAAGGCATGTTGTCTTATTCCTCCGTGGATGTAAGCTAATGGGAGTTAGTTGAACCATGTTAAATCACTCATGTTCTTTATTTTTTCTATTTCATTGATTCTTTGAGTCTTTAATCTTTTGTCATTCTTAAACCATTGATTTGTTACTCAGAGTTCTTGGTTAAGTTTCTTCGAGTCATCTATAGAAGGATCTAAGAATCTGATCTTGGATCTTGGTTAGAAACTGCAGGTATTAAGCAAACTAAAGTGCCCTTTAGTTTCTACAATTGGTATCAAAGCAGGGTTTCTTTAATCAAATTCTAGTATGGCTCATCCTAAAGTTGATCTGGAGAAGTTTATAGGCAAGAACGACTTCAATATGTGGAAAGTGAAAATAGAGGCTCTACTGATAACTCAAAGACTAGGAAATGCTTTAGAATTAGTCACCAAGAAAGAGGGAATGGAAGCTTCATCATCACTAACACCACAACAGGCTGCTGATATAGACAAAAGGGCAAGAAACACAATAATCTTGAGTCTTGGAGGCTCTGTTATTAGAGAAGTTGCTAAGGAGAAAACAATGGCTGATTTGTGGGCAAAACTGGAAACTACCTATATGACAAAGTCTCTTGCCAACAGACTTCATATCAAGAAAAGGATGTTTACTCTAACGATGGTAGGGGGATCCTTTCTTAATGATCATATCAATGAATTTAATAGAGTGTGCGACACCTTGGAGACCATTGATGAAAGCCTCAGTGATGAACGTAAAGCTCTGTTCTTGGTAAGTTCACTTCCACAATCATACTCTAATTTTGTGGATGCCCTAATGTATGGGAGGCAGACATTGTCCTTGGATGAAGTGAAGGCAGCCTTAAATACTAGAGGGTTGCAAGAAAAATCAGGGAGTATAGAAAGTTGAGTTGGGTTAACAATAAAGGGAAAGTTTGAAAAGAATAAAAATGCAGCAAAGAATCAGAAGCAATCCAAACCTAAAACCAAGCTAAAGGGCCTGAAATACTTCCATTGCCGTAAGGAAGAACATTTCAAGAAGGATTGCCCAGATTTAAAGAACAAGAATAATGAGAGAATTGGGAATGCAGCTAAAGCTGAAGAAGAGGATGGCTATGAGTCAGCAGGTGTGTGTGTTGCTACTGAGGATATGCAAAAGGGTAAGTGGATTCTTGACACTGGTTGCACATTTCATATGCATCCATATAAGAGTTATTTTTCTGATTATCAAGATCTTGATGGAGGAAGTAATTATAGGTAATAACACAGTGTGTAAAGTCATTGGGATTGGTATAATTCATCTTAAGCTACATGATGGGTCTATAAAAGAAATTAGACAGGTTAGACATATTCCAGAACTTAAAAGGAATTTGATTTCTTTAGGAATGATGGATCAAATGGGATGTAGCATTAAGCTTGAATCAGGGGTGTTGAAGATTCTAAATAGATCCACACTGGTTATGAAAGGAACCAGAAAGAATGGAGTTTATGTCTTAGATGGGGAGTCTGTAACAGGGTTCTCTAATGCCATTGAAAGCATTACCATAGATAAAACTAAACTAGGGCACTTAAGGCTTGGGCATATAAGTATCAAAGGTCTGAAAGAACTTAAAAAACAAGGTGTTCTGAGGAGTGATACAATTGAGGAGCTATTTTTCTGTGAAGAATGCATCCTAGGTAAATCTACTAGGAATAATTTCAAGAAATCAATACATAATACCATTGAGATCTTGCAATATATACACTCAGACCTTTGGGGTCCATCTTATATTTCATCTCTGGGTGGAAATAGATATTTTATTACCATGATAGATGACTACTCTAGGAGAGTGTAAGTGTATGTGTTGAAAAGTAAATATCAGGTGTTTGGAAAGTTTAAAGAGTGGAAAGCTCTGGTAGAGAATCAAACTGAAAAAAGGGTTAAAAAAATTAAAGACAGACAATGGCCTTGAATATTGCAATCAAGAATTTGACAGTTTTTATGCTAATAAAGGGATTGCAAGACATAGAACAGTAAGGTTAACCCCACAGTAAAATGGCCTAGCTGAAAGGATGAACAAGACTTTAATGGACAAAGTTAGATGCATGATGATACAGTCACAACTTCCTAAGGGGCTATGGGCAGAAACCTTGCTGATAGCCTATCTTTTAGTGAACCTTAGCCCATCTGCTGGAATTGACTTTAAAACACCATTAAAAATGTGGTATGGAAAACCTGGTAACTATGCAGACCTTAAAGCTTTTGGATGTGATGCTAATGCATGTGTTAAGCAAGGGAAATTATCTATAAGAGCTCTAAGGGGGAAGTTTATTGGGTATCCAAATGATGTAAAGGGTTACAAGCTATGGTGCACAGACTTATCCCCACCAAGGTGCATCATCAGCAGGTATGTGATCTTTAATGAAGAAACTGTGTTCAGAAAAAAACCACAAATAAATGATGCTGAACCTCATGATGAAACACTTGAGAGTATACAATTTGAGGTGGAGCATCCAAATAAGAAGTCTTCTCAAAAAGCTGCAGATTCTGATGGAAATGAAGATGACAGTAGTGGAAACACTGAGGCACAATCTCAATAGCACGCTCCAACTCAACTCAGAGACTACTATCTGGCCAGAGACAGAGAAATGAGACGTATAAAACCTCCAAAAAGATATGGTTATGCTGACCTCATTGCATATGCTCTAGCTGCATCACATGAGATTAATGAAGATGAGCCAACAAGCTACAGACAGGCTCTGAATAGTTCATATAAATCAAAGTGGCAAAAAGTTATGAATGATGAAATAGACTCACTCTACAAGAATAACACTTGGGAATTGGTAAAGAAACCTGAGAAAAGAAGGATTGTGGGGTGCAAATGGATTTTCAAGTTCAAAGAAGGACTGACAGCTGATGAGCCTAGGAGATTTAAAGATAGACTAGTAGCAAAAGGATACACACAGAATGAATGGGTTGATTTTAAAGAGGTCTTCTCACCAATGGTCAGACATGTTTCAAATAAGGGTATTATTAGCTCTAACAGTTATATATGACATAGAGCTTGATCAACTTGATGTTAAAATAACCTTCTTACATGGGAGATTACAAGAGGAGATTTTGATGACTCAACCTGAAGGATTTGTATACTCTGAATACCCTGACCATGTATGCTTGCCGAAGAAGTCATTGTATGGCTTAAAGCAATCCCCAAGACAATACTACCTCAGGTTTGATGAGTTCATGATATCTCATGGATTTATGAGGTGTAATTTTGATCGTTGTGTATACTACAAGCAAATAGATTCAGATCATCATATGTACCTACTATTGTATGTTGATGATATGTTGATTGCTTGTAAAGTGAGAGAAGAAATTGAAGCTTTAAAACATATGCTGAACTCTAAGTTTAATATAAAAGATTTAGGACATGCCAAAAAGATTTTGGGCATAGAAATCACAAGAGATAGAAAGAAGGGACTATGTTCTTGTTTCAGAAGAAGTACTTAGAAAAAGTACTTAACACCTTTGGAATGAACAACTGTAAACCAGTGATAACACCTTTGTCCTCTCATTTCAAACTCTCAAACCAACAGTGTTCAAAAACAAGTAAAGAAAAGCAAGAGATGTCCAAAGTTCCTTATGCCAATACAGTAGGGTGTATGATGTATGCAATGGTCCTTGCAAGACCAGATATTTCACATGCTCTAAACTTGATAAGTTGGTATATGGCATCACCTAGAAAAGAACATTAAAAGGCAACTAAATGGGTGTTGAGGTATCTAAATAGAACCTTGGATTATGGGTAGTTGTATGGAAAAGATCGAGAGACAAATGAAGCTGGTTTATGGGGCTATGTTGACTCTGATTATGCTGGAGATCTGGACAGAATGAGGTCACAAACTGGATACATGTTCATGTTGAATGGATGCCTGATAAGCTGGAAAGCAAGTTTGCAACATGTAGTGGCCTTATCAACAACAGAGGCTGAGTATACTACAATCTCAGAAGCTGTCAAGGAGGCTTTATGGCTTAAAGGCTTAATCAGTGAGTTGGGAATACCTCAGAAGGTTGTTGATATCCACTGTGACAACTCAAGTGGTATTTACTTGAGCAGAAATCTAGCTCATCATGAGAAAACCAAGCATATCGACATTAAGTTGCATTTTATAAGAAATGTAATATCTAAAGGAGTTGCGAAGATAGTCAAAATATATACCAGCAACAATCCTACTAATATGCTTACAAAGGTGGTACCTACAGCTAAGTTCAAGACCTGCTTGGACATGACTAAAATATGTCGTTTGTAACTTGCATGAAATTGAGGAGAAAGATGAACATGGATGAATTGTTTCAAGGTGGATATTTGTAAAGTAACCAGTGAAATCAATTCAAATGATTTCGAAACGACTTGAAAGAGTGCGTTTTTGGTGTTCAAATACAATGCTTCTTAAATGGTGTCATAGGCTGCTGTTTCAGGATTAATGAAGCATGTGAGACGCACGCGAATAGGATTTCTAATAACAGAAGCTGTTAAAAGTTGTTGATGAAGCATGGCTTGCACGTGAGCATTTGGAATTAGTTTCCAGGTGGTTATCAGCAATTGAAAGGATGATTCTGGTGCAGCAAGCTGGTGACGAACTATGAGTATATAAGGGGGGTTAATCTCTCAATTGAGAGTATGTAATTTCCATGAGATATATTATGTAATTCTCTGTAACCTTGAGCTCATTCAATAAAGGCATGTCGTCTTGTTCCTCCATGGATGTAAGCTAATGGGAGTTAGCTGAACCACGTTAAATCACTCATGTTCTTTATTCTTTCTGTTTCATTGATTCTTTGAGTCTTTAATCTTTTGTGATTCTTATACCATTGATTTGTTACTCAGAGTTCTTGGTTAAGTTTCTTCGAGTCATCTATATAAGCATCTAGGAATCTGATCTTGGATCTTGGGCAAAAACTGTAGGTGTTAAGCAAATTAAAGTGCCATTCAGTTTCTACATGCTTCATATTCACAACTGCAAAACATCGATTACTTATCAAAACTATGATAAATGAATAAGATCAAGACTTAAATGAACTAAAAAATTTATGGTAATAAAATATGTTAAAAGATTCAATTTCAAGTTATTTATAAAATCATAAAATTTTAAGTTTATTTTTCATTAATATACCTAGCCCGCATGTTATTAATGCTCCATGGGTTACATGCTAGCTCTCCAATGAAGTGTGCTTATTGTGGGTTTCTCATGAACCGTGTTTTATCCTATCTCTAATTGTGACGCGTTTTTAAGACCCACATTCCTAATATTCTCGGCCCAACATAGTTTGCACGTGTACCGTGCTATACTACATGTTCTACCAAAACGTACTCTTATTGTACTATGTTGTGCCCATGCCGTGCCCATGTCGCGCTACTTGCCTCCTAGCCCATTGGGCATCTCTACTGAATAAGTTGTTGATGGAAAAGAAAAAATGAATTTGGTGTAAATTGGCAATGGAATCAACAACACAATCATTTCCAGGAATGAAAGGCACGGAAAGGATCATTTATCTACTTAAAAAACTGCTACAGTTAGTGAGTGATCAGCTATGCAATTTTATTCTCTCCTTTTCACCTTATGAACTGTAGTATATATACATTAAATTAACAAGCAGCAAAAAATAAGATCAGTAAACATGGTCTTGCTATATTCTAACATATATATTGAGTAGCTTTTTTTTTTCAAATTAATGTAGTGATTAAGGGGCTGGATTTGTGACAATGAATATAACATTTGAGAACATAACCAGACCAGAACAGGAAACAGGCCAGGCAGTAGCATTAGTGAGTGAAGCGGACTCGACCTTCTATAATAGCTTAGTAAATGATTGTTGTTGGATAATTGAGCTCGATTATTATTATGCTAACAATATCATCCATCTTGCACTCTATAGTATTTCTATTTTATTTACTCAAAGTATTTATTAATATTTTGTAAGAAAATTATGATATCAAGTCTATTCATTTTTTAGAATTTTACTATCTTCTTGTTCTACATTACCTTTTAAATTAGAAAAAGCACTAAGAAATTAATACTCATGAAATTAGAAACTTTTAATAATTTTTTTTTCTGATTATAAGGAATGTTCTTTTTTGTACTAGTCAAAATTGGTCTTTTAAAATTATTTCAAAGTCATCAATAGTTATTGCTAAGGCCTAGTTTAATAATATTGTATTCTTTTAAAATAATTACTGTTAGTTATGCTATAGAAGTAATCAACTCTGAAAAGAATCAATTAAATATTTAGTAACATTTATTTTTAAAAGTGCTGTAAATATTAAACACAATTATGTGTGTTTGGTAAAATTTACTGTTAAACTATTGTAAGAATATAAATGACTAAATTAGACATAATGTTGAATAAAATTTATTTATCCACTTGATAACCATAACTAAAATAAATATTTATATTATTAATTTTATTTTTTATTTCATTATCTCAATAATAATCATATTGATTTTATTTCCTAATTAACAAGGATAATTTTAGATTTTTAATATATATGAAAAAACTGTATGGAATTGTATTAAGTATGAAAGTAATTCTCAAAATTAAATTTTGAAAAAGTACTCCTTTCCTGCTTCTAAAAAATTGATTGTAAGATGGGGTGATTTACTAAACACTAAAACTAACTTTTATCTTTTCAAGAGCCCTAAGTCATACTACAGTTGAAAAATTCAACTGATTAATTAAATTTAATGGAAAATGATAATCTAATTATTGAATAGAAATAAAAGAAAATTTTGTGTTGTGAAAAGAAATTATGGAAGTCTTTCAAGGAAAGATGATAATTGTGTTTTAATAAACAAAAAAGATTTATAATTTGCTCAATGAGGAATGAGTATTTATCTGACAATATATATGAAGTTTTTTCAATCCAGGAATCTCGTGTTTTATTTAAGTCCAAGTTTTATTTGCAATATTGTAAACACGTCTCAGACTAGAAGTTGACTATAGTTATATTTGGTAAACTTCGATGGTATGAGGATTTATTTGACAAAATTTGTAAGTCTAAATCATAAATAAAAGGGTAAGGCTCTATTACTCCACACTCATGATCAATTAATAAATACATTAGGGTTATTTTAGTAATATAAAATTTTACTAAAATTAGAATGTGCAAATAATATATTAGAGTGTAAATAATCTCATCCTAAATAAAAATAGAGATTTGATGAATAGCTCAACTCTTCTATTGGTCTATAAATAAAGAATCTTAAGTTGGACCTAGCTATATAATACATCTTCTCTCCAATATTAGCTATTAGCAACACCACATTCACTTCACAGAATGAGTTTCTTGCGAATCTAAATTTTAAGTTTTGTATCAACTCAAGAATCAGAATTTAGAAATTGTTCAGTGATTTACTGACAGTCATAGGTGGTATCTTTATTCCTCCAATGTGATTATTTCTTCCCAATGAATTCTCTTATGATTGCAATAACAATCATGAACTACCACAAATCACAACTACAAAATATCGATTATTTAATCACAATTATAGTAAATGAATAAGATTAAAACTTAAATGAATTTTTAAAAAATCTAGGCTAATAAAATATATTAAAATATTTAATTTCAAATTATTCGTAAAATTATAAAATTTTAAATTTATTTTTCATTAAAAAATTTTATTTTGATATATCTTATCCCTCATGCTATTGATGGCCCATGGGCCACACGCTAACCCACCAATAAAGTGTGCTTATTGCGGGTTTTGACACAAGTCATGATTTGACTCATCTCTAATTGTGACTTATTCTTGAGACACACGTGCCTAAAATTCTTAGTCCAACATAATTTACCATCCTATCAAAATGTGCTCATGTGATGCCATGTTGTACAAACATGTATTGTGCCCATGCCGTGGACATGTCGTGCCACTTACCTCTAAGTCCATTGGCCACCTCTATTGAATATGGTGTTGTTGGAAAAGAGAAAATGAATTTGGTGTAAATTAGCAATAAAATCAAAGACACAATCATTTCCAGGAATAAAAGCCACGGAAAAGGATCATTTATCTACTCACAAGAATGCTACAGTTAATGAGTGATCAGTTATGTAATTTTATTCTCTTTTTTCTCCTTATAAATTGTAATATACATGCATTAAATTAACAACAAACAAAAATAAGATCAGTAAACATGATCTTGTTATATTCTAACATATATTGATTAGCTTTTTTTTTTTTTTTCAAATCAAGGTAATGATTAAAGTGGCTCGATTTGTGACAATTAATACAGCATTTGACAACTGGACCATAACAGGAAACAAGCTAGGCAGTAGCATCAGTGGTGAGGTGGACTCTGCCTCCTAGAGGTAAAAGTTTGCTGGGTATCAGTGCGCCCTTTATGCTAGAAGCAATAAACTGTTCTATCAAGAGTGTGATGTCTATGGTGTAATTGATTTTATATTTGGAGATGCAAGTTAAGTGTTCAAAATTGTAATATCTACATTCGTTGTTTCCTTGGTGGGACTGTAAAGACGGTCACAGCCGAAGGAAGAGAAAAAGCAAGGGAAAATGGAGGAGTAATCATTCATAATCGCACCATAACTACTGAAGGGAATGTAAAAACAATCATAGAAGACTTCTCTCAGAGCAAACATCAATCGAGACATACATGGGGTGACCGCGGAGAAATTATATATTCAAGAACAATAATCTCGCAAACTTTTCTTGATGAAATAATTGATCCTAAAGGGTGGCTTGTGGCAAGGACAGAGCGTGGACACTTTTACTATGGTGAATACAGTAACAAAGGACCTGTAGTAGAGCCTGTTGGAAAGGATATAGAATAATCAAGCACTTGGAAGGAGAAAACTTCACAGTAAAATAATTCATTTCAGGCAATAAATGGATTCTTATTTCCTTCAACAGGAATTCCATTTTTTTTTCAGGGTTTACCATAAAATTAAGATCATATTTATGTACGTGAATAAAAGGAAACTTTGGTATATTACTAGGATGTTTACTTACAAATGCATAATATTTTTAAACATCTTCATTTAGTATCATACGAAAGTGAATAGCAAATATTCACAAATGGCACTTCAAGATCTTTAAAACTTCTTTGTTAAAACCTCTAGAATGAAGAAATCATCAAACAATTGAGTCAAATAATCTCGGTGCTAACTTTATCGGGGCTTCTATAATTAGATATCTCAGCGCATGCAGATCAAAAGTCAATACCCAAGATATGATCAATGCATTGCCAGATGTTCAGTGGAACAAAGAGGGGCTTTAGGACAGAAATAATCATCGCTAAAACGTATAATTTTCATCGCTAAAGACTGCAGTGATTTTTTTCATTGACATGAAGTATTCAAATTTCATTTCTGAATTTTTTAGCAATAAAATTAGCTTCATCGCAAAAATGATAAAGGCGACCAAATCTTTGTTGCTAGATTCATAGCAAAAGGAGCACAAAAAAACACACTTTTGATGATGAAAAGTTTCCTTAGCAAAGGTCTCTTTTTAGCCATAAATACAATTGTCACCAAAAGCATAAACTCTTCATTAATTTATGTGCTGTGAATATGAGTTTTAGTAAACAAATTATTTCGTCACTGAAAGTATTTTTGGCGATGAATTTTATTTCATCGCTAGAAGACATCATGTTTTAACATTTGATTATTATTAAAAAATTATCATTTTAACACTAAATTACAATGATAATTAACATCATTATGATAAGATGAAAATTAATTAATTTAAAATTATTATTATTATTGATGAAAAATACAAAAATAATTACAAATATGTTAAAAATAAAAGAGAGAAAAGAAGTAGAGAATGATTGAATGAGAATAATAAATTAGAGATAAGAAAATTAAAGAATAAAATTAAGAGAATGAGAGAATTAGAAAGAATAAAAAAAATGAAGTAAATGATATATAAATAGAGAACTAGGGTTTTAGCGATGAAAATTAAAATTCATCATTAAAACTTAATTTTGGTGGAAAAGAATCTGCTTTACATTTTTAAATTCTCACGTTTTCTAGTGGCAAAATGAAAATTGTTGCTAAAAAAATGCATTTAGGGATGAAATTTAAATTTCATTGCTAAAGGTCTAAAATTTTGGTGGAAAATTAACAATTTTAAATCTTTAATCAAATATTTTTAGCGATGAACTTATAATCTCATTGCTAGAAGCCTAAAACTTTGGCAAAAAATTAACCACCTTAAATCTTTAAATTTCATCTCAAAAAGGTATGCAATTTTGGTGGTTCTTTAGGCCCTTAACGAATATTTTAGCAATAAAATTACAATTTCTTCATTAAAAATATATATTTAGCGATGACTATATATAGTTCGTCACAAAAGGTCTAAAATTTTGATCTTACATTAAATTTTTATAGGAATATTTTTAGTGATAAACTTATAATTTTGTCACTAAAAATATCGAATATTGACTTAAAATTTTAAATTTTTAATTCTATTGAATTTGACTAAAATATGGCCCAAGAAATGTTCATAGGTTTGAGAAAAACTTGTCAACAACTTGACATGCCTTCTTAAATTTTTTTTTTTTAAATTTATTTTGCTTTTTAATGTGCAGTACACTCTCTCCACTCAATCTCAGATCGTTACTTCATCCCCATAACATTCACAAATTCTCACATACAACATTGAGATCCCAGCATTATTGACAACATATCACACATAAATATTCAAAATTAACTCTACAATTCATCATAAAAACCATATTCTGCATTTAATAAATGAACTATTGTTGAAGTGCATTTTATACATAAGAAATAAAACTAGTTTCGTTTGCAAATGGGGTGTTTCCTACCATCTGTAGTTGTCACCAATATCTTCTATATTTCTAAAAACAAAGTTGGTCCTTTGCCCATGCAACAAAAATGATACCAGGAATGAGAACAGAAAGCTATAAGGTCCTCATTTGCTGTCAGAAAAATCAGCATCAATAACATCACTATCAGGTCCCTTGTTGGATGAATCCGAAGGCCCAGCTTCCGCACCGGGAGCAGGTCCAGCACCTGGTTGGTTGTATAGAGACTGGCCAAGCTGCATGACTTCTTGGTTAAGGGCGGCCATGGCATCCTTCATCTTTTGAGTTGACTCTTCTGAAATGGAATCCTTCAGATCCTGAAGTTTTCCTTCAACCTTCTCCTTGATTGGTGCTGGAACTTTTTCTCCCAGCTCCTTCAGCTGTTTCTCTGTCTGATACACGAGGGAATCAGCTTGGTTCTTTGTGTCAATGGCATCCCTCCTTTCCTTGTCCTCCTTCGCGAACTTCTCAGCTTCTTTCACCATTCTCTCCACCTGCAGATTTTGATAGAGACATTAGTACAGCACAATTCGCTGAATGATATGGGTCCCAGCTTAAGAAAAAATTTCATTTACAAGACAATAATTGTAGCAATCATGCAACTTTTAAATTCATATGAGCAAGTTCCATTAAAACACCCAACAGTCCAAACATTTTGTAAGACTGATCATAAATAATTCAGCCACAGAAAATGACTGGATATCCTGTAGCTTCTGCCTTCTGACTTGAAACACCGAAATATACAAAGGCTGCAACATAATTGGCTCTTAACTATAAAGTAGTAATGGATGCAAGGTAAAGTAGAAAGGCAATAAACTTAGTACAAATATATTAAGCTGCGTTAATTGCACAACCACTCCTGAAAAAGCAACATAAATTCTGCAACAATTAACGATTTTATTGAAGGCACTGCAAGCTGAAGAAAAATAGTAGTTTTAAACAAGCACCCAGTTAGCTAGGGTATATCAAACTGACCTCATCACTGGGCAAGGTACTAGCACCAGTAATGGTGATGTCTTGTTTCTTTCCCGAGCCTTTGTCAACAGCAGTGACAGAGAGAATTCCATTGGCGTCGATGTCAAATTTGACCTCAATTTGGGGAACCCCACGTGGAGCTGGTGGGATACCATCTAGACGGAAGCTGCCCAGTGATTTGTTATCCTTAACAAACTCTCTTTCACCTTGAAGGACATTGATCTCAACACTTGTTTGTCCATCTCCAGCAGTGGAGAACACCTCTGATTTGGAAGTAGGAAGAGTTGTGTTTCTTGGGATGATCTTTGTCATAACACCACCAAGGGTTTCTAAACCAATAGATAGTGGTGTAACATCCAATAGGACAATGTCACTGACATCTCCAGCAAGAACACCTCCCTAAAGTCATAAAATATTTCATAAGACTGTGTAACTAAATGGAGTAAGAAAAATAATCAACCACAAATTCATCCTAAGATAGTTGTGAAATAATATCCACCACAAAATCAGGATTATAAAATTCTCCTTTACAAATTTAATGAACTCAAAAATGCACAGAACAGAATATATTTTGGTAAGTATTGAACCTACCTGAACAGCAGCTCCTAAGGCAACCACTTCATCAGGATTAACAGTGACATTTGGATCCTTCCCAGTCATCTTTTTCACCAGCTCCTGAACAGCCGGAATACGGGTTGACCCACCAACAAGGATAACCTCATCTAGATCGTTGAATGAAAGTTTTGCATCCCTCAAGGCAGTTTCAACAGGTTTCTTTAGCCTATCAAGGCAAATCAAGTAGATGAGACTAAAAGTGAAGCATTTAGGACCCCAATGGTAACACAGAAGAGGCCACGAGATAATAGAAACATCTACCATTACAGCAAGGGCTAAAAAGCAAATATTCCGTTAAAACATGCACCGCCATGTTGAAAGAACTAGTGTAAAATAAGCTAACCTGTCAAGTAGATCAGAACACAATTCCTCAAACTTGGCCCTTGTAAGGGTAGTCTCAATATGCTTAGGCCCATCTGCAGTAGCAGTAATGAAAGGCAAGCTGGAAAAACGAAAAATTATTAGTACAACAAACAGCCAAGAGGATGATATACACCTGAATAAAAAAAAGAGTTAAATAGATACAAATAACATACCTGATGTTTGCCTGAGTCAAAGAGGACAGCTCCATTTTAGCTTTCTCAGCTGCTTCTGTTAGTCGCTGAAGAGCTTGTTTGTCATTCAAAAGAAAGACACCTTCATCTCTTTTGAAGTTTTCAGCAAGCCAATCAACAACTCTCTTCATATAGCATATGATAATTGCATGTCCATTAATCACATAAGTAAATCCAAATTACTTCGCTTTTACACATAGGTACAAACAAAATTGAAGGCACTATATTATAAAGGTATTCCAACCTTATCAAAGTCATCCCCACCCAAATGTGTATCTCCTGAAGTTGAAAGCACTTCAAACACTCCATCTCCAACCTCAAGCACTGGAATAGAAAGAAATAAGATATTTAAGAATGAACAGACCTTTCCATTCAAAATAATTTGATAGTCACCAAGATCAATTTCCAGCCGCATTACTTATGCTGCAATTGAAATAAATTCCCTAAGATATCTGCAGAAGACAGAACAAAAATGAACTTCTGAAAGAGTACCTGAAACATCAAAAGTACCACCACCAAGGTCAAACACTAGGATGGTCTCATTGTTTTTCCTTTCAAATCCATAGGCAAGTGAAGCAGCGGTAGGCTCATTGATGATACGCAGAACTTCTAAGCCAGCTATACGACCAGCATCCTTTGTCGCTGTCCTCTGGGAATCATTGAAGTAAGCAGGCACTGTGACCACAGCTTTAGTTATTTTATCATTTAAGAACTTGGATGCATCATCCACAAGCTTTCTCAAGACCTGATATAGAAAAACAGAATAAATTAACCATCAGCAAGTCCTCTACACGTGTAAAATGAGTTCATACACCTAAAAGGAAGACAGATGCACAGTGCAATTTCAAGTTGACCAATTAGAATGAACTACTTCAATGTAATTCAAAAAAATAATAATAAAGAATAACTATATTTGTTTCTTTGAGCCTTAAGAAGTTCCTCACAGGTTGCAGGTAAGCGCATCTTGCACATTGCAGAATAACAACATAGCAAGTACTATAAGATTATGCACAAGTGGGTTTACATGCATTATAACAATTTTCCTTGCGGAAGAAAATGCTGTCACAGAAATAAATATGAGAACAAACAAAAAATTTAAAAAAAAAAAAAGAGCTCATCAATCCCACCCAAAAACCCTAATTCATCCCCAAAAGAAAAATTAACTCCTATGCAACTATCAACTCTTTCTTTCTTTTCCTATTACATTCCAGAAACTAAAAAGTTCCAACCCACCCTGGAAAAAAAAAAATTCAATTCAAACATTCTCATATCCAAAATCCACATCACATTATCCCAATGTAAAACAAAAATACCATCATGAGCCCAAATTCCAACTTCAACTACAGGTCTACACCCATAACAATAGGATACCAGTAAATTTTAGTATGTCAGTTACTGTTTCACTTCTGCTTAATTTTAAACGCATGGCTGTGTGGTGAATAGCCACATGTCAGCAACATGACACAAATTCATCATTCCATCATAAGCCAAACAACGCAAAAATAAATAAATAAAATCGAAACTTTCAACAAACCCATTACACAAAAACTTCATAATACCCTTATACCTGAGCCGAAATCTCTTCAGCAGCAAACTGCTTACCGATAGCAGGGCAATCCAACTTCACATTCCCATTCTCATCTCTCACAACTCTATACGAAACTTGCTTCGATTCATCATCAACCTCCGACATCTTCCTCCCAATAAACCTCTTCACTGAAAAGAAGGTGTTCTCCGGGTTCACAACCGCCTGCCTCTTCGCAATTTGACCCACCAACCTATCCCCAATCTTCGTATACGCAACCACAGACGGCGTCGTCCGTTGCCCCTCGGCATTAGTCACTATCGTCGGCTTCCCCCCTTCCATCGCCGCCACCGCCGAATTCGTCGTCCCCAAATCAATCCCCACCACCTTCTCATTCACCACTCTCACCGGACCCACATTACAACTTCTTCTAGTATTGTTTTTTTCATTGTTTAACTTCAAAAAAGCCGCGTTTGGGAGGCCAAAATGCGGTTTTCTGCCCAGTGCTTGGCCGAAAAAGGCGGTTCTCGGAGCGGATGATTGAAAACTAGCGGCTTTAATCCTTCTTGAAGACAAAGGAATGTTACCCAGAGAGTGAATTTGGGTTGTTGAAAACGTCGCCATGTTTGTGATTGTGGGTCTGTGAAAATGTTGACTTTCTTTTGGTGGAGAAGATAAGGGTTTGTATTTGGTAGGCGTTGGAGTGGGTGAAGAGAAATTGGAAACCCCTAGGGTTTTATGTACTGCAAGAGAAATCAATTATTGTATATTTCAAATACAGTTCTTTTTTTTTTTACTATTATTCAATTAAAAATTTTATAAAATTATTTTTTAACCGGATATGTTAAATATAAATTTAAAATAATGTGTTCGTGTCATTTCATTTTGATTGAATTATTTCCTTTTCAAAATTATTAATTAGAGTGTATAAATTAATTATTTTAAAAGGATGCATTTGGTTGAGGGATAAAATGTTTGGGATGGAATTATTAAAAAAAAAAATTCATTCCCATCTCATGTTTAGTGCAAACAAAATTTGGCCAACATACTAAAAATCTCAATTTAAAAATAAGAGAGCTATGGGTTGAATTCCACTCATATGGGTGGGATGATTCATTACCATTTGATAAAACATAATAAAAGAAATTGTGATTAACTTATATTTTAATAAGATAAATATATAAAAAAAATTGTATTTCATGGAAAAATTTTATCGTGAATATAAAAACAAGTCATGTATTTAGTCTAGAGTAAACATGTCATCTAAATGATAAATTTATAAACAATAAGTCATTCATTATTTACTCCATAATAAATATCCTAGAACATGTCCTTTATCTTGAATATAAAAATAACAAGTCATCTATTATGTAACACACAAAGAGGCACATAATTTAAACTCTCTTATAAGTTAATTCAAAGAGTCAAGTCTCATATGTTACACACAAAAAGGCACATGGCAAGGCGATAAGCCAGTGAAACAACAGGTTTAAGGGTCTAAAATTCAGAGTCATTGCTGAACCAATTACAGCTTGTGGGCATACAATTCGCGCAACCGTAATTCTCTTAGTATTGCATTATTAAGAAATTGCTGCACATCTTTGTTTGATTGATGTCAGTTAGAATACTCTTTCGTTAGATTGATGTCAGTTAGAATAAACAATGAAGACTCCTTGGGTAACAAGGCTGAGAACCTCTTCGACTGCATTTTCCTTTGGCACATGATTCGGTAATACATGATCCATCTCAAACGTTAGAAACGGATTAAAAAAAAATGTGCTAATTTCTGGGATCTGGACGTTAGTTTTACTCTCTTGTTGCAAATTGCTTTTGAGGAAGTGCTCTCCATCCAATATCTCGCCGGAAGAACCCTCCTGGCCAGTTGATTTCCTCCACTGCTAGGTAAGCTGTATCTCGTGCCCCTTCAACATCTTTTCCCTTTGCAGTAACCCCAAGAACACGGCCACCAGTGGCAATAAAGTTGCCATCCGCGTCAAGTGCTGTCCCTGCATGAAATATCTTTACAGAAGGAGCAACTTGTTCTGCTTCTTCAAGGTTCTGGATCACAGATCCTTTCTCATAGGATCCGGGGTAACCTTTGCTCGCCATTACTACAACCATGGCAGATCCTGGGGACCAGTTCAGTGTTACCCCAGTTAACTCTCCTCTGCAAGCGGCAAGTAGAACTTCTGCCAGATCAGACTCCAACCTCACCATCAAAACCTGTGTATCATTATTAATGGGACAAGGCACAGGTTAATGCAAAACCAATGTCAATTATGTCAGTGTTTAACAAAAGAGTAATGATATAGTCACAAACTCTTGTACAAACTTATTTTGTACAAACTTATTTTACTACGTAAGTAAAATTTGCAGCCAGCGGTAGACTATCTTAGTTTGAGCATCAACAAACAATCATGTACATGCACCAAAAAGATGACCACAACCACATTTTGGCATGATTACTTCATAAATCATATAAATAGATAATACTATTATTCTAATTACAGGGCTATGATTTAAGTAGGACATACAAAAGCTACATGCACGAACCTATATCATGCCGCTTTTAATAAGAAAACAGTGTAAAGCAAGTCCATTTCATTGAACCTTCAACAGACAAAGCAGATGTTTTTCCAAAGGTAAAGAAGAGTCCGGCTCATATTTTTCAGGCAACTACAAGCGCAACAACAAATTCAAGCATATCAACATCTTTTGTAAGTCTAAAAGTCAATCCCTTTCCATTTCACATTTACATACTCCATAATACTTTCACAACCTTAATCTAATATGAATAAACATCAAGTCATGGCACACTAGTGAATAGTCCCTTGGGATGGAATTTCATTCACACTGATAATAAGGAGAAGTTTGATTTAAACCTGGGTGGGTAACAAAATTAAAAAAACAAAAATTAAGAAAAAAGATCTGCCTTGTGGTAGAACCAATTCTTCGAACAAACATTCCTTGAACCAATATTTAAGATTAAGCTGGATCACATAAGACAAATATGCCAAGAAGATTTTCAACTCACCTGACACTCTGGATCTCCAAATCGTACATTGTACTCAATTAGCTTAGGTAAGCCAGACTTCTTCTCAATCATGAGACCAGCATATAGGACCCCAACAAACTTGCATCCCTCAGCTGACATTCCTTTCACTGTGGGGAGAATTATAGACTCCATGACCACAGACTGAAGTTCTTTCGTTAAGACAGGTGCTGGAGAGTAAGCCCCCATCCCACCAGTGTTGGGCCCGGTATCACCATCACCAACTCGTTTATGATCCTGAGCAGACTCTAGAGGTATGGCATTCTCTCCATCGACAAGGGCAAAAAAGGATGCTTCTTCTCCTTCAAGAAATTCTTCAATAATGACACGACACCCAGCAGAACCAAAATCATTTTTCAGTAGCATTGAATCAACAGCTTCATATGCCTCCTCCAACGTCATAGCAACAATAACTCCTTTTCCAGCAGCCAATCCATCTGCTTTGACAACAATAGGTGCCCCTTCCTCTTGAATATACTGCTTTGCAGCATTTGGGTCCGTAAATGTTTTATACTGCAGCAAAAACAAAACATCAGCTGAGTGTTTCTTTTGCACAGGAATGAGAAAGTTAAGAGACCAAGGACCTTAAAATATTGGTTGACCAGAAAAAAAAGCAGGCCAAAAAAAAAAAAAGGTAAAACAATGATTTTCCTGCAAAATAATAGTTCAACTTGTTCATAGAAGTTAAAAGGAAAAAGAAACCAATAGAATAAGAAATGGCAACGTCGTTATTGAATCAGCACAACATTGTCATTGAATCAGCAGTGATCATGGTCATTTCCCTGGTCTGGTAAAATCAAACTTCTAATTGAGATCAAAGCCAGAGGCAAAAACCTTGGCAGTAGGAATCCCATATTTGTCACACAAATTCTTCATAAAGTTTTTAGAGCCTTCCAAAGCAGCAGCTTCTGAAGATGGGCCAAAAGTAGGGATTCCAGCTTTCACTAGTTTGTTGGCAAGACCTGAAACCAGAGGAGCCTCTGGTCCAACAACAACTAGTCCCACACTCCATTTGCGACAGAAAGATATCACAGCATCGCCGTCCAAAATGTCTAGGTCCGGGATACAAGTAGCATCACCTGAGTTGGATATCCCCGCATTACCAGGCGCACAAAATACAGCATCACATGAGAGAGATCTCTTCAAAGCATAGCAAAGTGCATGTTCCCTTCCCCCTCCACCAATGACCAACACTACCACCCTCTGCCCTGCACCATTAGCAAACTACAAAGGCTTAATTTATCAACAAATAAAAAAAAAATCATTCATAATTCTCTTTTTTCCTTCAATCAATGCATAAACAAAATTGATAAATTGAAGTAACACTTCCACGTTACAATCTCATCACTATAATTACAAAATTCAATGCTTTCAGTATTCTTCCATGCTTCGCCATAGCAATTGAAACAGATCCATTAATTATGGCATTAGACCAACACAAGAACTAGCAAATACCATAATCCTAGCAACTGAAATATCAAAAACTATTTGTACAGCCTGCATATAATCTCTTTCCCAATATTTTCACGCTGGTAAAAATTGACATTTATATCAATAAAACATTATACTACACAAAAAAAAAAAAAAAAAAATGACCCATCTGACAAGATAACATTAGAACCAAAATAAACAAAACCCATAAATTTAAACCCAACCCCCCCCCACCCCAATGGGAAAAAAAGATTCTCATTAATTAACTTACTTACCGGCATTGGTGGGTGCATTAACTGAAACGGACAGCTGTGATTTCTGGCCAAGGCACTTGACAGAGCTAAAGAATGAACTTTTACTACCCTGGGGATTAGAACTGATACTGAAATTGGGTCCCACAGAGAATCTAAGATTATTTGATGAAGCAAATGGCTTCTGAAACTGAAAGCACTTGGTGGTGCTGCTGCTGCAAAGCTTCACACAAGGAGAAAGACGGTAGCTTGTGCAAGCCATATTATGAAACTGTTTTGGAACAAAATGGGTCTGAGATTAGAATAACTTTCAGTTTTGTTCACACTCTAAGAGGTGGGCAGTATACAGCTTGGTTCGGTTCGGTTCTGGAACCAAAATCAAACTGAATTTAGAACCGAACCAAACCAAATTTTAAGAAATCAATTTTGAAATCAGTTCGGTGAAATATAACTAAATCACATCCAGTGCATATGATTTGATTCTAAGAAAATAATAAACTAAAATCACATCCTGAACATAGGATTTGATTCTAAGACTTCTTGAACCATCCAAAAGACTTAACCCATTGAACTAACTTTAGAATGAAAATAGGCAAGTCCAAAATCATATGGAAAAGGAGCTCGCTGTTAGCTACCAGGTTTATGACTAAATGGTATTTCTAAAAGAGATATTCTCCAAAACATTTCCAACAAATGTATCTAATTATGCATTTTGAAAAAAAAAAGAATTATCGAATATTCTCAGTCCCTGGAAAAATCATTTTGAAAACAAATACTTCAAGACAGACAGACAACGCAAGAACATCTATAACGATCTCCCATCAAAGCACTTTTTACAATGTCAAAAGTACTTCTAACAAAGCCTTCATAGCTTGAAAAAACAGACTATAAATTTTTCAAATCTAACAAATGCTACGATCATTGAACTCAACTGACAACTCAGTACTCACCTTCACCGGCCGCGACAGCAGCGACGAAGAGAGGCTGCAAGAGCTGGCGATATGAATGAGGCGACGACTGCCGAGCCGCGGCTGGCGAAGATGAGACAGTAGACAAGCGGCGGCTGACGGTCGTGACGGCTTCAATAGTTAGTGATGGGTGGTTGATGCTTCAGCGACGGCCGGCGAAGATGACCGCAGGAGACGAGCGGTGGCAGATGGTGGTGACGACGCCTGAATCGTGTTTGGTGAGAGTGAGACCGTGAGTCCGCGACCGTGAGTGTGAAAGTCTGAGATAGATTGCCGCCGATCTAGGGTTTGGAAATAGATTGGAAATTAGGAATTGAATTTGATTTCTGATTTTATATTTTAAATTAAACAATATGTTTTAAAGAAACGGTCGGTTTGGCTGTCCGTTCGGTTCGGTTCGATTCAAAAAAACCGCATGCATACCCTCTATCAGCCTCTTTATCAGGAACCGGAAGAGAGACTCAGAACAGAAGACGTGCATTTGTAAAAAATATTATTTAATTTAAAGAGAGAAGGTTTATGGTTTGGTTTTCCAGAACCGAACCGACAAACCGATCGATTCGGTTCAGTTTAATTAAAAAATGTTATGCAATTTAAAATAACGAGAACATGGATTTGCTCGCAGGGTTTAAGGCAAAGGGCACATGGATTTGTTCATAGGTTTTCAGTTTCTTATTTTTAAACCTCTTTCAAAGAGGAACAAATTTCGGTTGTTTAATAACATTTGGACCCCTACAATTGTGATAAATCACAGTGAATGGCACAGTTTAAATTATTTTTAATTATTGCTCAACAATAATACTTTTTACTTCTAGAAAGGAGAGGACAGTGACACTAGTTTGTTAAAAGATAATAGATATCATTCCCTGAATAAAAGATAAACGATGTTTCAACATCTAAATGTACTCATGCATATTATCTATATTTATTGGTTCCAAAACTTGAGATGGTTGCCATCAGGGGCGAAGGATGCTAAGGGCGATGGGGCCATCCCCCCACCCCCCACACCAATAAGCAGTGTAACATATCTATATTGGCCCCTGTAAAATTATAATTTTACATATATAACTACATAAAAAATAAAATTTTAAATTTGTTCCCTGTAGAATTATAATTTTACATTGGCCTCTGTAGAATTTTTCCCCTAGCTTCGCCCCTGGTTGCCATGTCGTCTTTCTCTTTGATAGGTGCATATCACATCGATTACTAAAAGAATAATAAACAATGCATCATCCAAATGATGAGTCGACTCATAATGTTTATACTTGTCGGTTTCAATAGATTCAGGTATAACTTAGAATAATTAATTAATTTAGATTAAATTACATCAAAGTTTATTTTTTTATTTTTACTTTATAATGAATATTCAAAGCACAACATAGAAGGGTGAAATTGTCCCAATAAATATTGAATAATTTCCTTTTCAACTTTCGTTGTAGACTTTTATAACAAATCAAACGATAGATTTAAATTTCACTATGTTATCATCTCCTCTCTATTATTTTGATTTCCTCTCACTTTTACAACCAAACACCATCTCGGTTGAGTAACGTTGATAGTTATTATTAAAAATTCTATTCCCTTTATAGGAAAAGATAACAACACTGTAATTTCGCAAAATCGTCAAAAGAAATCCCCTCTATTTTCATTAATGATCATATATATCTCTTTTTGGATAACTATATCCTTTGATTAGTGACTTAGGTGTATTCGTTTGGAAATAATTGTTCAAAAAGAGATCAATGTGGTAATTTTTTGTTAATCATATAAAATAATTTTCTCAATACCATTTAGTAATAGTAAAAATAATTTCGTGGACATGAATTTTTTGTTGGAGTAATGAGATTAAAGAAATTATTTTGAAAAGAAAATATAGGGATTGAAAAAAGAAACTTAATGCTTTATATGATTGATTTTAGTGATAAATAAGTACAATTAATTAAAATGATAAAATGGACATAATGTTGTGCAAATTTTATTGAACTCGCAAGCACACGAATCTGTTGTAGTATAGATCAATGATAACGAGTGTTGATCCCACGAGGAGGTGGATTTTAATTATATATAGAATTAATTTTGTAAATGGGTGGGTGGATTTATGGTGGAAATGATTTGAAATATGCTAAAACTTAAATTAAAATGGCAAGATTAAATTCTGAAATTGGAATTAAAATGGCAAGAATAAATTGAAGTGTAAATCTATTAAATGACGTACTTGGGTATCTGGATTCGTATCAACATGCATCATGGGCTAAATATTCCATATTAATACCAATTAAATCAAGAGAGGGGAATCCACACCTCATGAACTACGCTCTAATAAATATAGTGCTAAGGGCTTATCGTGCCAAATAATAATAATCTTATACTAGGGTGCCGGTGAAACCAGGGCAGTACTAGACAAGATTAGTTTTATTTATCGACGAGAAGTCAAAACATCCACAAAAACTAGAGGGGAAGAGAAAATAAATTTACTAAATCAAGCCCATAACACATGTTGAGACTTCCTTCAACCCAAGCTTGAAAGAAAATTAGCCACTCATAGTTGAACTAGGGGCAAAATAGAAATTTATTAAAATACATAGAAAATACAAGATAGAGAGAGAATTACAGAAAATGAACCCCAAAAATAGATTCAGAGGTGCCAAATTAGGGGGGGAGACCCCCTTTTTATAGATACATCGAGTAATTATGGCCATCGAATAAAAAACAGTTTGGACGCTCAGGATTTCGCCACGACATCAGTCAACAGTAAAGTCAACAACCACTATTTGCACAGTAACGCGGTTCAGCCACTATTTGTACAGTAACTAATTCCCTGTGTTGCATATACCGTACGCGCAGTTTTTTGGTTCACTAATATGCGGCCATGTCACCATAAACAGTACATAAAAATTTTAGCCCAATAGGATCATGACACATCATCAGTCAATGCCACGTCATCGGTCAATGCCACGTCATTGATCCGTCTATGTGAACAGTAACGTAGACGGTACCCGTATATGTGAATAGTACCATATATGTGAACAACGTTATTTTTCCTTTTATGCTTCTCCTAAGGTTTTCGACCGTCCTGAGTTCAAAAATGATATCCGTTTTGCCATATGATCTCTCGTTTATTGTGAAATGACTATGATGCTCCTAAAATAAATAAAATACTTAATTAAAATAAAATACACATAATTAAAGTACAAGAAACTTAAACACATAAAAATAAGGGTTGTTGGTAATACTTGATATGTAAAATAATGATTTTCTCCTTTATAAATATGCACTTTCTAACACTCAACACATAACATCAATACCATTTAGTAATAGTAAAAATAATTTCATGTACATGAATTTTTTGTTGGAGTAATGAGATTAAAGAAATTATTTTGAAAAGAAAATATAGGGATTGAAAAACGAAAACTTAATGCTTTATATCATTGATTTTCGTGATAAATAAGTACAATTAATTAAAATGATAAAATGGACATAACATCAATAAATATTAAAAGGTTTTTAATATAAATGACAAGAGAGAGAGAATGGGATAAATGATGCATCATCTATTAACTTAATTTAAAGACTACATGGAATTCACTTAAAATAAATTAGGCTAACATGTCGTCTCCCTGCATTCACGTAGCCGACATGTGTATAGAGTATTTGACAATGCATACTATTGACGACGTTGTTTATATTTTTAGACAAACAACGTTTCTTATACATTAAACTCTTATCGATGAAATGATGTATTGAACTTTCTTGTACAAGCAACACGTCATTTGTTGTGCCCAATTTCACACGAGTTTTTTTAAGTAAGAGATTATTTTCTTTTCTCCCAACAACGACATCGAATAATAATCTATTTCACTTGTTTTTACGTTTTTTTTATGTTTGTTTTTCTCTAGCACTGAAAATATGCTATTTGCATATTTGAATAAAATTAAGATAAAAACTTTATCTTCAAGATTACTTTTTTTTAATACTAATACTGATTACACATTAGATTGTTATATTACACAAATATTTATAACTGTTGTTAGAGCATACAATTAGATATGTAATTAGGACTTACATTATTTTTTTTAATACTGTTATATTTACAAACAAACTGATCTTACTCAATTATTTAATAATTGAGGGAGGATTGTAAATTAACCCTATAAATACTTTTATTGAGGCTCGAACCCTTACATTCGTTATTATAAGTGCAAGGGTTCTTCCACTGGACTAAAGGCCCATTGGTAATTAGGACTTACATTATTAAGATATATAACTGAGACTTACATTATTACATTAAAATTATGAAATACATGCACAAACGAGGGAGAAATGTCTCTACCCCGCTCGAATTTCAAAAGGAATAAAGACTTACAAATTAACTCTACACAACTTTTTACTTAATTAAGAGAGGTTGATCACTTGATTCTATGTAAACTCGAACCACTATCCTCATAGTCCTGCTTAACTTTGAGAGTAGTGGTTCACCACTAGACCAAAGCTCAAGTGGCAACTTTAAGATTACGTTTAAGTATCAATATAGCATACGTATTAGTGAAAGGATTGCCACATGGTAGTAGGAGTCATTGTGATTCAGGTAATTCTCATTAGGCTGCTTCTAGAGAGTACGTGTTTTGAGTGACTTTTGTAATTTATGGAATTTCGTTTTCATTGGCATCCTTGCTGCATATGCATACGTTCAAGCACAAACATCCTAAATGAGCAAGGTAATCTTGCTTCCCTAAATCACATTTTTATTGCCCTTATTCCTAAGACAAATAAGCCGAGGAAAGTCATTGAATTTAGGCCAATTAGCCTCTGCAATGTTGTGTATAGAAATATAGAATAGTGGCCAAGACTATTGCCAATAGACTGAAACCGATCCTATCTCAGATCATAGCCCCAACTCAGAGTGCCTTTATTCCGAATAGGCTAATTACTGACAATGTAATAATAGGTTATAAATGTTTGCACAAGATCAGACACAGGAAAGGGCAGAGGAATTGTATGGTGGCACTAAAATTGGATATCAGCAAGGCTTAGTGACAGGGTTGAATGGCAATTCCTGAAGCAAACAATGGCTAAGATCGGTTTCGCAGATAAGTGGGTGAGCTTGAGAATGAATTGCATCACAATGGCTACTTTTTCAGTAATAATCAATGGGAGTCCAAAGGGGTTCATCCAACCCGAGAGCGGCCTTCGACAAGGTTGCCCCTTTTCACCGTATTTATTCATATTGTGTACAGAGATCTTTTTCAATCTTTTGTTTCAAGCAGAGAGGAAGCAACTGATGGGGGTTTGAGATTTGCCAAGGAGGTCACAATTACTCACTTGCTGTTTGCAGACGATAGTCTCATCTTCTTATGAGCATCAGAAGCAGATTGTAGACACTGAAAGAGAATATTCGACTGTTATGGTGAAGCTTCTGAACAAATATTCAATTTTGAAAAGTCATCCATGGTTTTCAGTGGCAAAATTCCGAATGCCCAAATCACAGCAATCAAAGATATTTTCAAGCTCAATGTGGTTTCTAGTCTCTAGACATGAAAATTATCTCGGTCTCCCATCCGCGATAGGCGGAAAGGGAACAAGTTTCTTCAAGGACATCAAACTGAAGATCTTAAGCAAGATTTCAAGCTGGCATCACAAGATGTTTTCTAGTAGTGGGAAGGAATTTCTCATCAAAGTAGTGGCTCAAGCAGTCCCAGCATATGCCATGAGAACTTTCAAACTTCCAAAGAGCTTATGTGATGACATTCAAAGAGCCATTGCAAAATTTTGGTGGGGATCAAAGGAGCCATTGCCAACAGTAGAGGGGGAATGGGGTTTAGAGACTTCCCAAGTTTCAACCAAGCCCTGGTGGCCAAGCCAGGTTAGAGGTTGCTGCAGTTTCCTAACTCCCTAGTTTCCAAAGTGCTGCAGGCAAGATATTTCCAAAATTCCACCTTCCTAAATGCAAATATAGGATCTAACCTGTCCTACATATGGAGGAGTATATTATGGGGAAGGCAAGTAATCAAGGAAGGAGTTAGATGGCGTATCGGAAATGGTCAAAACATTATGGTATACAAAGACCGCTGGATTCCAAGGCTAAATACTTTCAAGCCAATATCCCCCCCAACCATGCCTGCTGAATCTGTTGTGGCTGACCTAATAAATGCAGAAAACCAATGGGATGTGGAAAAATTGAACTAACACTTCATGCCAGCAGATACAGAAGTGATCCTGAAGATCTTTTACCCCAAAGGCAATCCGAAGATGCAGTGATGTGGCATTTTGATAGGAAAGGAGAATATTCAGTGAAAAGCGGCAACCAATTGGCTTTAAAACTCAACCACTCAGAAGATCCCGGCTGCTGGGGAAACATTTTGAACCAATGGAATGTGATCTGGACCCTTGATTTGCCTGAAAAGATTAAGATCTTTATATGGAGAGCTACAAATAACCTGCTGCCAACTGCTGAAAATTTGTGGAAAAGGAAGATTGCTCAAGAGCCAATATGTCAAAGATGCAGCAGGACAATTGAAACTACAAGCCATGCCCTTTTAGGCTTTAAAGCAACAAAGAAGATCTGGACTCCTGCTCCTTTTACTGTAATCAGTTTCGACTCTCCTTCTCAGGACATCCTCGCCACCATCCAGGATATGGCCAGCAGATTAAGGAAGGCAGAAATCGAGCAGATGGTATCTTACTTACGGGTTGCATGTTATGCAAGAAATAAGTTTTTGTTTGAAGAAAAGATTTTGGAGCCAAGAATCTCAGCAGCCAAGGTGGAGTCAACAGTGGAAGCCTACCAAAGAGTAAAGAAGACAGGGGCTGCACATATAGACAAGGCCATAAAATAGAAACAGGAAAAATGGATCCCTCCTCCAGAAAATTTTTTCAAAGTAAATGTTGATACAGCCATCAATAGCAAGGATCAAAGGGTGGGGTTAGGAGCGTAATCAGATATCCAAATGGCATTGTGATGGCAGCGAGTATTCAACAGACTGATCTTAAAAGACAGTTTTTTTTTTAAGTATTTCTTAATAGTTATTTAATTAAAAGATCTTAAAAGAATTTTTTTGAGTATTTCTTATTAGTTATTTAATTAATAAAGATTTTTTTTACAAAAATATTGTATTGTAGAAAAGTCTATTAAACAACTTTATAATTAACGATTATACCACAACTAAGAATTATTTTTTTCTGTAGAAAATCAATATTTGGTAACTTTAATGTTCAAGAGATATAATTAATAAAATTGTTTAGCCATTAATTCATTCATTATTAGTTTTTTCAAAATTTTTTTTATCTTTTAAGTTTCCTAAAAAAATTAAATTTTTTTATTTTTAATATTCCTTTTAATTTCCATTAAAACCTTGTAATATAAAAAATTATAAATAAATATATTTCTTGGTCTTTTTTTTTTACGAAGAGAATTATTACATTCATTGATTCATTTAAAAAAGAAAAAAATTAGTTTCTTAAAATACAAAGTGCATATCTATTATTTGATAATCAATTCATCATCTCAACTGTCTACTATTCTAAATATTCTCTTTAAAAATAATATTGTTTGTATTTATTTGTTTGTTTATCTTTATAATAATTTTAATGGAAGTAAAAAAGATATCTTCTTGATTATTTTTTTAGGTTTGGTTTTTGAAAATTTTTAAGATATTTTTATTACTATTAAAATTCAAGAGTTAAAAGTCGTATGAATTTTTTAGTCTTATATTTCATTAAATATTAAAATTGTAAAATAAAAAAGGCCCCACAAAAATTTTTGCCTAAGGCTTCATATACTCTAGAACCAGCCCTGGATTCATACATTTCATTTTCATTCTCAAATTATATTTTATCAAGTAAACATAGATTTTATTTTCATTCCTGCATTCCCATTCCTTAAACTTTCAAATAAACACACCATGAGTATTTTGTTAAATGTAAGTGTGATCAAAAATTTTTTTATTGTCTTTTTTTAAAATGGTTTGAAGTATATTTGAAAGGAAAAATAATGACTTAAGAGGGGAATAAATCTATCAAATGACAAAACTATCAAGTTGGGTTGCATTAGGGTCAAATCAAATGAAAGTAAATAGAAATGATAAGTGTTGTACAAATTTTATTGAACTCGCAAGCGCACGAATCTGTTGTAGTATAGATTAATGGTGCGAGTGTCGATCCCACGAGGAGATGGATTTTAATTATATATAAAATTAATTTAGTGAATGGGTGATTGGATTTAAGGTGGAAAATGATTTAGAATATGCTAAAACTTAAATTAAAATGGCGAGAATAAATTCTGAGATTGAAATTGAAATGACAAGAATAAATTGTAGAGAATTCTAATGAAATGACGTACTTGGGTATCTGGATCCGTATCAACATGCATCATGGGCTAAATATTCCTTATTAATATCAATTAAATCATGAGGGGGGAATCCACACCTCATGAACTACGCTCTAATAAATATGGTGCTAAGGGCTTATCGTGCCAAATAATAATAATCTTATACTAGGGTGCCGGTGAAACCAGAGCAGTACTAGACAAGATTAGTATTATTTGTCGACGAGAAGTCAAAACATCAACAAAAACTAGAGGGGAAGAGAAAATAAATTTACCAAATCAAGCCCATGACACAAGTTGAGACTTCACCTTCAACCCAAACTTGAAAGAAAATTAGCCACTCATAGTTGAACTAGGGGCAAAATGGAAATTTATTAAAATACGTAGAAACTACAAGATAGAGAGAGAATTATAGAAAATGAATCCCAAAAATGGATTCAAAGGTGCCAAAATAGGAGGGAAGGCCCCCTTTTTATAGATACATCGAGTAAATCATGGCCATCAGATTAAAAACTGTTTGGACGCTCAGGATTTCGCCACGTCATCAGCCAACAGTAAAGTCAATAGCCACTATTTATACAGTAACGGATTCAGCCACTATATGTACAGTAACGGGTTTAGCCACTATTTGTACAGTACCGGGTTCAGCCACTATTTATACAGTAAATAATCCTCTGTTTTGCATGTACCGTACGTGCAGTTTTTGGTCCACTAATATGCTGCCACGTCACCATAAACAGTACATGAGAATTTTAGTCCAATAAGATCATGACACCTCATCGGTCAATGCCACATCATCGATCCGTATATATGATCAGTGCCATGAACAGTAACGTAGACAGTACCCGTACATGTGAATAGTGCCGTATATGTGAACAACATCATTTTTCCTTTTATACTCCTCCTAAGGTTTTCGACCGTCCTGAGTTCAAAAATGATGTCCGTTTTGCCATTTGATTTCTCATTTATTATGAAATGACTATAATACCCCTAAAATACATAAAATACTTAATTAAAATAAAACACACATAATTAAATTACAAGAAACTTAAATACATAAAAGTAAGGGTTGTTAGTAATACTTGATATATAAAATAACGATTTTCTCCTTTATAAATATGCACTTTCTAACACTTAACAATCAGGCATGCATATATTAACTAACAAAGTAAAATAAAAATAAGATTTGGGGCATTATATTGCTTGTACCCATGAATATTTGCCGTAACATTGGTAATGACTATTACAAAAGTAATATTATATTGTCTCTAAGAACCCTTTATGAAATTTCATCTCCTATGTCGTGTGGTTCAAACAAAACCACTGGAATGAAATAAAAATTGATTACTATTTTTTTCAATCTTATCCAAGAATACGAAAAATAAAAAATAAAAAAATTGTGGTTAATTGGTTATAATTAAAATGTAAAAAAAAATCAATTTGACTAATCACTTCTTTTTATATTGATCATCGCACATCTCATGAATCTTTTATTTACCTAATTCATTTTCATAAATATAATATGAGTATCTAATGAAAATGAAGTTCAATTGGCTAGTTTCTTGTTTTTGTTTGAACAAAATTATCTTTAGGTCGATGTTGCTTTTATAAAAAGAAAGAAAGAAAAATATGTCTAAGTAGCTCAATAATCTTTTATTCATACATGTATTCTATTTAGCCACTCAAAATTAAACTAACACAAATTTTCATGGCAAGTAATGGTTTAAACTTTAAATAGATAACCAAATTGTTTAAGTTAGTACCAAATACTGAATAAACCACAGTAAAGTACTAAGAAAATTCGTGATGATAATATGTTATTTATAGAGGAGAATTAAGAAAATTGGCAAACTTGTGAAAGTTTTCTCTAGCTTTAACCACAATCTACTTCAAATTTAAATATAAAATAGACAAGAAGAAGTATAAATAAAAGAGTGAGCATATTGAAAAGAAAGGAAAAAAATAGAGAGATGGAAGAAAAAATACATAAAAAATAAAATTAAAATGGATCAGTAATTTCTTTTGCCCATTTCAGATTTCATCCAGAGATGAAAACAAAATGAAATGATAGATAGTGCCACAAATTAAAAACTATTGTGAGCTTTGTTTTCGGTATTTATGAATGAAACAATAGAGAGCATGATCAGATAATAATAGTAACAGTGGTTGTACAAATCTAAGATTTAACAGAAAAACATGCTGACAATGACTTATTTCGAAAATCATAGTAACTAGCAAAAATTGATTTGATTATGAGATTTTTACATGTTAAACTAGACATCTTCATAAATGATTTGAAATTTGTTTCAAGCTAGTCAGATAAAAATTCAGATTTTTTTTTAATGTTTTTCAGACTCATGTTTGAAAATCTGAAAATTTCTGATTTCAATGAAGAGTATGAATTGTGAAATTATTTTACCGCACCTAGATTTCTTTAAAAATTATGAAATTTGGATCAATGATGTGTATATATCTCTAGTATGATTTTGGGAAGTTTCATGATTCTATGATAAAAGGATAAATTGTTTGAATATTTAAAGCAAATATGTTAAAAACATAAAACAATTTGACAAATTTGATGAAGTCTAAAACATAAATTAATTTTAATTGCTTTGGATGTAATTAAAATTTGAGATTTTTCCGGTAAGGAAATAATTTACAAACAATTGGAGAACATAGACTGCTCTACCTTCGAAGTGAATATTGAGATTATTTGAAGTTAAGTGTAGGACATGTTTATGATGAGAAATTTTAGGACTTTTGGAGTTTATACTACGATCTGAATTGTACATCTCATGAGAGTTTTTATTTTATTTATTTTAAGCCAAGGACATTGATACACTATTACTTCTGGATATCAAAAGGTAAGTGAATCATATTTTAAAAAGAATAACTATATTTGACAATAAAGAATAGGTATATGTTTGACATGTTTGAAAAGCTTACTTATCTATATTTGAATATGGATTTAGAGGGCATATGTATGTATGAAGGTTCTTTAGCATAAGCATGAGTGCATTATGTTTTTTATAAAACGAAAAAGTGAATTTTAGCAAACTGTTCTAAAGAAAGTAAGTTTTGTGTTTTCCTTGTATACTTGAATTTGTTACTAACTTAGTAGGTACTTTGTGTATTATGTTAAGATTGTGTTAAGTAATAAGTGGGTGAAAGATGCTCGTGTGAAGCTCAAAAAAGAGTGTTATATGAAAGCGTGAATGTTAATTAAGGAAGAGTCTTATTAAGTGGTAAATGAATTAAGATAGTTTAACTAAGAGATTTGAAAGGAAATGTGAAGTTTGAAAGTAACAAATGAGGCTTTGACAAATTTGCTTTACGATGTGCTCAAAAGACCATTGGATATCATGTATCGTATTATATGTAAGTATGTATGCATTTCGGTATATTAAGAACTTATTTACTTACTGAATCTTGTACTTATTATAGTTTATTGTGATTCTCATAAATTAAGATTAATCCATGATGAGTAAAGAAAAAAAGACTTGATTTAAGGATCGCAGATGATTTGGCATATTAAAGTCTTCTGCTATTTGAGGATTGGGTTATTTTATATATTGTATAAAGATTTTAAGTTTGTTTGTGAGTTGTATTTAAGGACCACCTCGAAATTGCTCCCAAGTTAGGGGCAGCTTGTTGCATAGGCCTACTTTCGAGTAATGTCAAAGTCAAAATAATCTACTTTGTGTTTTACCAAAAGCAAACACATGAGGTTGCATTTTGCTATGGCTAAAGAATCAATAATCAACTATCTTTATATATTAATATTTGTTTTTAATTATTTAATTTATATTTTAAGTGTAATTGGTTTTTGGTAAGTGAATATTAATTAATAGTTGGTTCTTATTTTCTAGATTCATAGAGGATGGTCAATAACTTGTTTAATGCTTGTTATTTTTAGGCTTATAGCTTTGAACTGACACTACAACAAATATTACCTTTGATAACATGATATAGTGGCATTTTTTTCCATACTGCTACTATATGTCAATTATGTTTGCATTTCTTTAAAACAATGCTACAATCAATTATCTAAGTCACAGTTTACTTTTTATTATAGTCGTCTTCAATTAGAAGCAGATTTTAAATGCTATTTATCAAATTACCCAACGTGGCACTTTACAATGCTACAAAAAGATCATTAACTTGATGGCGATAAACAAATGTGACAAAAAAGCGGTTACAAATGGTGCAAAAAGAACATTACTTTGGTAATAATAAACAAATGCTACCAAAAAAAAAAAGGTTAAACGGATTTTAATATACCGCCAAGGGTATCCTACATTTTGCCACAATTTCTATTTTGACAAAAATCCATAAATCCCTCTCCTCCCTCCCCATTTGTCTCTTTATAATTTGCCAATCTTCCAATAGCCAAAATCCCTCTTGTCTTTTCTTTCCCACAAAATCAATCAATGAAGAAAAATGGAGGTTACTCACGGAGAGTTTGCTTTTAGTCAATACCAGTTTAGCCTATAAATCATTTGAATCTTCTGGCAGTCTGAGACTAAAGCTGAGAGGGCAGATGTGAGAGCTGCAATCAAAGCTCGGAATATATTTTATTAGGCTATGGCTAAGTTGGAATTCACCGATGATGGAGCACGAATCTCAGTCACACACGCAAAGTAATAAATAGTAAAAAGCTCCTTATAACTCATTATTTATTATTTATCACTTTGCGTGTATGGTTGAGATTCATGCTCCACCGCAAGTGAATTCCAACATAGCCGAACCCACTTTTTTAATACTCTTTTTCAGAAGTGTACGGCCTTAGCTATACTTTTGTTTTATTTAATTTTAGAAAATTATTTACCGTTTACCTATTTATTTTGTCTTTTTTAAAAATACACAAACATTTTTTTTTCAGTGTGCCAGTTGAAGTTAGCTGTTTATTATACTCGTCCACCTCCGTTTGATCTCCATCAATGGATTTAACAGAATATTAACAAAATGACATTTTTGCCCCTCAAAGGAAAATTACAATTTAACCCAAAATAAATAGAAATTGGAGATAAATTGCTTGCATTTAATTTTTTTTTCAAGTAATAGAGTTAAACGCAAAGGTGGATGCTAGAAATTGGAGGAAAATAGTATTTGTTGCTTGCTAGACTAAGAAAATTTGTATTTATTTTTTCTCTTTCAATTGAGTTGAACGACATTAGTTATCTTTCATTGTTTTTTTTTTAAATTTCAAATTGCGTTCAATGACACCATTTTACTCTTTTTTTAAAAAAATTAGCATAATACAACATAATTTTAGGTATTTGAATGAAATACCCATTTTACCCCTCTAATGTCAGCAACGTTCTAACTATGGTTAGACAAAAGTGGATGAGCGCAATAAAAAGCTAACTTCATGTGGTGCCTTGAAAAAGAAAAAAGTATTTGTATATTTTAGAAAAAAGGAAAATAGAGAGGTGAATGGTGAATATTTTCCCTTTAATTTTTAGGCACATTTGAATTGAAGTTAAAAGTGATTCTATTTGAAGTTAAATATTTTACTAAAGTAGGCAATGGATTCTTATTGTGGCTAAGCTATGTGAATGCTTAGGCTTCATATACTTCATGAACCTTTCGAAAGTGCATTCATACATTTGAATAACTTATTAAAGAATGGTCTTACTATTAATTGGTCGATGATTGATAATTCATATAGATGACGTACTTGATAGTAATTATATAATGCGGGATAAGCTTTGCATATGCCATTTATATAAATTATTCCTACCCTTGAAAATGTGATTGTCGTTTAAGCATACTTCAACAGTTTTGGTGGTGAAGCATTTTACTATAGTTCAAAGCTACTGTGAAATTTATTTGCTCTATATTATTACTCTTTGTTATAAATTTTGTATTTGTAGAATTTCTCGATCCTTGAGAATTGATTTTCTATGGTATCATGTACTCATCAAGGTACCAATGTACCATACATCTTAGACCTCACCAAGAAGGATGCTAAATGGATATGTTTTGTGTGCCTTGGATGCTCGTTAAGTGCAATTCTACTCCAACCTGAATATGTTATTATTCCTTGCTGTAATTTTCTGTCAATAGGTAATATATTACTTATATATAAACTTTCGTTATTTGATATTTGTCACAAATCGTTGCCTACTATAATCATGTATAACAATTTCTAATTATGGGTTTCGAGGATTTTGTATCTGCAACTGATGCTTAATATAAAACTTATATGTTGGTGATTGTATGTTCCATTTTTTTTTTTGCACTGCAGAATCTTAAATGATCCATCAAAATTAATTAAGTTAAAAATTTTATTTGTTAAAATTTATAGCTAAACTGTTGTTATCTAACCAAACTTGCTAAACCCTTTTAAAATTTGTTCATACTTGAGAGTTATAAGAGTATGTTTTTATTCTTTATTTTTTATTTTTTCATTCATTTAGTTTTGTTTTGAATTCATAATGCGGGTAGTGAAGATTAAGAAATTTTTTATTCAGAGGCGTTGAAGGCAAATGGAAGATAAAGGCGGTTTTCTCCTTGATGATAAAGGTAGTTTTCTTTTTCATTTTTATTTTTATTTTGGTTGAATAGTTAAAAGAGCATTTATTAAAAGAAAATATTTATGTTGTGGTATGTGTTATTCTTTTTTTTTTAATGTAATTTGAACTTTATCTTGTAAATTATAATCGCATATGTATATATTGTTAATTTTTAATACCATATATAACCTATAATTTTTTCTCACCAATGGAAATGAGTTGAATGATAGCATGTTTATACAGTTTTGGTGACATTTATATTTAGATGGATACCGTAGGTGAACACCCATTATTTAACTTTATACAATGCTACCAAAAACAGCATTAACGATATTATAAAAGTGTAATCAAGATTACAATACACAGCATTTTCCAAAAGCTATAACTGCAATTTCATAGAATTTTCAAAAAGCTATAAACGGGTAAATCTAATGTAGCACTTCGCAAAGCAATAATAGCTTTTCCTGAATGGATAAGTCATAGGTCATGGCAACTAGTTAAAGCTACTTTATATAAAGATTTCTAGCTGCATGGGAAACTTGGTGTTGGCTAAAACGCGATATGGTGATGTTTTCCAAAAGCTATGAGTTACCCAATGTAGCACTTACGCAAAGCAATAATAGCTTTTCCTGAATGCTATATATATTATAGGTCACAGCAGCAAGTCAGCAACTAATAAAAGCTACTTTATTCAAAGACTTTTAGCTACATTTGTTGGCCAAAATGCTATCCTTCAGTTTAGATAGCATTTTGTCACCGGATGAGTATTTTGCACAACTAATCTGTCACGGGTTCATAACCTCTCGTCCCGTGACAATTTTCTGAATATTCCATGTCGTCTTTGTTGTAGTGTAAAATTCTATTTAAAATTTGATGTTATTCTATTTAAAAAAAAGGGATCTTGGATTTTTTTTGACAATTAAAAATCGTATTAGAGAATTTATTGATTTCTAAAATAACTAAATCTTATTTTGAAAGTTTATAAATTCTTTAAATTAATTTCATACAATTTATATTTGTAACATAATCTGTCTGTCTTTTGCAACAAAATTTGAAGATTCGGGCAATATATCTCGGCCAATTTCGATTCAAATTAAATAAGATGTCCCAACTTTGATTTCTGGTGGCCACTTGAATTAAAATCATGACGAGAATATGCGCGTAAAAATTTAATCGGAATTTTTTTTTACTTAATTGTCCAAAGATTATGAACTAGGGATTTAGTTTTTTAAATTAAAATAAATCTAAAGAAACCTGCAATCGATTTCCTGGCCCCACCTAGTAGACTCAGCTTATGTCAGATCTTCGGCAATATTTTGTTATTATTGGCCTCCCCTTTCTATGATAGAGAGTTTGAGACAATCATATGGTACTTGACGAGAAGTTTGTTTCTCGGTTTTTGAGTGCTAATTAATTCTTTGTTTAAATGTATATAAAAGGATTTTTTTTATTATTTAAAACAATCATCAAGTAAGGATAGGCCGGACACCCTACCACACACTATCTGTAGTTTAAAAATAAAAATAAAAATATTTACATTTAGGAGGAAATTCTAAATTCTAAAACCTCCAAAAAGAGAAATAGCAAAAAGCAAATAAAAGAAACAAAAAATAAAGTAGAGAACACCCAAGATAAAACCTAACAAAAGAACTAACTTCATGTATTCGATTAACACTGAAACTTCTTCTGATCATTAAAATCATAGTTCGGTCAGCCTATGTCGGCAATAATTGTTGGTTGTTTCCTCTAAATTTATTCCAAAATTGCCAAATCTTCATATGAAAGCTCTTCTTATAAGCAACAAGAAGAAGAACAAAAGCCCATGTAATGAAACTAAAATGTCCGTATGGGCGTGGTAGAATAATGGAGACTAATGAGACTGAGCAAAGAGATCCTGAGACCATCTCAATTGCCTTGAAGACTTGAAGCTCTGATTCCATGGTAGCAAAATATGCAAAGGCGTAGATGAGTAGAGCCAACAGAAACGGGCACATACTCATCAAGTGCGTTTCAATCAAGGATTTACTTTTGTCTTGAACATTATTAATTTCAATAATTCCAACAAGCAATGGGATCAGAAATACAAAGATTGTGTGGTATGGTGTCGATGATGATGAGAAATTTTGTACACTGCCAAACCATCAAAATAAGATTTAATTACTTAATTTGCATAATAAAGTTTTGCGTAAAAATAATATAAATGATCCATGGACACTATTGTAAAAGGAGATTGTCAATTTCCTTCTACTGTAATCAATATATACCATTTACCCCATGTTGTTTTTATATTATCTAATAACTCCCTAACCGCATAAGTATTCAATATTACCCCTATTTTCAAATATAATTTTATTTATATTTATTATAAATTAAATAAAAAATTTAAGTGTTAAAAACAAAAAATATATGTTTTAATGTGAACAAAAAAATAATAATAAAACTTTTTTGTACTTTTATATTTTGTAAAAATTTTCTTCTAATAAATATTGTAAAATTGAATATAAAAAGTACAAGAAAATATTTTATTATTTATTTTATAATAATTTTTTATTTATCATTCAAGTTTTCTTATAATTATTTTTTATCATTTTATAATAATTTTCTTGTATATATATTATAAGAAAATGTCGATAAAATAAAAAAGTACAATAAAAATATTTTATTATTATTTTTTCACATCAAAATATATATTTGTATTTTTAATATTTAATTTTTTATTTTAATTTCCATTCATGTGATTTATTTAATCCATAATAAATATAAAAAAATGGTAATATTGTAAACTTATACTGTTAAAAAGATTATTGCCGTTATAAAAATAACAGAGAGACATATGGTATATATTGATCACTGTAAAAAAGAAATTAACAATCTCAGCTTAACTTCTTATTCCTTCTCTTAAATATATATATATAGAATGAAAGTAAACGCTTACCCAATAAAAGTTGGTGGATGTATATGGGTTACATTGTTGGACATGTTAATCACAGTGTATGACCTGCAAAATATCATATTCTTTATTATGAATTAATACATTTATCTCTCCTCTTGAAACCCAAATTTTGTAATGAAACCAAAAGGATATTCTTGTAATTAAGCAAATGATTTGTGTATACTAGAGAGGAGAGAAGAGAAGAGAAGAGGACAGAATTAATTCGTACCATTGACAAGGGTTATGCCTCCGCACTTCCATTTCTTTGCTTACCTTTTCTGTTATAAATCTCTCTTCCACTAGAAAAGGCAAGTTAATAAGAGACAGCAAGACTTAAAAGAGTTGGGGACTTTAATTAATTTACTAACTACTAATACACTGAATTGGATTAAGAAGCAAGTTTGTGATTCAACAAAGAGTACAATGAGAGAGTTTATTTATATAGGCAAATTAGTATGTGAGGCTTCTCCAGATAACAGGAAAATGGTGTGACGAATGGGGTTGTGGAAAAGAGTAAGAGCAATCTACAATCTGCATGGTGTACATGGACTGAAAAAGGACATGAGTTAATACATTTATCACGGTGTTAGCATATTGCCCTAGTCAAACATCTACAATCAGGTTTACAAAAGTGCCCTAGTCAAACATCTACAATCAGGTTTACAAAAGCAATACCAGACAGTGACGAAAGAATAATTCTCTTGGAAAAGATGATAAAAAATCCCCATCTTAAATCTCTTGACACCGCCCAGAGGGGTGGGATGGGGCCGTTGTGGAAACAAGAAACACAAATTAAATAATAGAGGAGACTTGAATGGCTTATGTTTAGGTCTAGCTAGCACCAACCTCTAGTGGAAAATCTTTAACTATATTTTACTCCCCAAATATAGGGAGTAAAATATATTCGATTTGTTTGCCCAGTGCTGGCAAGCAGCTAGGTAGTGCGCTCCTTTATGCAATGAAACACTTGACCTAGGACCTACGTTAAAGTTGCCCGCACCATCTGATAGGGACAAGCTCCAAGATGCTTTGTTAAGTGGCAGCATATTACTCCAGTCAAAGCTTAATTATCAAGGCAGTCACAGTAGCCCTCCACCAATTTTCAAATAACAAAAGCAAAAGAGTATCAAAAGTGAAAATAAATGCAAAGGGGGGTACAAGAAAGGATCAAAAGTGGAAAATGAGCACATGTTTGTGATTGTGGGTCTAATTTTCAACTTGGTGCCTTAAGTTATTTCGAGGTAACTAATAATTAATGAACACATTCTACTATTTTAAAGAGGTCAACAAACCCAAATATTATATGTTTGACCAAAGCAAAAATTAATGGCAAATGGTATGTTACGTTAAATGTGACATACACACTCTACAACAACCATTTCCACCGCGATGAGAAAGAAGATGAGATAATGATGTCTTGAAGAAACCAAGATAACAACTCTGTTTAACTTTCTTTATTCAACAATTATTTTCTTAGTTTACGAAATCTATTTTCATTCATTTCTCAATCTGTTTTCTTCGTTTTCTTTTAATCTTGAGCAGGAATCATATACTCTCGGAGAGACACCAGTTTTTATTATGATGTCATCAGAAAATATTTTGGCGCGCATAGACAGGTAAAATATATATTAATTTAAAAAACTGAAAATTAAGTTGAAAGTTTAAATTATTTTGCAGATTTATCATTGATTTATGTTTTAAATTTGAGGATTGCTGACAGATGTTTAGAGGACGGAGCAGAGGATTTTGAAACGCGTCAGATGGGGGTGAGGCTAAGAGATTAGAGCTCGACAAAATGGAAAACCTCCTTGATTTGAGACTTTATTTTGACAAGGAAGAAGGAGTCAGTTTAAAGGAATTAGCAATGGAGCCATACAGAGGCAACGCCGTTTTCCCCAGCTGGATGATCTCATTAACCAATCTAAAGAGTTTAGCACTCATTGATGGCAAAAATTGTGAGCAGTTGCCTCTTTTTGGAAAATTGCTATCCCTTGAAAAGCATTAATTATTTTGAATCAATTTGTCTCTAAAGAATGCGCAATATTTTCTAATATTTTACACAAATGTAAATAAATGAATGAAGCTGTGGTGGCTCAACTTGTCAAAGGCTGTAAATTATTGACATGTTTGAACCATTACCTGAGATTCACAAGTCTACATTAATTTAGAATATGAAACCAGCTCCTGGACTCGGTTGGCAGCGAATTCATAGATATATTCTGTAGATAATGATCAGCAAAGGTGGTAAGTCAAAACTGCTTAATGACCAAGCCTCCATTGTGCTCTCATTTTAACCTGATTTGCAGTTCAATTTTTTATGATTAATTGTTGGTTTGGAACTGAAATTCTAGTGTCCTTATGTCAATTCATACAAGTCTGGCTAAGGGTAATGGATGAAAAATGTTAGCTTCTTTTTCTTTTAATTTTGTGCAGTTACATTTAGCTGCAGCTGGAAATTTTGAGGATTTGATAGCTGCAGCTTGGAGCGAGCAGCCTTTATTGCCAGGATTTTCATCGTATCAGAATTTCTTGAACAATAACTCGGGTTTTTATTATCAACATTTTCACTGTTTCTCGCAAGTTAAACTTCATCAGAATTGTTTTGGTTGTCTACGTTTGCTGGAAACTGGTTGAGCGCCACGCCAACGATGATGGCAAGGTACCAATAACATTGTCTTTTTCATTTTTTAATTTTTAATTTTAAGAGTTGTATTGGGATGTGGGCTATCAGTGTCAAATATGAATAGATAAAACAGAGTAATGAAGCCCTTCTCACAACTAATTGCCATTTAACAACAATAATGAATAATAATAATAATTGTTAGATTAGTTAATGAGATGATGAATATTATGACTGTAAATTCTGAGAATTAAAAAAAGTTGTCACTCTCCTAAACTCTTTCAAAGAAATTCGTACATCACTACAAACAATTTGATTTTAAAAAAAAAAATGATCAGCTCTTTCACATTTTACCCGAACCCCATGCATTAGGGTCGTACGTGTATAAAAAATTCAAGAGGCAGGTCTTATATTTCTACAAGTAAAATTTCTAACACATCAAATTATCAAAGAGTACAGGTCCCCAGGATGGAAACTAAGAACGAAATAGATTAAATGCTTTGAAAAATTAGACACAACTTTTTACTTTATCTAAAGTCTATTCAAGGCTCTGCATGTATGAATGTCGAGTTGCTGGTAAGTTTATACTTTTTGATTAATGCTAGCAAAATTTCCCAGACATCAAAGATCAATAGCACTGGATATGGAAACAATGAAAAGCATGCTTTATGAAGCAGCATTAAAAGGGTGCGAGCCTACCTTGTTAGAGTTGCTTCAGCAGGATCAATTAATCATAGGCAGAGTTGGGGTGAATTGTCTCTCTGAGTTTCCTTTGCATGCGGCAGCTTGCTTGGGCATGTGGATTTTGAGAGGGGGATTATACGCCAAAAGCCAGAGCTTGTTGGAGAGTTGGACTCAAATCAATTTTCAGCACTTCACATAGCATCACAAAAGGGTCATGTTGACAAGATAAAAGCACTTTTACAAGTTAATCCTGCCTGGTGTTTTGCTGGCAATCTGGATGGAAGCCCTCTTCATTTGGCAGCCATAAAAGAACGGATTGATGTACTGGAAGAGTTGTTCAGAACCAGACCGCTTGCAGCTTCAGCCACGATGATTTGGGGTGAAACCATCTTACATCTGTGTGTGAAACATAATCAGCTGGATGCACTGAAACTTTTGTTGGATAATATGGATGATCCTCAATTTTTCAATGCTGAGGATGATTATGGCATGACTATCACGCAGCTCGCAGTTGCAGGTAAACAAACTGAGGTACTGTTTTTTTCACATTTGTAAAGTACATAATTTGTTTGCGCTGGGAAAGAAATAAATATGCCTATGGGTGAAAAATCTTCAAGTTCAAATCAATCACAATCTTACAGTTTTTCTAATGAATTAAATTATCTCCACCAGTTCCCAATAATTTGATTTGTAGCAAGCAAGAGTTACTTTAGAAGGTCAATTTTGGCTTGCTTTCCAAATAACAAGTTTGGAAATCAAATGCAGATCATGTTATAGGCACTCATTTATTTTAATGAACATTTGTATTTGGGTATAGTTTGATTTATCCCAACTAAAATGACAATCTTTAATTTACTTGCAAGATATGAAATTATCAATTTACTACTATTTTCATTTTAAAAGATGAGGGTAAAATGAGGGCGTGTTGATGAAATACTTTTATCTTCTTAACGACAAATGGAGTAAAGATATGTTTTCAGAACCTTGTGGAATTAGTTGAAGAATATTGTCATGCTAGGTGGGGGTTCGTAAATTGAAATTTATGCTTTCTTTTTATCATATACTAATAATCAAATATGCAGGTCATACGGTTTTTGACAACTACAACTATGATAGAGGTGAATGCTCTTAATGCAAATGGCTTCATGGCATTGGATACACTAGCACAAAGCAAAAGAGACAAGAACGATTGGGAGATTGGGAGATTGGAGAGTTGCTTTTATGTGCTGGGCCATCTATAGAGCTAAGGATGTTCAATTGTCAGCAAATGAACAGACCAACAGCTTAATATCCTTTGAAAATAAATTAAATAATAACCAAAAGCAACAAGGCAAAGGAGTTGAAAATTCAATTAAGAAACTGGAAGATGATTGGTTGGAAAAAAAATGCGAAATGCCTTAATGGTGGTGGCATCATTGACTGCCACTATGGCTTTCCAAGCTGGTGTGAACCCTCCTCATAGTCCTTGGCAAGACAATTCTTCTTGTTCTTCCCAAGATCATGCAACTGCACATCGTTACACTTGCATTTTATTTTTCAACACCACAGGTTTTCCGGCTTCTCTGAGCATTATACTACTGCTCTCTATAGGTGGGTGTGCTTGACAATGAGTTCAGTTGGTGAAGTATAATATTAATTCATTTTGTTAGCGATTTTCAAGAACTCAATAAAGAGACAATGGACAAATTCAGCGTCAAGATGTGTACTGCAACAAGGACTAATAATGAGATATTAAAACAAAGGAATTAGTAAAATACATTGATAATTTTTGTTTTCATCTCAAGGACTAAAAATTAGAGAAAGCAAAGAGTTATTAGAATGTGTACTGCAACAAAAGAGTAAAAACTTGGATTTTTCATACAAGACATTGTGCATTCATTGACCGGATTTTTTGGCCATTATTAACCTTATATTTTCTATTTTTAACCTGACTATTTTGCTTTATTAACTATAAATTTATGATAATGATGCCTATTCTTTAAGTGACATTCTAATCACACATTGGCTCAGAAGATCTATGTAATCATTTTTTCAAACCTTGGGGTATAGATATGTAATTTAAAATTTCTGCACTTGCACCTACAAGGGCTCTGTACTCACTCTTTGCACTAGACCTAGCAACCACTGACTGCTTCTTGGATGACCAAGATATCAAGTTACTTCCCAAATAAATGCAATAAGCACCTGTTGATTTCCTGTCATCAATGTCACAAGCTCAATCTGCATCAGTGTAACTTGAGAGCTTCATTTCTCCTTCTGTAGAGAACTTTAAACCAAAATCTTCAGTCTCCTTTAGATATCTAAGAATTTTTTTTCATGCAAAGATATGTTGAAGTGTAGGTGCTGACACATACTAACTTAGCTCGTGTACTGCATAAGCTATTTCTAGTCTTCTTAGAACTAAATACTGCAACCCTCCAACAAGACTTCTGTAATCAGTAGGATCTTCAACATATTGACCAAAATGACCCTTAGCTTCTTTTTGGAGCTTTACTCCTGTCACCATTGGAGTGTCACACCATTTACACTCTAACATATCAGCTTTACTCAACAGATCCCTGATATATTTTCTCTGAGACAGATGGATATTATCTGCAGCATAAGAGACTTTTATACCAAGAAAATACAACAGTTTCCCCAAGTCTTTCAGAGCAAACACTTGACTGAATTTCAAATAAATTGTTCCAGCTCAGCACTATTAGGACCCATGATCAGTATACCATAAACATATATCAAAACAAAAATTATTGAGCCCTGTTTTCCTTTACAGAACAAGGATGTATAAGCTCTTGATTTTCTGAATCCCCACTTAGTAACTAGACTATCTCTCAACTTATCATACCAAGCTCTTGGAGCTTGTTTTAAGCCATATAAAGCCTTCTTTAGTTTGCAGATATAGCTAGGCTTCTGCAGATCAACAAACCCCTTAGGTTGACACATATAAACATCTTCTGTCAACTCCCTATTTAAGAATGCATTATTTACATCCACTTGCCTAATTGTCCATTTATGCATTGCAGCCAAACTCAACATAATTCTCACTGTAGAAGATTTCACAACAGGACTGAATGTTTCAAAGTAATCTACACCCTCTGCTTGTTGAAAACCTTTTGCAACTAACCGAGCTTTATACTTAGCTGTGCTTCCATCACTGTTTTGTTTGACTCTAAACACCCACTTATTGCCTACAACTTTGTGTTCAGATGAAGATGGAACTAATAGCCAAGTCTTATTTCTGATTAAAGTCTCATACTCATCACTCATGGCTTGATGCCAGTTCTTATCACTGAGAGCTTCTTGGACTATATTAGGTTCTTTACTGACTAAAGCTGCTGTATATAATTTCGGCTTGAAGATACCAAATTTAGATCTGGTAATCATTTAGTGAAAAGGTTTATGAGTTTGGGTTGTGTTTAAGGCATTAGGGATAGCAATTTGTGGCTCAAACTGTTGTTGGGAAGCTATGTGAGGTGATGAAGATTCTATTAAAGAATGATTAGGTATCTCATGATGTAAAATATTTGTATGTAAACATGATGAAGATACCTGTTCACTGCTTGCTGAGTCTGTTGAGAAATTTTCTTTAAGATTGCTATCAGAGATAGAGAGTGTTGATAGATGAAAGATTTGTTGCTGAGTAAAGGATGACACGTGAATTTCAGATGAGGATGTGTTTTCAGAAGAAAAGATGTTGGTGGTCAGGTAAGGAAATGTAGTTTCATCAAAGATCACATGTCTAAGTATATGAACCTTTCCTGAACTTGCCAAACACTTGTAACCTTTATGAGATGGGCTATATCTAATAAAGATACATTTTCTTGTATGAAAATCAAACTTATGCTTGTTAAAATCCCTCAAATATGGATAACAAAGACAACTAAAACATTTTAAAAAGTTGTAATTTGGTCTGTGTTTAAATAATTTCTCATAAGGAGACACAAACTTTAGCACAGGGGTAGGCAATGTATTTATGTGATAAACTGCAATGTGAATAGCATCCCACCAAAACCTAAAAGGTAGATCAGCTTGAGTTAATAATGTCAATCCCAATTCTACTATATGTCTATGCTTTCTCTCAACCAAACCATTTTGATGGTGAGTATATGGACATGAATGTCGAAATATGATCCTATTTTGATGCAAGAAATTAGTGAACACTCTATATTTTCCCCCCAGTCAGATTACAATATCTTGACTTTAGTACTGAACTGGTTTTCTACTTAGAGTTTGAAAAGCTTAAAGACTGCAAAAGCATCTAACTTAAGCTTGAGAGGATAAATCCAAGTGTATCTACTGTAGTCATCCACAAAACTGATATAATATTGTATCCATTCCTAGAAACAGTAGGTGAAGGCCCCCAAATGTTAGTATATACTAGTTCCAGAACTTGTGTACTTTTAGTTTCAATAATGGGAAAATGTTGTTTATGAGTCTTTCTTAATTGACAAGCATCATAGAGAGAAGATGAAAGAGTTTTAGAAGAGACTTTAAATTGCTTAAAAGACTTAAGCAAATGCATCAATATTGCTGAATTTGGATGACCAAACCTTCTATGCAATAAGGTCAGATCATCAGGTTTTTTATTACAATCATTTGGAAATGAGTTATTACAAGTTGTAGTAAAAGCACTACAATTTTGATGAATAGAAGAAACATTTGAAACTGATAGCATAGAAACTAGCTTATTTATCTGAGATTGTGACAGATGAGATGTAGGCGAGGAAGACTGAGGCTTAGGTTTCAATAACAGCTTGTAGAGACCTTTCTCAGTAGAGCCCTGCAAAAGAACCTATCCCTTCATGTCCTGTACAAAACACAAATTTCCACAGAATTCAACAGAAAGAGAATTATCAGAGGTGAGTTTAGAAATGCTTAAAAAATTCTTAGTTATTGAAGGAACAAACAACATGTCTTTAAGTGCTATAATAGGATGTGAAGAATGACAGTTTGAAGCTCTAAATGATAAGAAAACATGTCCAACATGAGAGATAGATAACCCTTTACCATTTTCAATGAAGAGCTGATCATTACCTTTATACTCCTCTCTGATTTGCAGATTTTCCATATTATTTGTTAAGTGATGAGTAGCTCCATTATCCAAATACCAGCGATCATCAGCAACTCCTTCAAAATTTGCCATATATGCAGCTCCAAAATTGTAAGCATCACCTCTAGAATAAAGATAAGCTCCAGCAGTAGGATGAAAGTTTGGTGGCATATAGTTGAAACAATCATATTCTTCACAGTTGGGATGTGAGTTGAAACTCTCAAAATTATCAAAGTATGCAGATCTTTGCCCTTTTCCTTTATTGAAATTTCTTGGAGTAGGAGTATAGTTGTAACACCCTAGGCGAATCCCACATCGGCAAAGCACGGGAGAGATGCTGGGTTTATAAGGGGTGATCCACACCTTAATTGGCAAGACGCGTTTTGGGGTGTATGGGCGCCCCAAGAACAAATCCGTGCGGGCCTTGTTAAGGCCCAAAGCGGACAATACCTTGCCAGGTCTGGGTTGGATCATAACATTATGATATCAGAGCTAGGTTCCGTGTGTCCTCTTGAGCGATGGTGGGGCAAACCTCAGCGAGGACGCTGAGTCCCCAAGGGGGGTGTATGTAACATCTTAGGCGAATCCCACATCGGCAAAGCACCGGAGAAATGCTGGGTTTATAAGGGGTGATCCACACCTTAATTGGCAAGACGTGTTTTGGGGTGTATGGCGCCCCAAGAACAAATCCGTGCAGGCCTTGTTAAGGCCTAAAGCGGACAATACCTTGCCAGGTCTGGGTTGTATCATGACAATAGTCTTTTATAAATCTATGCCAGTAGATGTCAGCTGTATGACCAACTTTGAAACAGATCTGACAAGCAGTTTCTTCTATAGCTTCAGTAGATCTTGTTAATCCATTCATTCCAATAAATCCATTTCTAGTTAAGGAGTCATATTTCTTGGTGATTGAGAAGAAAAATTATGAGCACTATTTTGACCAGGAAACTGTCCTCTACTATTTCTGAAGTTTCCATTAAAAACTCTTTTTGGACCAAAATTTCCTCTTCCAAATCCATGAGTTTTATTACCAATATTACCAAAACTACCACCAAAATATCCACTTCTTCTGAAATTACCTCTAGCTTTACCATAGAAAGCTCTAGGATAACATGTGTTAGCATAGGCAAAGTTTGCATTAAACATATTCTTATCATCCTGTTCTTGTTCAAGCCTGGTTTCATGTGTTAACAACAATGTATAAGCATCATCAAATTCCATTTTAGAACCAGTTATGAAAGTTGCTATATCACGATAACCGGATCCTAATCCATTTAGTATTATTAACATAAGATCTTTCTCTGTTATTGGACTACCAGCACTAGTGAGTTTATCAGCTATAGATTTCATCTTAATGTAGTAATCTTCAATGCTAAATGCCTCTTTCTTTATTGTATTAAACTCATATCTAAGCTGAAGTACTCTAGCTTTAGATTGAACTCCAAACTTCTTCTCTAAGGTTCTCCATGCATCAAAAGAGCTTACACAATTAATAACAAGACTAAGATTACCTTCATTGATTGCTGATAACAGCCATCCAAGTAAGGTTTTATCCCATGACCTCTAATTTTGATATTTTGGATTATTGATTTCTTGAGCAGATCCATCAGCTCTAGCGAGTAGTAATTTTTCTTCTGGTGTTGGTTTGGTTCCATCTATAAAGCCTTCCAATCGATTTCCTCTGATCGATGCTAGCACTTGTGATCGCCAAAGCAGATAATTGGATCTATCTAACTTGATCGGAGTGTTGAATGAAAAATTGATCTGACTTATATTTGGTGCTGTTATATCTCTGGAATTCATTTGTTGATTACTAGAGCTTGCTCTGTTTGGCTCTAATACCATGTTTGAAAATTAAGATTTGCAACTGTAAAATGTGTTTGGGAACTAAGAAAATGAAAGGAATACTCTGAAGTTTTATTTAATATATTCTCAATCACAAACAAAAGTATATCAATATTAACTTATATACAAAAGCTGGAATTAGAGAGCTAAACTTATTACGTGAGCTTAACTACAAAACAGAATGAAAAGCATGCTACAACAAACTTGCTAGCTGGCAAAGCTTCTTAACAGACTCTGCTGATTTCTGCTTTGACTTACATGTGTTGATTGAGCTGATCATTTGACTGCAGCATGAGCTTCCTTAACATCCTTGAACGTTTCGATGTCAATGTTGATGAATAAAAGTAAGATATGTGAAAAGGAAAAATATAACCTTATTTTGATTTGAAAATGAAAAAGGTAATTAATCAACTACGTAGGAAAGTTAATAAATAAATCATCACCACAAATGAATACGAAAGAACAAACAACAAAGATTTTCTACATTACAAAGAGCAATGATACAGCTACAAACTCTTGTACAAATTTATTTTGTACAAACAGACGTGACATTAATTCATTGGTTGAATGAAAATATAAAATAATAAAAACAAATCATGTGGGCCAAGTGATATTTAATTCAACCAATCTTGTCATGTCACATCAGTTTGTACAAAATAAATTTATACAAGAGTTTGTGGTTATATTATTACTCCATTATAAAAGTGAGTTATTTACAACTATTCTCGACAGATTAGTTGCATCTACTATCACAAACAAAAATTACTTTGATACTTCCCAGCAATTGCGTGTCACTTACATCCACTTAATTTCCCAATCAGCTTTAGCGTGTGGGGTCTCCTTTGCATTACTTTCATCCATTACAAACAAAAATCACTTCTTAATCTTCTACAAGCTTTGAAACTTCCCTCCGATTGCATGCCATTTGCATCAGCTTGAGCGTGTGGGGACTCCTTTGCATTATTGCAGATTCAGAGACGCAGCATATAAAAAGAACGCAAAAGGCTGGATGCATTCTCTCAACGTAATTACCTTTTAGCATTATTCACCAACACCATGCATGGTTGATGCCATCGTTTTTCCTCTCTTAGAGCAGCTGATCTCCTTTTCTGCTGGAGAGGCGACACTCTAGTTAAGGGGGTTGAACAGGATGTTGAAAAGCTTACAAGCCATCTTCAAACGATTCATGCTGTGCCCAGTGATGCAGAGCAGAGGCAAGTGAAGGAGAAGTCCATCAGACTTTGGCTGGGTCAGTTGGAATTTGAAGATCAAAAGGAGGAAAATGAAGAAATGTCTTTCATTTCATTATCACAAATCTAGTTACAGAAATGAGCTCAGCTCAGTATTTATAGTGGAATCTAATACTTGCTGAGCACGCTGATTACAGCTAAGCAACATAACTACTGAATAACAAACTCTAACTAACTAATTTCAACACAATTAATAAGTGCTGATTTGTTAACTAATTGCTTCATAATCCAGCTGCATGGGAATCTCTTCATAACAGTTTTGTCTTTTGGAACTTTCCAACTTCTCACGTGCACCTTTCACTTTCACTCCTAGACTAGCTACTGGATTTACAGTTGGCTTGATTCCAGCTGGCACTCCAACGTGTGTTGCATTTGGTTCAGCTTCATCAGCTAATTCAACAGGGCCGGCTCAAGGAGGTATCCTACGATATTGAGGATGTGTTGGATGAGTGGATCACTGGGCGACGCAAATCGCAAATGAAGCAGAATGCTCATTCAGCTTAGAAGCAGGCATGTTCCTGCTCCCCTGCATCTAGCATTGGTTTTAAATGGCCGTATTTGAATCATCCTCAGCGTCAGGTCATTTTTGCTCCTTGCTCTCTCGATTTGTCATCTAATTCAGAAACAAGAAATATTTGGATCAAATTCTACCCAGGAATATATTATATGGAATATTTTCTAATACTTTTGATATGAGTGTGATTATGGTACTTTCTGTATGTCGTCCAATTATATAACATGGATAAATTCTTTTGTTTCTCTTCAGTTTGCAGAACACGTGATCAAGAATGAGAATTTGTTATGCTAGATTGGTGAATAAAGCTGTGTGGCCGTACTTCGGTTGAACCAAAAGAGGTAAATTTGCATCTTTGAAAACTGTTACTTAATTGACTAATATATGTGAAATAATTTGGCTTTCGAGATGAGTGATAAATTTTCTGAGTCGGCTGACCAATTAATCTGGTGGTAATTGTATCATATGATTCAGGCAGTAGAGCGGGGCTATGGCCCCAAGAAGCTTATTAGTGAATTGATTGTGTAAAATGTTAGGAAATTAGTGGTGAAAGCAGACACGCAGCTAAAGTAAAATTGTAAGAAAACAAGCACAATAGAGGACACCAGAAATTACGTGGTTCGGCTTTTAGCCTACGTCCACGGGCGAAGACAGAAAAAAATATTTTACTAGTGAAATAAGGATTACAAGTATTGTAATATTTTGGCTCACTACCCAAAACCCCAATACACCCAATCTCTCACTCACTAGACTCTCAAGAGCTTAAGCTCTTAAACTCTTCTCTAAAGCTCACGATGGAATTGATATTTGGATGCTAAGCTTCAAATGAGAGCTTCCTTTTTATAGGCAAAATTTGCCATTAAAATATTATTTTTTCTTGCCAAAACCGTGGCCTTCTTGCTGTAAACATGCTGCTGCCAACTTGCAAACTTTCTTCTTTGTTTTGAATTCTTCTTCTAAAAGCCGTGGGGTGCTGCTGAATGCTTCCTTTGGTTTTGCTTTTCAAAACCAAAGTCGTGTGCTTCTATATGGAGAGCATCTAGAAGCCTTGACTGACTTTTCACATTTCTCCCACTTGGAGATTAGATTGAGACTCGATCAATCTCCACACCATCCTTTCTGCTTCGCCATAAACATGTTGCCTACGTTGCTGCCAGGCCACAAGAGGATCTACTCCAGATAAACTTGTCAATATTTATCGGCTTGGTCAAAACATCTGCTAGGTTCTCCTTCGTATGGATTTTCTGTGCCACACTGGATAATACTCCATCTGCAAGTGCCAAGTGTAGATCAGAAATGGCGTTGCCGTCTACCTCGTTCCACTTGTCATCAGTTATCTCCATGGGCCTTTCTCCAATTGCTGTCAAGCAATTATTCTTCCTCAATACAGCTTTCATCTTCATTTTCCACAACGAAAAATTATTTCCGTTAAATTTCTCAATTTCATACTTTGCCGCCATTTTGTTGATAAATACTGCACACAAACTAGTATACCACCTTGAATAGTTGTGAGTATGTGTGAGAATGTACACCAGGAAAGTTCCCAGGAAAGACTGGAGGGGTCACAATGGTCCCACTTAAAACCCAGACTCCTTAAGCTCTTATCGCCTTTGTGACAGAACTTTCCTAGACATGTACAAAAAACCATACAGTTGCTTTACTCACACCACTATTCCCTGCTTTGCACCGCCAAATCTTGGGTCGCTCCCACCGTTTCTTGTGAATAGTATCGTATATGTGAACAGTACCGTATACGTAAATAGTACCGTATACCTAAATAGTACCACTCCCACCGTTTCACGTGAATAGTACCATATAAGTGAATAGTAACGTATATTAGTTAGCAAGAGTAAAAGTAAAAATAAAAACAAAGAAATCTCGTGGTCCAGAATACATAAAAAAAAACACAAAAATAAAACTAAAAATAAGAGTAAGAATTTGGGCATTAAATATTTAAAAAGCTCGTACCCATAAATATTTGATGTAACATTGATAATGACTATTACAAAAGTAACATTATGGTATTGTCTAAAAAAATGAAATAAAAATTTGAATTTTTAGTTTTAATCTTATCTAAGAACACGAAAAGTTAAAAATTAAAAAATTGTGGTTTACTAGTTATAAATATAACGTCAAAAAATTAACTGGAGCGATCACTTTTTTCTATGTTGATCATAGCACACCTCATGAATCTTTTATTTACCTATTTCATTTTCATAAATATAATATAACTATCTATTCAAAACTACGTTTAATTGGCTAGTTTCTTTTCTTTATTTTTTTAAATAAAATTATCTTTAGGTCGATATTGCTTTTCTAAAAAATAGAAAAATATGTTTAATTAGCTCAATAATCTTTTATTGCATGCATTATATTTAGCCACTCAAAACTACACAAATTATTATGCCAACTCATGGTTTAAACTTCAAATAGATAGCCAAACAGAAAGCCAAATTGGTTAAGCAGTACTAAATACTAAAAAAACCACAGAAAAGTAATAAGAAAATTGGTGGTAGTGATAATATGTTATTTATTGAGGAGAACTAAGAAAATTGGCAAACTTACGAACGTTAGTTTATATAACTTTAACTACAATCTACTTCAAAAACAAATTTAAATATGATTAGACATGGGGAATTAAGAAAATTCGCCCGTAGACGAATTTGTAGCGTAGCAGCTTTACAACCAACTTGGCTGGTGCTCCCTGTATGCATGTGGCACGTCAATGTCTTAAGAAAGCAGGTCCAATGTCGAAGGCTCTATAAACTTTGGAGTGTTTTCCAAGAATGTTATTAGTGCCTGCTAATTATACCAATGAAAAGTTATAACCACCAAAAACATTCACCTAATAGACCTAGTACAGTCCGCAAATAGTTTATAGCTTTCTTTACTCCCTTTCGGTGACCCATTTAAGATGAAAATGACAAGGGTTGAATTAGGTTATAATATAAACCGCATCATGGAATTAGTGACTTTGAAAGACTTTTACATACGCAATACTATGAAATCTGTCACGGTGATAGAGTTTTTGAAACAAGAACGTAGGTGAATGGGGTTTGTCACAGCGCTGCCTGGCCCCATGCAGCAGACTGAGCTTATATCAGGTCTTCGGCAACATTTAGTCCTTTCAGATGGTCTGGGTTTTAATCTCTTATTGGTACGTATGTAATCGTATATATAATCACAGCTTCAAACAAATTTTGACAAATTTGGGATTAAGAAAAATCTAACAATATCGCGTATACTAATTAATTGATAAGGCCCCTCTTAATAAAAATCCTGATTTCACTTAGAGTGTTTAATAAACTAGTTTTCTTGTTTAATAAAAATAATAATTGATTTATGTATTTACCTTACGAAAGGTAGTTTATTGATTTATGTAGTATCTGTATATTACCTGCCCGGAGAAGGGAGAAAAAGAAAAATTGATCACGCAATGGCATATAATCCTCAGCCAATTGGTAATTTTCTTTTCATGGTTTAATTTTGAAGTGTTTTTTTTTTCATTTGTACTTCACACATAGGTGATAAATCGTGAACCATGAATAACCTTATACCATAATACTACAATCCCAAACAGGCCTACATTGGCAATAGTTATTGGTTGTTTCTGCCAAATCTATTCCAAAATTGCTAAATCTTCTTATGAAGCTTCTTGTTATGAGCAACAACAAGAAGAACAAAAGCCCATATAATGAAACTCGAATACTTGAATCTTCGATTTCATGGCGGCAACATATGCAAAGCTGCATATGGGCAGTGCCAGCAAAAAGAGGCACATATTCAGCAGGTGTGTTCCTATCAAAAATTTATTTTTATCTTGAACATTATTAATATCAATAAACTCCGATAAGCAATGGAATTAGAAAATACAAAGAGAGTGTGGTATGGTGCCGATGATGATGAGAAATTTTGCACACTGTCAAACTATCAAAATAAGATATAATTACTTAATTTGCATAATAAAGTTTAACGTATGTAAAAGTAATATAAATGATCTATGGTCATTACTTTAAAGCTTAAATTCTTATTATTTCCCTAAAATATATATTTACAGACTGAAAGTAGATGCTTTACCCAATAATAGTTGGCGGATGTACATGGGTTACATTGCTCGAAATGCTAATCACAGTGTATGCCCTGCAAAAAGTCATATTCTCTCAAATATGTATAAATTATTTGCTTAACTTCAATAATATCCTTTTGGTTTCATTACAGAATTTGGGTTTCAAGTGGAGAGATAAATGCGTTAATTCATAATAGGGAATACGACTTTTTGCAGGTCATACACTGTGATTAACATGTCCAGCAACGTAACCGATATACATGGACCAACTATTATTGGGTAAGCTTCTACTTTCAATCTGTAAATATATATTTAAGGGAAAGAATAAGAAGTTAAGCCTTACAGTAATGTCCGTGGATCATTTATATTACTTTTATGTAAAATTTTATTATGCAAATTTAGTAATTACATCTTATATTGATGGTTTTGCAGTGTGCAAAATTTCTCATCATCATCGGCACACACCACACGCTCTCTGTACTTTTAAATGCATTACTTGTCGGAATTATTGAAATTAATAATGTTCAAGACAAAATAAATCCTTAATCGGAACACACCTTGATGATTATGCGCCCGTTTCTGTCGGCTCTATTCATCTATGCCTTTGTATATTTTGCCGCCATGATATCAAAGCTTCAAATCTTCAAGGCAATTGCTGTGATCTCATGTTCTTTTTGCTTAGTCTCACTGGTCTCCATTATTCTGCCACATCCATATAGACATTTCAGTTTCATTATATGGGTTTTTGCTCTTCTTCTTGTTGCTTATAACAAGAGGCTTCATAAGAAGATTTGGAAATTTCGTAATAGATTTGGTGGAAACAACCAACCATTATTGTCAATTAATGTAGCCCGATCGCCTGCTAGGAATGGAGGGATTAAAAATTTTCCAAGCAAGATACCAAAAATCCATGGGATTAATCATTTTCTCCTCTAAATAATACACTGATGCTACATGGATCGATAAGTTACCTTTATTAAGGTAAATACATAAATCACATAAGATTTTTTTTTAAAAAAATTTAAACAAGAAAACTTGTTTATTAAACACTAGAAATGGAATCACGATTTTTATTAAGAGGGACTATACCAATTAATTAGTAATTGATAGATTTTTCTAAATCTCAAATTTGTCAAAATTTATTTGAAGCTATGATTTATGTACGTACTAGTAACAAAGTGACAAGTGCTCTAAATTGCCACTTCAAAGAGAAAAACCTGCACCATCTAAAAGGACAAAAATATGGTATATAATATCATTATTTGATGGGATATTTGTTGGAGAAAATCAAGTTTTTAAATTTTTATAAAACCTTTTAAGAACTGCTCTCATATAATATATAGGAATTTGTAATCTAGAAATCGTACCTTGAAAATCTAGTTTGGCTTTTTCTATTGAAGTGATTTAGGCTCCTAGATCACGAACCGTCATCACCACTCTATTTTATGTTCCCAAATGATCCCCGGGTTAGCTAATTTAATTGACTGCACCACTACTGAACTAATAAATAAGACAACTAACTATTTGGGTCAAAAGCCTAAATATATCATTTAGTGAGAGGCTTCATTTAATTAGCTTGTGTGTAAGGGGCCTTATGTTATTTTACAAGGTGTGTCCCCTATAGAAAAAGCAAGTAACGTGAGTTTGATTTTTTGATTATTTGGAGCCTAACGTTTTCACTAAAAAGAGATATAAAAATGTTTATTTTTTCTAAAGAAAAAAAAGAAACCAAATATTGTTTTCTCTATTGTTGAGAGAAAAATTCATTTTAGTTTCTCCTGAAAGTATTCTGACATATCAAATCTACCATAGTTTAATAAAAACTATATTTTACTACTTAATATTTATGTTGTTATCATTTAACCACTATTGCATTAAAAAAAAATACTAACAAACTATAAGTTAAAAACAAAGAAATAACAAACTCGTCTTCCTCTTTTTTATTTTTCTCTTCGTCTTCATTTCTCATGCTTCTCTGTTTCTTCTTCATCTTCAAGTTTCCCTCTTTTTTCTTTCCCTCTTGATTTATTCTTTTCTTTTTTCTTAATTTTTTTTCCCTCTCTCCCTTTTTCTTCATTTCTTCTGCTTCTCTATTTCTTCTTCACATCTTCAAATTCTCAACTGAAATCACCCTTCTTCAAATTTACAGAGCATTTGTCTTCCTTTCTCCGTTGTCTCAATTTCATCATCTTTGTCGATGTTAGAGGCTGCATCCGCTTTGTTAGTATCTCGGTGGCGGAAAACTTGTAAGACTTCGGTAATGAAGATAGAGATGGGCGTTTTGACCCAAACGTTTGGCTTATATATATAGATATATATACATTTTGACTTTTTCTTTAATTTTCTTTTTCAATTGCTTTTTTAAATAAAAAATTAAAAAATTTGCATGAACCGGCGTATTTAATAAATGATGCATTTTAGCTTCAACCAAAAATTTCTTAAAGAAAAAATTTCTGAAATGCCGTTACAACATCAGTAAAACCTTAACTATGTTAATGAAATGGTAGTAAAGTGATAACAACGTAAGTAAAAGTAATAGGTGGTAGAATGCAATTTGACCAATTGATTGATAAATTTTCAATTTCTTTGGTCCTAGATGTACATGTCAAGCAGGCACCAGGGCAAGACTGCGGAAAATAGAAGCTTTTACATGTTTTGGCTGATCTATCTAAATCAAGAAATTTTATTTCCATCTGTTACAAGATCAAACAGAAACTGAACACAAATAAAAGTATTCAGATTATGAAACCATTTCCAAGCAGCAAATTCATCCAAAAGTTTGAATAAGTTTCATGGTTGAAAATTGTTAGCTTCTTTCGCTTAAAATCCCATTTTGGATGAGCAGAGTTACGCTCGAGCTTTCTGTTGCGACACTATGTTCCTGGTTTCGATCGTCAAGCCCTTATAATCTTTGATCAGAAGATCCTTTCTATCTACTCCGACTGAGAGATGGCCCCTTTGCGGTCGTGAAAGCCAATGCTGAATCCTTGCCGGCTTAATAGATCCAGGATGTGCCTTCTGCTCCAGTAGACCCTTGACTCTCAACGAGAGGGATTGCACCCCTTTCTTTAGCCCTTTCCGCCCACGTTGTTGTCAGAAGCTGCGGTTCTTTTCATCAGCCTGAATCTTAACCTGTCGCTATGGATAACTCAGGTTTTTGTTACCAGCTATATCATCTTTTTCACTGTTTTGAAACTCTTAAGATTAAGCTTTAGCAAAGTTGCTTCAGTTATCCATGTAATCAGGCTGAGAATACTTAGCAGTTTATTTAGGCAAATGTCAGAATTCAGTTTGTTTGTTTGCCGAAAACTGGTGTGGTGACAAGGATACTAGCAAGGATAATATGATAGTTTTTTCGTGTGAGTGAATTTTGAGAGCTTGAGTGTATTGGGATTTGCAATTACAATAATCCTTTGCCTCAGGTAATTTCTTCTCCTGCTCTGTCGTTATTTGTTCTCAAATTGAAAAGAATAAAGTATTTCAATAAAATTCTATACCAGGAATATGTAAATGTTTCTAATTTTTTTATTTCCATCTGTTTGCATTCATAACTTTGCGGCATATGTACTAGTTAAAGAACAAACAGAAACAGAGTTGAAGATGAAACCTTTTCCAGGAATCAATTGGCAGCAAATTCATATAAAGTGTTAGCAGTGATGAACAAAAAAGTTGATTCGCAATTTTATTTTTTTATAAGAGTAATGATATATCTATAAATTCTTGTACAAATTTATTTTGTACAAATTGACATAACGAGAATTTATTGGTTGAATTAAATATCTCTTGGCCCACATGATTTATTTATATTATTTTATATTTTTATTCAACTAATGAATTAATGTCACATCAATTTGTACAATATAAATTTATACAAAAATTTATGATCATATCATTATTCTTTTTATAAAATTAACTGTTAGGTTGGAGTTGTTAGAAGGCCATTGGGCTAACCTACGTCGCTACTCGCCTAGATTGCAGGGGGTCAAAACTCAAAAGAAGCATTGAATTTTAAAAGGCATGCAATAATTCTTGTGGCCATATGTCAATTCATACCAAGTTCTATCATCAACTGCCAGGACGTGAACTCCTTCAGTATCAGTCGGCCACAAATCAAAACCGTCGCTCTTATCAGACATCAACCTCGACGAGACGACGCCGTTTGTCGTCGTGATCTTCCCAAAACAGAAAGAAAGAAGAAAGATTTCTTAGCTAAAATAGAAATAGTGTAACTTCAGTGACTTTCTTTGACACCCGCCCTCTTCTTTTATACGCTGCCTGTAATGTCTTATCTGTCTATTTCTTTTGTTTCTTTTCTCGATCAAATCAAATCTTTCTCTCTCAAACGAATTTCGTTTCTGCGTTTTGTTTTTTTTAATCCCTTAATTCGAGCCTCTAATGGCGCTTGGATTCTGGGATCCCACTTTGGTGAGAGTGGATGATGATCTCATGTAACATTTGGGTCGTTGACCTCTTTAAAATGGTAGAATGAGTTTATGAGTTACCTAGAAATAACCAAGTTGACAATTGGACCCACAATCTCAAAACTTGTACTTCCTTCACTTTTGATATTTGTTTTCACGCTAATTTTGATACTCTTTGTCTTCTTGAAAATTGGTGGAGGCCAACAGCCACTGTCCTGATGTTGCCATGTTTGGCTGTCTTCGTGCCACCAAAATTGGCGCATACTTTATTCTGGTTACTACAACCAAACCAGATTCTAGGTTTCAAAATTGTCTTAATTTCAATAATATCCTTTTGGTTTCATTAAAAATTTGGGTTGCAAGTGGAGAGATAAATGTATAATTCACAATAAAGAATATATTCTATTTGCTGGTAATACACTCTGATTAACATGCTCAGCAACGCAACCGACATACATCCACCGGCTATTATTAGATGAGCATCTACTTTCACTTTGTAAATATACATTTAAGGGAAAGTAATTACTTTTTAGAATTGCTTGAGTAATTACTTGTACTTTGTAGAATTTTTGACTTTAGTATATTATATGAGAGGTGACAAAACGGGTCACTGGTCGTGCTCGAGTCGTGATAGTTTTGTGTCATATCAAATTTAAGTAGACTCAAACACCACCCATTTAATAATCGTATCAAAATATTAAAATCTTAATCCGACATGAAAAATAAATGGCTTACCCAATAATCTAGTTAGTATCTATATATTTAACAAAATTTACATTAAACAATTATACGTTGTTTATATATATATATATATATATAATTTACTGATATTATAAAATATACATGTCTATTAGTATTTTTCACATTTATACTATTGGAATTCTAAACTTATGTAAAATTTTATAAATGAAATATTGTGTTTATGTTTATCCTTCCAAATAAAAAAAAGAATAATGTCGAATATTTGAGTTTTGGTGACAAAAACCTACAAATTAATTTAGAATAAAAAATATAATCATATTACTAATCTGGCAAATAAGTCAAGTACTTTAATCTTAACTTGATATAAAAATAAAATATGTCTACCTAGACCCAATCTATTTAATAAGTGTGTCATAATTGATAATCCAAACCCATTATTTTTTTATCGAACAAGTATTTATATTGAGTAATCAAGCCAGTGTCAAATTTTACCAACTTTATATAACATCACCAAAATTAAAGGGCAAGAAAAGGTGATTGAGACGATTGGTGGTGATGCACACAACTGTATGGCCCAAGCAGCATCCAAAAGAGTGGTAATTAACACAATATTATGTCTCAATCACCTTTACCAAAACTCCCCTTGTGGCCGTACCAATGTTTCTCCATAAATAATAACACTTGCCTCCTCATTCTTAAACTCAAAACCTTCCTCTTTCAGTGTATTGGTAGTTAACAAATTAATTAACAGAAAGAGAAAGCAAAGAAATGGAAGTGCTGAGGCGTGCCCCTTGTCAAAGGTATGAATTAATTCTCCTCTCTTCGCTTCTCTTCTCTTCTCTCAGTTATATATAAATCATTTGCTTAATTTCAATAATATCCTTTTGGTTTCATTACAAAATTTGGGTCTCAATTATAACCTTTTGTAGGTCATACACTGTTATTAACATGTGGAGCAATGTAACCCATATACATCCGCCAACTATTATTGGGTAAGCATCTACTTTCATTCTGTAAATATATATTTAACGGAAAGAATAACAAGTTAAAGCTTTCGAGTAATGTCCACATATCATTTATATTACTTTTACGTAAAACTTTATTATGCAAATTAAGTAATTATATCCTATTTTGATGGTTTTGCAGTGTCCAAAATTTCTCATCATCATCGGCGCCATACCGCACACTATTTGTATTTCTAATCCCATTGCTTGTCGGAGTTATTGAAATTAATAATGTTCAAGACAAAAATAAATCCTTGATCGAAACACACTCAATTAGTATGTGCTTGTTTCTGGTGGCTCTACTCATCTACGCCTTTGCATATTTTGTTGTGATGAAATCAGAGCTTCAAATATTCAAGGCAATTGCTGTGATCTCAGGATCTCTTTGCTCAGTCTTCTTGGTCTCCATTATTCTGCCACACCCATATAGACATTTCAATTTCATTATATGGACTTTTGTTATTCTTCTTGTTGCTTATAACAAGAGGCTTGATAAGAAGGTTTGGCAATTTTGGAATAGATTTGGAGGAAGCAACCAACAATTGTTGCCAATGTAGGCTTGTTTAGAGTTGTAGTGTATAGGCTATTCATTTTCATGATTAAGAAGTGCCAAAAAAAAAAATAATAAGTTCTTGTTTCAAATATGGTGGCACCCCATAAAGCGTTTAATTATACGTTCTTCTTTCAAAAATGATGGCATCACCTAAAGCAGTTAATTCTAGAACATTCGATTGATTCATTGATTCTATCACAATGACTAATTTCATAGTATTGCGTACGTAAAAGTCTTTCAAAGTGACTAATTTCATGATGTTGTTTTTATTATGTGTAATGCTACACATCCCCAATTTTTTATTTTAAAAAGTTATCCCAAATAATGTGTTATTTATCAATTAGTTGGTGAAATAATATAATTAATTTACTTTAATCTTGTAAAGAATTATAGCATAATTCAACCTTTGTCATTTTTATCTTACATGGGTCTGAAAAGAGTTAGAAAGCTATAAACGATTTGTGGACTATTTTAGGTCTACGAGGTTGGAACATTCTTGTAAAACACTCCAAAGTTTATAGAGCTTACAAAGTTGGATCGGCTTTCTTATAACTTTGATGGGCCACGGCCCATATGTGTAGGAGGAGGACAGGGCAAGTCGGTTGCAAAGCTGCTACAGTACTAATTCGTCCACGGACTAATTTTCTTATTTCTCCTTGTCTAATTATATTTAAATTTGTTTTTGAAGTAGATTGTAGTTAAAGTTATACAAACTAACATTCATAATTTTGCTAATTTTCTTAAGGGAGATTGCTAATTTTTCCCTTACTGTAATCAATAAATATCATTTGGCTCCTTACTATTTTTATAATAACTAATAATTCCCTGACTGGCATACGTTTATAATATCACCTCTATTTTTAAACATATTTTTATTCATATTTATTATGGATTAAAAAAATCACATGAATGAAAATTAAATAAAAATTAAGTATGAAAAATAAAAAATATATGTTTTGATGTGAAAAAATTAATAATAAATGATTTTTCTTATACTTTTTTTATTTCATAAATATTTTCTTATAATATATATTTAAGAAATTATTATAAAATGATAAAAAAATTATTATAAGAAACTCAAATGATAAATAAAAAATTATTATAACATAAATAATAAAATATTTTTCTTGTACTTTTACAATTTATTTTAAAATATTATAAAACATTTATTATAAGAAAATGTTCACAAAATAAAAAAGTGCAAGAAAAAATTATTATTAATTTTTTTCACATCAAAACACATATTTCTTGTTTCTAATACTTAATTTTTTTATTTAGTTTCTATTCATATGATTTATTTAATTTATAATAAATATAAATAATAATATATTTGAAAATAAGGGTAGTTTTGTAAACTTATACTATCAGGGTTATTGGCTATTATAAAAATAGTAGGGGAGTAAATGGAATATATTAATTACAATAGGGGAAAAATTGACAATCTTCCTTTTCTTAATTCTCCTCCATAAATTACATGGTATCATCATGAATTTTCTTATTACTTTACTAGAGTAGTATTCACTATTTAGTACTAACTTATCCAATTTGACTATCGATTTGAAGTTTAAACCATAAGTTGGCATGATAATTTGTGTTAGTTTGGAGTGGCTATACATAATGCACGGATGAATAAAAGATTATTGAGCTAATTAAACATATTTTTCTATTTTTTTTAAAAAGCAATATGGACCTAAAGATAATTTTGTTGAAAAACAAAAAAGAAAGAAAGAAACTAGCCAATTAAACTTAATTATAATATATTTATAAAAATGAAATAAGTAAATAGAAGATTCATGAGGTGTGCGAGGATCAACATAAAAATAAGCAATCAATCCAGTTAATTTTTTGACATTCTAATTATAATCAGTTAGCCACAACTTTTTTATTTTCACTTTTTCGTGTTTTTACATAAGATTGAAAAAAATATAGCTTATTTTGATATATTAAGTAATCATATCTTATTTGAACGGTTTTGTAGTGTGCAAAATTTCTCATCATCATCAGCACTATAACACACGCTCTCTGTATTTCTAATTCCATTGCTTGTTGGAGTCATTGAATTAATAATGTCCAAGAAAAAATAAAATTCTTAATCGAAATACACTCGATGATTATGTGCCTGTTTCTATTGGCTCTACTCATCTTTGTCTTTGTATATTTTGCCGCTATGATATCAGAGCTTCAAATCTCCAAGGCAATTGCTGTGATCTCAGGTTCTCTTTCCTCAATCTCATTAGTCTCCATTATTCTACCACACCCATATGGACATTTCAGTTTCATCATATAGGCTTTTGTTCTTCTTATTGTTGCTTATAAGAAGAGGGTTCATAAGAAGAATTGGCAATTTTAGAATATATTTGGAGGAAACAACCAACAATTATTGCCACTATAGCCCGATCGCCGGCTACGAGTGAAGGACTTAAAATTTTTTCCAAGCTAGTCCTTTCAAGTGTTATTATTGTTTATACCAAACTATGATTTTAATGATCAGAACAAGCTTTTGTATTGATCGAAACTCGAAAGAGAAGTGCAAGTATCCCCTCTCGCCATGTGTCCCATTATTTTGGTTTCTATGCAATTTTAAATCAATAACAAAATATTGGTTCAAAATAATAATAATAATAAAATACTGATAACAGTTAATTTTATTTTAATGTTATTATCTTTATGCCGATAGAATTTCCTTAATATCCTCTCCCTTTCTCTCTAATTTTTTTTCTTCTTTGTCCGCTGCCAACTGCAACTTCTACAATTTCTTTTTTCGTAGATTACGTTGATCAATGAATAAAACAAAAATACAGAGAATTTGTGGGAAAAATTTTGATGAGAAGAAAATAAAACGGTTCGAATAAAAGTCTTGATTTCACTTCTTGTGTTAAATAAACAAGTTTTCTTGTTTAAAATTTGGAAAAAAAAAAACTTATTTGATTTAAGTATTTACCTTAGTATAGGTAGTTTATTGATTTATGTAGCATCAGTGTGTTACCAGCCTAGACAAGGGAGAAAAAGAAAAATTATTGGTCACGCACAGCATATACTCCTCAGCCAAATGGTAATTTTCTTTTCATTGTTTAATTTTTTGAAATGTAGTATTTTTATTTGTGCTTTGTACATGGGTAATGAATCATGAAAAATTAATAGCCTATAAAATGCCTTTTGAAATACGTGTTACTCAGAGGGGAAAAATGAAATGACCCGCCCCGCACCCCCAGGGCGAGTCTATCTAATCCCGTAAAATCGAATCGAATAATATAATACTATCTAAGGATTCAACCGAAAATTCGGCAGAACCTCCCCTATCAATACAACATTTCCGAAATTACAATTTACAAAACAACACTCCCAATAATATCCCAATAATCATCCAAACTTCAAATCCAACTTCTCCAGTCATCATCTCAAATATCGCACAAAGCACTTCAATATAACACAAATACAATGGTTATCCTTAAATACAAAACATAACCATAAATATAAATCATAATATTCAAAATAACAAGATACTAAATCTACGGCTTCTAGCATCATCACGTGGTCACAATTACAAATCTAACTACCGATGCTGGGTTGACTGATGTACCTGCAAATCTCCTGTGGGGGGAAAAATAAAATATAATAAAACGTGGTGAGTATAAAACTCAGTGAGTGGATACTGGTTTCTGAAAAATAAATGTATTTAAAAGAATTACTCTTTCTCAAATCAATTCCATCAAAATATCATTCTATTAGTCTCAAACTTTCACATTCTCTTTCAAACTACTTACTTGAGCTACCTTCATTCGATTACCGCTTAGTAGGACACTCTCTTAACTTTCTTAACTTTCTCTTTGGGCTTCTCGCAAAGCATCCTTCGCCCACTTATCTCATAACTATATAAACATCTGGAGAGTCCTCCACTAAGCCAGTAACGAATTCAAGCATCCAAGCTAAAACTATAAAACAATCTTTTTTTTTCTTTTCAAATCTCATTTGCTAAAATCAACTTTCTCATTTTCCAGGAAACATGGAAAACATAATGCATTTTCGTGCTCATGCCAATGAAATATTCATATGTATGCCCATGTCAATAAACATATATATATCAACATATCATATCAAAACATCACATAAACACATGGGCATAACAGAGAAATCAATATTCGTACATATCTCAAAATAGACTTTTCAAACATGTAAAACATCTATATCGTTTATTGTGATTCGTTTGGAAATCCAATTTACTTACATCAACATATATAAGTTAAATCGGTCACTGACATACTATATTACATAAATTTGCGTAAAGTCGATGGAAGCATAATACTTGTCATATCAAAAGTTATCACCAAACAAGTACTTAGGAAAATGATCTCATCATATCCGGACCTCAACAGACAGGCAATGACGTGCTATCTGGATATCGCCATGCCCCGGAGCTACACGGATAGATAAGGAAAATCTCATATTTCATCATATCCGGACCTCAACAGACAGGCAATGACGTACTATCTGGGTATCGTCACGCCCCGGAGCTACACGGATAGATAGAATAAATCTCATATCTCATTATATCCGGACCTCAACAGACAGGCAATGACGTACTATCTGGGTATCGTCACGCCCCGGAGCTACACGGATAGATAGAATAAATCTCATATCTCATTATATCCGGACCTCAACAGACAGGCAATGACGTACTATCTGGGTATCGTCACGCCCCGGAGCTACACGGATAGACAGGGCAAATCTCATATCTCATAACTTATATATCTCTTTATCTGTATCTCTGTAACTTTCATACTGCATGCATAAGCCCCCAAAAGGCAAAAGCACCCAAACACACGGCCCAAAGCCTCTATGTGTGCTCGGACGGCCTCAAAGGCCTCTATCTCATCTCATATGTCTCTGTATTTATCTCATATTATCTGAGGGGAGGGTACTGTTTAATAATTTCTCAAATAACATTTAACGCACGTGTACATGAACAGATAATCTCATCTGAAATCTCATTTCCTTTTTCCTCAACATATTCTAATATCATGCTTTTACTTAAATGCGACAATAAAATCATATTCAAACTCATTTTAATAACAATAAATCGCAACACATGGATAAATTTCAATTTCTAGAAAATCATTAAATTAAAGTATTAAATACTTATCTTTCAAACAATCTACACTGTATCATAAAATCGGCATATACTTATAAAATCAGTTTTGTATATTCCACTCACCGTGACAATGTCCAAACTCGGTATCAACCACGTCCGCGGGTTGATTCTCGTTCGCGGATCCTCCGAATTGCCCCTGCCGGTCAACGGTGACCGGACTTCAGTCAACGGCGACGGAGAGCTTAGGTCTGCTAGTTCCGGCCACGCTGAGTCCAATGGTGGCGGCGGTGACCTCCCACGCGCGGCGACGGCGGCGGATCGAGCTCCCAAAGCCGCGAGTTTTCCAAGAGCAAATCGGCGGCAATCCGGCCGATTCAGGTGACGGGGTCGGTCGGAAAATGATGCTGGGGAGCTGAGGAACAAGATTCAAGTGGTGGCGTACCACAAATCCGGCGATATCGACGGCGACGAAAACGGGTTTAGGCCGCGGGTTTCGGGCTTCAACCGGCGGCCTTCCAGGCAGTTTCCGGCGACGAGGATGGCAGGGATACGTTGCTCGTCTCTCAAGCTTCAAAACGGTACCAACCACGGCCGGTGAGGTGGCCGGAATCGGGAGAAACGACCGGGTCAACGTCGCGGGTCCGGGTCGGGTCAAACGGGTCAACTCGGGTCAACTCTTCTCTCTCTCTCTCTCTCTCTCTTTCTAAAATCCAAAATTTCCAAACAACTCCCCTCGACCAAAACATATAAACCTGATTTTTTTTTTTTTTTTTTTTTTAACAAAAGCTTAATACAGTTTAAGCTTATACCGGACCCGTAACGAAACTAAAATCCGACCACTCGAGCTCTTAATCGTGCTCAATTTATCTCGATTCGAAGACGAAAAATTAAATCGTACACTTGATTAAGAAAATCAAGGTGCATATGTTACAATCTTCCCCCCTTATAAAAATTTCGTCCTCGAAATTTACATGTCTGATAAGAAAAGTAGGGATACCCCTTTTCCAAAGAAATATCCGTAGAAAAGCCTTATCACCCACTTCAAATTCAAGTTCACGCTTACGCTTATCTGCATAGCTCTTTTGTTTGCTTTGGGCTGCCTTTAGTCCTTCCCGAATAAGTTTGATCTTCTCATTAATATTCTGAACCACTTCGGGACCAAAAAGCTTCCACTCTCCAACTTCATCCCAATATAGGGGAGTTCTACATTTCCTGTTAGATAAGGCCTCATAAGGTGCCATCTCGATGCTAACTTGATAACTATTATTATAAGCAACCTCCATCTCCAAAACACAAGTTCGTAACATTTTCTCTAGGATTTAAATAGTATGCTCTGACTGACCATTAGTCTATGGATGAAAAGTTGTAAAAGTCTTTTCGCACATCCTCTTTCAACTTTAGTATCTGATGAATCTTGTCAAGCAAAGTTGGCCTAACTCGAAAGTTAGCTATCAAAACTCCACGATTATCAGTATTTAACTCGAGTCCCAAAGATCTTAACTCGATCAATAAAGGCACATATTTCATTCACAAATGAGCGATAGAGCTGAAAGACTTTCTACTTAGCACATCCGCTTAATCAGTTTAATTCATCACCTTTGTCTTAAATGCAACTCAATCCTTCCTTAGTAAGCGTCTTGCCTCAATGGCCGAGATGACACATGAGGGTAAAAATTTACGCTCACCACAAAATTTCACCCCAATTCTTCCTAACTTATTAAACAATCAACAGTAGCATGGTGAAATGTAAGTCAATCCATGCCCAAAATGGCATCGAAATCTCGAATGTCTAAAATAATCAAATTCGTCTTAAATTCATACTCACCCAATCGAATCATGCAATCTCGATACATCCTATCAGCAAGTAGTGACCCTCCGGTAGGTGTACTAACAACCCAACCGCAATCTAACAATTTAAGCTCCCACTCTATTATGCATAACAAATACACAAGAAAAAAAAAAATAGCATATATAGATCCAGGATCAATAAACATATAAGCATCAGGCCAAAGATAGATAGTATACCCATAATGACTTCTGGTGTAACATGAGCCTCCTGCTGCGTCAAAGCAAAAACTCGAGCCTGAGTACGAGGTCGACCAGGTTGACCTCTCTGACTTGGAATAGTGGCCTGACCTCTAAATATAGAACCCCCTGTCTGCACACCCCTTTGACTCTGAACTGGTCCTGCATGAGAGTGATACTGAGGGGTTGTGCCTCGGACAGAACCATCATCCTGAGATAAAGTAGGGCAAAACCTCTTAATATGTCCAGGTTGTCCACATAAATAACACACATTATCTCCCATACGACATTGGCCCTGATGGTTCCTACCACACGAATAGCAAAAGGTCTGTTGTATACTCCTACGGTATTCTCCGCTATTCCTGTCATACTGCCCCTGAATTCTAACATGACTCCCCACTGATGGTTGTGCTGAACTGTAACTGGCGGCCTGTCTCTGATCTCCTCTGTTACTAATACTCTGATTCCTTTGCAAACCAACAGAGTAATTTATATGTGAGCCTCTCTTCGACGGTCTGCTGCTCGGGCCACCCTCTGCCCAATTCTGGCTACATTTCTGTTTCAGAGCTTGAACTCTACGTCCCTCAGAAATACTATGCTCCACTCTCTTAGCTGCCTCAACTATCTCAGCAAACTCAATGTATCGTGATGCAGTCACAGTTGTGCGAATCTCAAATCGGAGACCCTCCTCAAAACGCCTGCATCTCTCCCTCTCATCACCAACTGCTGAGGTGGCAAACCTAGAAAGATCCAAAAACTTTTTCTCATACTCTTCTACCGTCATGGATCCTTGAACCAACCGAAGAAATTCACTCCGCTTAATATCCTGATAGACCGCTGGAAAATAATGATCGTAGAACTCCTTACGGAAAATAGCCCACGTAAGTGCAGCATGTCCTTGGTATCTACGCTCTACTGTTTGCCACCAATGATAAGCTCTATCCTCAAGTAGGAAAGTAGCAAACGTAAGTCTATCTTCCTCTGAGCATCTCATCACATCAAAAATACGTTCTAACTTAATAAACCACGACTCTGCCTCAGGTGGATCACCAGAACCATTAAAAATTTTTGCCCCTAAACTTCGTACTCGCTCAATAGTGTTTGCATGACCGACTTGCGGATGAGTCTGATTCTGTACCACTGTATTCACAATCTGAGCCAATTTATCAATCGACTGCTCAATGTTCGGAGCATTTCCTGGTGCCTGCTGCACAACCTCGTGCGTTGAAGGCTCAACTATTCCCTCGTCTACGGGATCATTTTCCCCCTCAGGTACATCTCCTGTAGTCAACCCAGTTACAAGCCTAGTACGGCCGCGACCACGGCCACGTCTATTGTTACGACGACTCATGATGGTGCCTACAAAATATCAATTTCCACTTTAAGAACCATAAAACTTATTCTATTTACAACAGTAAAGTCTACAGAATCTATAACCATGCTCTGATACCAACTGAAACGACCCGCCCCGCACCCCCAGGGCGAGTCTATCTAATCCCGTAAAATCGAATCGAATAATATAATACTATCTAAGGATTCAACCGAAAATTCGGCAGAACCTCCCCTATCAATACAACATTTCCGAAATTACAATTTACAAAACAACACTCCCAATAATATCCCAATAATCATCCAAACTTCAAATCCAACTTCTCCAGTCATCATCTCAAATATCGCACAAAGCACTTCAATATAACACAAATACAATGGTTATCCTTAAATACAAAACATAACCATAAATATAAATCATAATATTCAAAATAACAAGATACTAAATCTACGGCTTCTAGCATCATCACGTGGTCACAATTACAAATCTAACTACCGATGCTGGGTTGACTGATGTACCTGCAAATCTCCTGTGGGGGGAAAAATAAAATATAATAAAACGTGGTGAGTATAAAACTCAGTGAGTGGATACTGGTTTCTGAAAAATAAATGTATTTAAAAGAATTACTCTTTCTCAAATCAATTCCATCAAAATATCATTCTATTAGTCTCAAACTTTCACATTCTCTTTCAAACTACTTACTTGAGCTACCTTCATTCGATTACCGCTTAGTAGGACACTCTCTTAACTTTCTTAACTTTCTCTTTGGGCTTCTCGCAAAGCATCCTTCGCCCACTTATCTCATAACTATATAAACATCTGGAGAGTCCTCCACTAAGCCAGTAACGAATTCAAGCATCCAAGCTAAAACTATAAAACAATCTTTTTTTTTCTTTTCAAATCTCATTTGCTAAAATCAACTTTCTCATTTTCCAGGAAACATGGAAAACATAATGCATTTTCGTGCTCATGCCAATGAAATATTCATATGTATGCCCATGTCAATAAACATATATATATCAACATATCATATCAAAACATCACATAAACACATGGGCATAACAGAGAAATCAATATTCGTACATATCTCAAAATAGACTTTTCAAACATGTAAAACATCTATATCGTTTATTGTGATTCGTTTGGAAATCCAATTTACTTACATCAACATATATAAGTTAAATCGGTCACTGACATACTATATTACATAAATTTGCGTAAAGTCGATGGAAGCATAATACTTGTCATATCAAAAGTTATCACCAAACAAGTACTTAGGAAAATGATCTCATCATATCCGGACCTCAACAGACAGGCAATGACGTGCTATCTGGATATCGCCATGCCCCGGAGCTACACGGATAGATAAGGAAAATCTCATATTTCATCATATCCGGACCTCAACAGACAGGCAATGACGTACTATCTGGGTATCGTCACGCCCCGGAGCTACACGGATAGATAGAATAAATCTCATATCTCATTATATCCGGACCTCAACAGACAGGCAATGACGTACTATCTGGGTATCGTCACGCCCCGGAGCTACACGGATAGATAGAATAAATCTCATATCTCATTATATCCGGACCTCAACAGACAGGCAATGACGTACTATCTGGGTATCGTCACGCCCCGGAGCTACACGGATAGACAGGGCAAATCTCATATCTCATAACTTATATATCTCTTTATCTGTATCTCTGTAACTTTCATACTGCATGCATAAGCCCCCAAAAGGCAAAAGCACCCAAACACACGGCCCAAAGCCTCTATGTGTGCTCGGACGGCCTCAAAGGCCTCTATCTCATCTCATATGTCTCTGTATTTATCTCATATTATCTGAGGGGAGGGTACTGTTTAATAATTTCTCAAATAACATTTAACGCACGTGTACATGAACAGATAATCTCATCTGAAATCTCATTTCCTTTTTCCTCAACATATTCTAATATCATGCTTTTACTTAAATGCGACAATAAAATCATATTCAAACTCATTTTAATAACAATAAATCGCAACACATGGATAAATTTCAATTTCTAGAAAATCATTAAATTAAAGTATTAAATACTTATCTTTCAAACAATCTACACTGTATCATAAAATCGGCATATACTTATAAAATCAGTTTTGTATATTCCACTCACCGTGACAATGTCCAAACTCGGTATCAACCACGTCCGCGGGTTGATTCTCGTTCGCGGATCCTCCGAATTGCCCCTGCCGGTCAACGGTGACCGGACTTCAGTCAACGGCGACGGAGAGCTTAGGTCTGCTAGTTCCGGCCACGCTGAGTCCAATGGTGGCGGCGGTGACCTCCCACGCGCGGCGACGGCGGCGGATCGAGCTCCCAAAGCCGCGAGTTTTCCAAGAGCAAATCGGCGGCAATCCGGCCGATTCAGGTGACGGGGTCGGTCGGAAAATGATGCTGGGGAGCTGAGGAACAAGATTCAAGTGGTGGCGTACCACAAATCCGGCGATATCGACGGCGACGAAAACGGGTTTAGGCCGCGGGTTTCGGGCTTCAACCGGCGGCCTTCCAGGCAGTTTCCGACGACGAGGATGGCAGGGATACGTTGCTCGTCTCTCAAGCTTCAAAACGGTACCAACCACGGCCGGTGAGGTGGCCGGAATCGGGAGAAACGACCGGGTCAACGTCGCGGGTCCGGGTCGGGTCAAACGGGTCAACTCGGGTCAACTCTTCTCTCTCTCTCTCTCTCTCTCTTTCTAAAATCCAAAATTTCCAAACAACTCCCCTCGACCAAAACATATAAACCTGATTTTTTTTTTTTTTTTTTTTTTTTTTTAACAAAAGCTTAATACAGTTTAAGCTTATACCGGACCCGTAACGAAACTAAAATCCGACCACTCGAGCTCTTAATCGTGCTCAATTTATCTCGATTCGAAGACGAAAAATTAAATCGTACACTTGATTAAGAAAATCAAGGTGCATATGTTACAAAAAATGATTAAATCCCAAGGATTTTTGGTAAATTGCTTGGAAAAATTTTTAAGTTTTTAACTCCTACCCGGCGATCGTGCTACATTGACAATAATTGTTGATCGTTTCCTCGAAATTTATTCTAAAATTACCAAATCTTCTTATGAAGTGATCGGGCTCTCTCTTTCTGTTAATTAATTTGCTAACTACTAATACACTAAATTAGATTAAGAAGCAGGTGAGAGAGGAAAATGAAACAAATGGAAGGCAAGAGTACCGAGATCAAATCATGAAAGATTTATAAAGGAGAAACGAGATTTCTTGAGAGAGAGACATTTGATTTGATAGAATAACTAACTAAATAAATAAATGGAACAGCAGATAAAAGGTGTAACGAGTGGGGATTAAAATGTCAAAAAGGTTGTGAAAAAGTATGCAAAATCATCAGCAAGTTAACGAAGAGAATAATTCCCATAATGCGAACATATAAAGTTGCTGGATTAAGGGACTAATGTGCACACACTTTGGCATGGGTGTCGGCTGACGGTTGACTAACCAATAAAAAGGAAGTGTCAAACGGACGATTGACAATTTGACATGACATATTTAGGCTGAGTTTTCTGTATTTTTAAATAAAATTCGAGCTGAATTCTAATCAATCGTGCACTGGATTCAAGGTTGAAAGGTGGATTTGATAATCACAGATTACTGTATGCCTGGATTGACCGGATGCGCGTTGCTTAAGAAAATCAGTGTAACAACTCTGTTTCACTCTCTTTATTCAACAATTAGTTTTCTTTGTTTGCAAAATTAATGAATGAAGCTGTGGTGGCTCAACTTGTCAAAAGCTGTGAATTATTGACATGTTTGAACCATTACCCGGTTCACAAGTCTACATTAATTTGGAATATTTGAGTTGAACAAATTCTGAAGTAAGTGACCAATTACTTTTTCGCTAAATATATCATTTGATTCAGGTAATTGTTGTTTACTTGCTTCTAGAGAGTACATGTACGCATTGACTAGCTGATTTATTTATTTCATGAAATTTCATTTCTAATGACATCTGCTTCATTTATGTTCAAGCCCAATACAGAAACAGAGCTAGGAGCAAGCAGCCTCTATTTCCAGGACTTACCTCACATCAGACGCATAGGCCAGTAGCCAATTACACCTAGCTTTTTGTCTCAAAGTTTTGGATATAAAATTATCAGTACCCATAAGCCAGTAGCCAATTACAGAGTCCTCCCTCACTGTAAAATCAAAACCCCAAGGACATTATTCTGCAAACATGGATAAAACTTCTTCTATCAAGACCTCAGTCTGGATCATTCTCATCTTGTGCAGTCAATCTCGTTAGTCTCTTTCCCATCTCCTGAAAGATATTATATGTATATATTTTGTTTGGGAGTCTGAACATTTGAAAATGTGAATTCAAAACGAGATGATACTGTAAAATGTAAAGACGTTTGCATTTAAAATTTTTCATATGTACTTATTAAATTATATATTTTTTATATTTTAAAAACATTAGCGAGAATGAAGATAACAGTCTTTGTTATTTATAGCTCCTCATATTCTCTGATCATTAAAACTCTATATTTTTTGTTATACACTTCGCTTATGACGTGTTACCCATAACCTACCAAATTTTAAGAGCATATATAATTGATCAGCGGCTATACGGCAGATACATCTATCGTTTTGTCACCTAAGATTAAGTCAGTTAACATTTTTAGGACTCTTTCGACAGGTTTCTCGGTTTCAAAAGGTGTCAGCTGATGTATTAGTTGTCAAAGCAAGCACTTAAAAATAAGCACCAAATTTGGTACTTGACTTTGGTGCTAGCTGTTGTGCAAATTTTATTGAACTCGTAAGCGCACGAATCTGTTGTAGTATAGATTAATGGTGCGAGTGTCGATCCCACGAGAAGGTAGATTTTAATTATTTATAGAATTAATTCTGTAAATGGGTGGTTGGATTTATGGTGGAAATGATTTGAAATATGCTAAAACTTAAATTAAAATGGCAAGATTAAATTCTGAAATTGGAAATAAAATGGCAGGAATAAATTGAAGTGTAAATATATTAAATGACTTACTTGGGTATCTGGATCCGTATCAACATGCATCATGGGCTAAATATTCTATATTAATACCAATTAAATCATGAGAGGGGAATCCACACCTCATGAACCACGCTCTAATAAATATGGTGCTAAGGGCTTATCGTGCCAAATAATAATAATCTTATACTAGGGTGCCGGTGAAACCAGGGCAGTACTAGACAAGATTAGTATTATTTGTCGACGAGAAGTCAAAACATCCACAAAAACTAGAGGGGAAGAGAAAATAAATTTACCAAATCAAGCCCATGACACATGTTGAGACTTCACCTTCAACCCAAGCTTGAAAGAAAATTAGCCACTCATAGTTGAACTAAGGGCAAAATGGGAATTTATTAAAATACACAGAAACTACAAGATAGAGAGAGAATTACAGAAAATGAACCCTAAAAATGGATTCAGAGGTGCCAAATTAGGGGGGGAGACCCTCTTTTTATAGTTACATCGAGTAAATCATGGCCATCGGATTAAAAACAGTTTGGACGCTCAGAATTTCGCCACATCAACAGCCACTATTTGCACAGTACAGTCAACAGCCACTATTTGTACAGTACAGTCAACAGCCACTATTTGCACAATAGTCAACAGCCACTATTTGTACAGTAACACCAACAGTACCCGTATATGTGAATAGTACCGTACATGTAAACAGTGCCGTTTTTCTTTTATGCTCCTCCTAAGTTTTTCGACCGTCCTGAGTTTAAAAATGATGTCCGTTTTGCCATTTGATCTCTCGTTTATTGTGAAATAACTATGATACCCCTAAGATACATAAAATACTTAATTAAAATAAAATACACATAGTTAAAGTACAAGAAACTTAAACATATAAAAGTAAGGGTTGTTAGTAAGAGTTGAAATATAAAATGATGATTTTCTCCTTTATAAATATGCATTTTCTAACACTCAACACACCCCCCAACCAGCTTATTGCTAGTCCCTAGCAAATAAAGCGAAAACAAAATTCAAAAATAATTTTTTTTTGAAGTTGCAAGGTAGATTTCACCTATTATTGCTTTTTTTTTTTAGCAACAATTTTTTTCTTCTTCTTCTTCTACTTTTTTTTTCTTTTTTTTAGAATTTTTTTTGAACTAGATATAACTTCACTATACAAAATATTTATTTATATTTTTCTCAAACATAAATGGGTGATAGATTTTGTAAGATATTGGGTAATACTCCAAATCGGAATGGGTCAAGATGATAAGTTGATAAAGAAAAAGTTTTTTTTTAAAAAAAGGCTCAAAAGGGCTAACTATGGATATTCATAAAAGGGATGGCTAGAAAGGCTCAAACGGATCAAAGATGGCCTTTCCATCATCTTTTAGGACTCTAAATAATCTTCTATATCTACTAATTAAATGGGCTTCCAATTGTAGTAACACACATTTTTTTTTATTTTTTTTAGGGTTAACTCAAAACAAATCTAGAGATCGTGTACACAATAATAAACTGCTAAGCTATATAAAGAATGGGCAAAAGGGTTACTCTCCAAGAAAAATGATAGGCTCAAAAACTCACTTGGTATTTATTATGACATGTTCATTTCTTCAAGTAACTCATATTTGTCTCCGACATCAACATGTAGAGTAGCAAACATAGTGTAACATCACTTCAGACTAAAGATAATACAAATACTAAAATTTGAAATCATCATATCATTCAATGTCAAAACAAATCACATTTTTTTTTTAACAACAATCTACCCCTCAACCTATTCTAAACGTGAAAAGAAAATATGCATGCAGAAAAGTGATGCAGAAAAACTAATTAGAAAATGATAGAAAATGAAAATTATTATTTTATTTTTTTTAATTTAAGAAGATGTGTTTCTAGAGGCACTACACTCTATATTCAGCCATCTTCGACTCAAAAATTTTTTAGAAAATATATATTTATAAAGGAGAAATTAAAAGAAAAAGAAAAATGAACATCAAAACATAATAAAGCAAAAGAAAATATCTGAATTTTTTTTTTAACAATGAAGATGCGTTTCTAGAGTCACTACACTCCATATTCAGCCATCTTCAACACAAAAATTTAACAACAGTTAGTTTCTACAACAAAAAATTAGTAAAAACTTAACCAAGATTCCACAATTATCGACTATTCCCTCCCCCCAACCAGAACGAAACATTGTCCTCAATGTTTTAAAGGAAAGAAGTAGAGTTTAGAAGACATCACCTGGGTGGTGCAACACAGAAGAAAATATTTACAGGCGGAGAGTTAAATCTAATTTGTACTTCTTACTGTGGCTACTGTTACCGTCATCATTTGAACGCTCCAACACAAAGCTCCAGGGGTCTGACTCTGGTTTTTAAGCTTGTAACATATCAAATAGCTCATTAGCAGTGTGAGCACAAATAAAAAGCTTTTTCGCACTGGAAGGAATAAAGTAGTTTTTTATTGCATGGTTAAGAAATGCGATAAAGCCATCATAAAAATTATTGACATTTAACAAACCGATGGGTTTCTGGTGAATGTGCAAATGGGCCCAAGACGCTAGTGTGATAAGTGCCTCTAGTGTTGCAAGATCTCCTGGAAGGAAAATAAAAGCATCAGCGTGATTAAGCATTTCAGTTATTCATTCTTGCATACCTGAGACTACTAATTCTTCTTCAGTCGTTGAGTCAGCCACACTGCCCAAAGGTTTTAGGACTCTAGGGATGATGCCTAACACTTGGCTTCCTCTGACAAAAGCAGCTTCTGAGACCAATTTTGATAACCCTCGGTTACCTCCTCCATACACTAAGTGTAATTTTCTCTCTGCTATGTTTCGACCAAGATCTATGGCTGCATCAACAAACTCTTTATGTTTGCCATAGGTAAATCCAAAAAGCACACAAAGGTTCTTGAATTGTCTATTGGGAGTAGCTGCCATTGGGATATTTCTCAAAAACAATTTGTGAGTGCTTAACAAAAAGTCATATTTAAGAATCGTGGTGACAGTGGATCACAACTGTGTATGAGGTGGCGTGTCAATGTCAAAAACGCGTAAAGCACATGGCTCGATAGTCAAAAAGCAAACAGTAAAAATAAACAGTAATAAAATTATTAAAGATAATAATGCAAATGATAAAATAACAGTTAAATGAAATAAAATAACAGTAAAGTAAAAGGATATTTACAGGTAGTTGCGACTGTGGCTCACATCTTCCTATGATTTTACGTCCAGAAACGGCTTGAACGCCCTCTATGGGTCGAGGATAGGCTTCCCATCCAGTTTTATTATAAACTGGCAAACAGGGTCGTTTATAGTCAGATTCCCGAGACTATATCGTGAATGCTCTTTCTGGAATAATGGCCATAACTGGAGAATCGCTCTTTGCACATATCCACTGGGATGCGTTTCAAGAGACAGAAGGATATCATCCAATGACTCCTTATTCAAGCCATCCCTAATGAATTAAATTTTATCTTCCCTGTTATCAGACACCATTCCTAAAGAACATGGGTTTTTATGCAATTCATTCTGGCACACTTATGACAAGCAACAAAAATTCTTCGAGCTCGTCGTTTTCTTGCATAATTTCCTTTACCACAACCAGGCATGTATGCAATAAATTTTGGAGGTAACTCACCTGCCAATCGTACTTTTGCCTCGATTAACCAACGGGTGTCAGCAGGTATGTTATTCCTCATGAGCAATCGTATGCGTTCGGACCGAGCTTTATAGATCGTAAGGAGGGCATTCTGAGGAAGTGAAGGAAATCGCTTGTGAAGCTTCGCTAGAATCTCGAATCTGTCCATACCTTCGCCTCAGAATATCAGTTATTATGGGAAACTGAAGTAACCGACTTGATTGTCACGGAGTACCGTTATCTGCCATTTCACCGGGGTAACAAACTAAAGCACACAAACAGAAAAACAAATTAAAACACACAAGGAAAATTAAAATCGTCTTCTTATTGAATTTACCTCAAGCTCCAACTGGATGTTGTAAACTCCTCGCTCAATATTTCTGAGTTGGCTTTTTAAATCCTCAATATAGGCTACTAACTCTAGTGGTTGTAGAGCTCAAATGCGATGTGTTTTACAAGATTGAATCTGGCTTTTGAGATGAGTTTTGATACGTTGAAGTGGTTTAAGAATGTTCAGGAGGAACGATCTTCGTGTGGCACTCATTATTAACAATGGTAAAAGAAAACTTAATGACAAAAGAAACACACTTATGCAAAAATAAATTCAATTAGCAAAAGAATAAAAAGAAAGAAAGAAAAAAAAATCAAACCACCGAAAAGAAAAAATCAATTCAAATCTGGTGGGTCACTCAAATTTATTTCGGTGTCTTCTCCATGTGGTTGGTACTCTAGATATGACTTTAATCTTTGACCATTAACTTTAAATGTGACACCGTTCTTTGGGTCCTTAATTTCAATTGCCCCATCTGGAAAAATAGTATGAACAATAAATGGACCAGACCATCGAGAGCATAGCTTACCTGGGAATAGGTGCAAGCGAGAGTTGAATAAAAGCACTTTCTGACCTGGAGTGAAAGATTTTCTTATAATATGCTTGTCATGGAAGATTGTCATTCGTTGCTTGTAAATTTTGGCATTTTCGTACGCGTCATTGCGAATTTCTTCAAGTTCTGCCAGTTGTAATCTTCTTTCTGAGCTGGCTTGCTGCATGTCAAAATTGAATTTCTTGATGGCCCAATATGCACGATGCTCGAGTTTTGGTGGTGATTCTGATGATGGGATGAGTTTCTTCTCTGATGGTGTTAGTTGTTCAACTCTTGACTTCCATTTATTAGTGTCCATGGATGGTGTTGAGTCAAGTAGGGCGTTGACCTCATCGACCGATCTGTCAATATCAAAATCCAAACCAAAGTGAGTTAAACATGTTTGTAAAGGATCATCACTAAGGTTTGAAACAAAAGTATCATCAACTAATGCTTCAATAAAATCCACATCAACAATTCCATCATCTGTATTGTGAGGTTGCTTGGCAATGTTGAAGATGTTCAGCTCCATAGTCATGTTGCCGAAGGACAACTGCATATTTCCAGTTCTGCATTGAATGTGAGCATCCGCGGTTGCCAAGAAAGGTCGGCCTAGAATAATGGGGATGTGCTTCATTGAATTCTGTATTGGTTGAGTGTCAATTACAATGAAGTCAACAGGAAAATAAAACTTGTCTACCTGGATAAGCACGTCCTCCACAATACCACGTGGTATTTTCGTGGACCGATCTGCAAGCTGTAACACCACTGGAGTTGGGTGTAATTCTCCAAGTCCAAGTTTCACGAAAACAAAATAAGGCAACAAATTTACACTTGCTCCTAAATCCAACAAAGCATTCTCAAATGTGTGGTTCCCTATGCTACATGAGATAGTGGGGGAACCTGGGTCTTTGCATTTTAGTGGAATTTTATGTTGGAGTATAGAACTAACGTTTTTTGTTAAAAATGCCTTCTTTTGAACATGTATATTCCTCTTTTTAGTACACAAGTCTTTAAGAAACTTGGCATAAGATGGAACTTGTTTAATAGCATCAAGCAAAGGGATGTTAACACTTACCTGCTTGAAGATTTCGAGAATCTCACCTGTGGATTTTCCCTTCTTCCCTAACCTCTGAGGAAACGGAGCTTTTGGAACATATTCTCGAGGGTTGGTTTCTTCTTCCTCCTCCGGTGATGAATCCTCAACATTTACAGGTACAATTTGATTGTTTTTTGTCATTGGCATTTCCACTTTATTGTCGACTTCTTTTCCTTTCCGCAAGGTCATAACAGCTTTGACCTCTCCATGCTGCTGTGGTGAACTGGTACTTGCTTCATGCACTCCTTTAGGGTTAGGCACTGGTTGACTTGGAAATTTACCTTTTTCGACAGTCATTGCCAAAGTCTGAACTGAAGAAGCAAGCTATCCCACCATCTTTTCCAGACTTGAAACTGATTGGGCTTGTGAGTTGAAGCCCGCTCTCAACTCATTGCGTAGTCCATCAATGGTGCGGTTCTGTTGCTCAATCATGGAGTGAGTAACATTCTTGAAATTCTGAAATGCATCCTCCTATGGTCTGGGTTGAAAGTAGTTCTGGTTCTGATTGAACGGTCTGATTGGAGGATGAAAGGCTTGAGGATTTTGAGCAATTGGTTGCATTGGTGGAGCTGGAGCTGCTGGTCTATTCTGTTGGAATCCTTGAGACCATGAAAAATTGGGGTGGTCTCTCCATCCAAGGTTATATGTGTTGGAGTATGGGTTGTAATTCGATGGTTTTCTCATTACACCTATGGCATTAGCTTGATCTGAGAGTGAGTCAAGGTCATGTGGCTCTGTTGTTTTAGCAGTCGATAACGATGCTATTTGTCGAGAGAGACTTTTAACCATCTCCTTGACTTCTTTGATTCCTGAAGTTGACTCGCCAATTTGAACTTCATTTACTCCCTTATTCCTTCTAGTATTCCTAAGTGATCGACTCCGTTGTTGGGAATTATCTGCTTGTCGCTGGAAGAATTCCCAAATCTCTGATGCACTTTTGGACATTAGCTCTCCTCCACTTGTCGCCATTAGCCATTCTTGCACATTCGGTAATAAGCCCTCCAAAAAGTATTGGCATTGATGCCATTTCTCGTACCCACGATGTGGACACTTCAAGAGTAGCCTATTGAATCGCTCCCATGTTTCGAAAAACTGCTCGTCATCTTTCTGTGTAAACTCCGAGATTTCCCTGCGAATAGCGTTGGTTTTATGTACTGGGAAATATTTATTCAAAAATTTTGTAACCATTTGTTCCCATGATGCAATACTATTAGCAGGTATGTATTAAGCCATGAACGAGCTCTATCCTTCAAAGAAAATGGGAATAATCTAAGTTTTACATCATCATCTGAAAAATTTTCGTATTTAAAAGTTTGGCAAATAGCATGAAAATCATTCAAATGATTGTATGGGTCCTCATTTTCTAAGCCATAAAACGTGGGGAGACAATTTAGTACACTAGGTTTTAATTCAAAACTACTAGCAGCTACATTTGGGTATCGTATGCATGATGTGCTCAAATTAGCTAAAGGACTAAAGTAATCCTTAAATGGCCTCTCCTGTGGTGCTTGTAAATCCATGTTATTTTTAATGTGCTTGTGTATGCGAAGTGTTTTCTCTAATTCAAGGTCTATAGGTTCAAGATTGGGTAATAATGACCTACGACCATGCATGCAATAAACACAAAAGTAAATGGGAACAAAACAAATAAAATAAAATAAAAATAAAGATAGGAACAAAATAAATAAAAATAAAGAAGAGGGAGAAAGTACAATACTAACCTTATGGCGCTATTACAACCTTACTATAAAAATACACAAAAATACGTGAAATAAATTAACTAAAAATAAATTAATAAGATAAATAAAAATTACAAAGAAAGAAAAAAATAACTTGAAATTAAATTACAGAATTAAAGAAGAGAAAAAGAAAAGACTAACCTTTAAATGTATATTCACTTTTTTTCTCTCTTTTTTTTTAATAAAAAAAATACAAGAAAACAATTAAATGGAAATATTCACAAAAATTAATTCTAAGAATTAAAATTACTTACCTCCCCGGCAACGGCGCCAAAAACTTGTTGTGCAAATTTTATTGAACTCGCAAGCGCACGAATCTGTTGTAGTATAGATTAATGGTGCGAGTGTCGATCCCACGAGGAGGTGGATTTTAATTATTTATAGAATTAATTCAGTAAATGGGTGGTTAGATTTCTGGTGGAAATGATTTGAAATATGCTAAAACTTAAATTAAAATGGTGCGAGTGTCGATCCCACGAGGAGGTGGATTTTAATTATTTATAGAATTAATTCTGTAAATGAGTGGTTGGATTTCTGGTGGAAATGATTTGAAATATGCTAAAACTTAAATTAAAATGGCAAGATTAAATTCTGAAATTGGAAATAAAATGGCAGGAATAAATTGAAGTGTAAATCTATTAAATGACGTACTTGGTATCTGGATCCGTATCAACATGCATCATGGGCTAAATATTCCATATTAATATCAATTAAATCATGAGAGGGGAATCCACACCTCATGAACCACGCTCTAATAAATATGGTGCTAAGGGCTTATCGTGCCAAATAATAATAATCTTATACTAGAGTGCCGGTGAAACCAGGGCAGTACTAGACAAGATTAGTATTATTTGTCGACGAGAAGTCAAAACATCCACAAAAACTAGAGGGGAAGAGAAAATAAATTTACCAAATCAAGCCCATGACACATGTTGAGACTTCACCTTCAACCCAAGCTTGAAAGAAAATTAGCCACTCATAGTTGAACTAAGGGCAAAATGGAAATTTATTAAAATACATAGAAACTACAAGATAGAGAGAGAATTACAGAAAATAAACCCCAAAAATGGATTCAGAGGTGCCAAATTAGGGGGGGAGACCCTCTTTTTATAGTTACATCGAGTAAATAATGGCCATCGGATTAAAAACAGTTTGGACGCTCAGAATTTTGCCACATCAACAGCCATTATTTGCACAGTACGTCAACAGCCACTATTTGTACAGTACAGTCAACAGCCACTATTTGCACAGTAGTCAACAGCCACTATTTGTACAGTAACACCAACAGTACCCGTATATGTGAATAGTACCGTACATGTGAACAGTGTCGTTTTCCTTTTATGCTCCTCCTAAGTTTTTCGACCGTCCTGAGTTCAAAAATGAATGGCTTCCAATTGTAGTAACACACATTTTTTTATATTTTTTTTAGGGTTAACTCAAAAAAAATCTAGAGATCGTGTACACAATAATAAACTGTTAAGCTATATAAAGAATGGGCAAAAGGGTTACTCTCCAAGAAAAATGATAGGCTCAAAAACTCACTTGATATTTATTATGGCATGTTCATTCCTTCAAGTAACTCATATTTGTCTCCGACATCAACATGTAGAGTAGCAAACATAGTGTAACATCACTTCAAACTAAAGATAATACAAATACTAAAATTTGAAATCATCATATCATCCAATGTCAAAACAAATCACAATTTTTTTTTAACAACAGTCTACCCCTCAGAAATAAGAAGAATGTTAAATGCTACAACTATGGCAAGAAAGGGCATGTCAAGAAAGAGTGTTGGAGTAACCAGAAGAGAAAAGTGGGCAAAGAACCTGAGTCATTAAATGCTCAAGGGTAAGTAGCAAGTACCTCGAATGATGGCGAAATTCTCTACAGCGAGGCAATAACTATTTCAGAAGGCAGAAAACGACTATTTGATGTCTGACCTATAGACTCAGAAGCTACCTGGCACATGACCTCTCAGAAAGAATGGTTTCACACATATGAATCTATCTCAGGAGGATCTGTAGATATGGGAGATGATCATGCCTTGGAGATAGCTGGTATTAGTACTATTAAAATAAAAATGTTTGATGGTATAATTCACACAATTGAGGAGGTACGGCATGTTAATGGCTTGAAGAAAAATCTATTGTCTTTGGGACAAATGAATAGTCATGAAATTATGAAGATCGTTAAAGGTGCGCTTGTATTGATGAAGGCAGAAAAGATCGGTGCTAATCTATTCATACTTAAAGGAGAAACACTACAGGAGGCTGATGCTTGTGTCGCATCAAATAGAGAAGAGTTAACATTAATGTGGCATCTCAAACTTGGCCACATGTCAGAACAAGGTTTGAAAATTCTCTCTGAGCGAAAATTGCTTCCGAGCTCAAATCGATAAGTTTACCATTTTGCCAGCATTGTGTTATAAGTAAGTAGCATAAATTAAAATTTAGTAGATCTATTACTAGAAGTAAATGCATTCTAGACTTAATTCATTCTGATATTTAGGAATCACCGAATATATCTATAAGAGGTGCAAAGTACATGGTGATTTTCACTGATAATTATTCCAGAATATGTTGGGTGTATCCAATTAAGAAAAAGTTAGATGTATTTCTAGTGTTTAAAGAATACAAAGCGCGGGTGGAACTTGAATCTGATAAAAAGATCAAGTGCTTGAGGACAGATAATAGTGGAGAGTATACAGACGGTGAGTTTCTTCCTTTATAAAAGCAAGAAGGTATTCAGAGGCAGTTTACGGTAGCATACACTCCTCAACAAAATGGAGTGGCAGAGCGGATGGACAGAACTCTTACAGAAAGAATAAGAGCTATGTTAAGGACTGCTGGTCTACCCAATTCATTTTGGGCAGAAGCAGCCAAAATTGCCTGTTATATAGTAAATCAGTCGCCATCTACAGCTATTGGGTTGAAGACGGTGATAGAGATGTGGACTGGAAAGCCAGCTGATTATTCCTACCTACATGTATTTGGATGTCTTTTGTACGTGATGTACAATGCCCAAAGAAGAACAAAACTAGATCCAAAATCTAGAAGATGTATCTTCTTAGGGTATGCTGATGGAGTAAAGGGGTATCATCTATGGGATTCCACTGCCCACAAGATCGTTATTAGCAGAGATGTTATCTTTATAAAAAATCAACTGCAAAAGAAAAATGAGGATGATAGCAGTGTAAAAGAAAAGTTAGAGACTATACCGGTAAATATGGAAAATAATTCAGAAGATTCAGATTCTTCTGAAGCAGTACCAGAGCACGAGGAACAAGAACCATTCGAATCCGAGGCTCCAGAAGTTCGTCGGTCAACTCGTGAAAGACGACCGCCAACGTGGTACTCGGAGTATGTCACAGAGATCAACGTTGCATACTGTCTTCTAACGGAGGATGGAGAGCCATCAACTTTTCATGAAGCTTTAGACAGCTCAAATGTTGCTTTGTGAATGACAACAATGCAGGAAGAAACTGAAGCTCTACACAAGAACAAGACATGGGAATTTGTACCACTACCTAGTGGAGAAAAAGCCATTGGAAACAAATGGGTCTACAAGATCAAACGTAATGGCAATGACCAAGTGGAGCGGTATCGTGCGAGATTGGTGGTGAAAGGATATGTTCAGAAAGAAGGTATTGACTTCAACGAGATATTTTCTCCGATGGTTCGACTCACAATAGTCAGAGTAGTCTTGGCGATGTGTGCTACATTTGACTTACATTTAGAGCAGTTAGATGTGAAAACTGTATTTCTTCATGGAGAACTTGAAGAAGAAATATTTATGCTCCAACCAGAAGGTTTTGTAGAAACAAGAAATGAGAACTTGGTTTGCAGGTTGAACAAATCTCTATACCGTCTCAAACAGGCGCCGAGGTGTTGGTATAAGAGATTTGATTTCTTCATTATGAGCCTTGGATAAAACAGACTCAGTTCAGACTATTGTGCATATTACAAAAGGTTTGAAGATAATGATTTTATTATTTTGTTGTTATATGTGAATGACATGTTGGTAGTAGGCCCCAACAAAGATCGAATCCAAGAATTGAAGGCATAGTTGGCTAGGGAGTTTGAAATGAAGGATATGGGACTAGCAAACAAAATTCTAGGGATGCAAATTCACCGAGACAGAAATAATAGGAAGATTTGGCTTTCACAGAAGAATTACTTGAACAAAATCTTGCGACGCTTCAACATGCAATATTGTAAGTCAATTTCTACCCCACTTCATGTTAATTTCAAATTGTCCTCAAGTATGTGTCCTAGCAATAAAGCAGAGAGGAAGGAGATGTCTCGAGTACCATATGCATCAGCAGTGAGAAGTTTGATGTTCCCTATGATATGTACTAGACTGGACATTGCACAAGTAGTGGGAGCAGTCAGTCGATACATGGCGAATCCTAGGGGAGAGCATTGGATAGCTGTGAAGAGGATTCAGAGATACATCAAAGGAACCTCAGATGTTACATTATGTTATGGAGGATCAGAATTTATTGTCAGAGGCTATGTGGATTCAGATTTTGTAGGAGATCTTGATAAAAGAAAATCCTCTATTGGTTATATGTTTACACTTGCGAGAGCAGCTGTAAGCTGGGTTTCGAAACTGCAGACCATTGTGGTTTTATCTACAATAGAAGCAGAGTACATGGCAGCTACACAAGCTTGTAAGGAAGCTATTTGGATACAAAGGTTATTGGAGGAGCTTGGGCACAAACAACAGAAAATTCCTGTGTTTTGTGACAGTCAGAGCGCCTTGCATATTGTAAGGAATCCAGCCTTTCATTCCAGGACAAAGCACATAGGAGTTCAGTATCACTTCGTTCGAGAAGTAGTGGAAGATGGAAGTGTGGCTTTACAGAAAATCCATACCAAGGAGAACCTAGCAGATATTTTGACCAAGCCGATAAATACTGATAAGTTTGTCTGGAGTAAATCCTCTTGTGGCCTAGTAGCAACGTAGACAACATGATTATGACGAAGCAGAAATAATGGTATGGAGACTGATTGGTTCTCAATCAAATCTCCAAGTGGGAGAATGTCAAGATTGGGTGTCTTGATATTCAAACTTGGAATATCAAATTCAAACTTCTAGATATTCAAACTTTGAATATCAAATTCAAAATTCTAGATATTCAAAGTTTGAGTATCAAACTTTGAATGTTGAAATTTTGAACAATAAGAAATAATTTTTTTAAAGTAAATAGTAGCCAATATTTTGGCTATAAATAGAGGGGCTCATTCCCTCATTTGTGCATCCAATTTTGTAGAGAGAGTTGAGAGTTGTGAGTTATGAGAAGTAATTCTTGCAAGAGCAAAGAATTTTGTTTGCTTAGTGATTTGAGAGTTTGGGTGTATTGGGATTTTGGGTAGTGAGCTAAAATACTATAATACTGTAACTCCTTTTCACTAGTATCATATTTTCCTTCTATCTTCGCCAGTGGACATAGACTAAAAGCCCAACCACGTAATTTCTGATGTCCTCTATTATGCTTGTTCTTTATTTTCTTATAATTTTACTTTAGCTACGTGTCTACTTCACCACCAATTTCTTAACAATCATTCCTTTCAATCGCGTTGTACTTTGATTTAAGATTCACTTTGTCTTCTTCTTTAATCTTGTGCTTCGCGTATTTGACCTGTCCTTCTTCAACAATGGTAAATTTCTTGATGCTTCCAGGACCTCCGTTGCCTTCAAGGACCTCAACGTTCTTAACGACACCTGGGAAAATCTTGGAGGGGAGGTTGTTAGAAGCCAAGGCATTGAACATCCTGGCTGGGGGGACTGCATAAGTCTCCTTAGATTCATAAGTGACAACAACTTTGAGATCCCAATGTTGTTACATCGTTTAAGAAATTTGATGCAAACGTCTAAATGATTCGGATCTTTAAATTTGAGATTGTGACCCAATTTCTTCTATCATTAATTAACTGCATAATTAAATATTGATAATTAGGATTTATTAAAATTTTATCCTTTTAATTGATTGTGTCAAAACATTTAATGTGTGTTTAGCATGTTATATTGTATTATGCTGTATTTAAAATATGTTTATTACATGTTATAGTAAAAGAAAATAATTTGGTGAACAAATAAAATTTTACTGACTGACTGGTGGATAAAATAGTGCACTGGCGTACTAACTGTTAATTTATTCATCTATAACTAGTACACAATATATTAGAGTGCCACAAAACAATCAACAAAAATAAATAAAATTTTGAAAAAAACACAAAATGATCATATCTACATTTGTAAATTGCATCTAGATTTGGAACTATGGGAGCATATTAAGTTGAGCCACAACATGTAATGTTTTTAAAACGAGCAAAACGACATCAATTAATAAATAATCATTGAACGTTTCCACATCATTGTTGATGAATAAGTATTGGAGATGCGAAAAGAAAAATATAATCATATTTTTATTTGAAAATGAAAAAGACGATTAATTTAACTCATATTGGAAAATTATTCATAAATCATAACCACAAAAGAATAAAAATGAACAAACAATAAAGAAAGACTTGAATTTATTACATACAAAATTTACGCTTACTTTCTTCTGTTAGGAAATTGGTGAGTGAAGCAGACACGCAGCTAAAGTAAAATTGTAAGAAAATAAAGAACAAGCACAATAGAGGACACCAGAAATTATGTGATTCGGCTTTTAGCCTATGTCCACGGGCGAAGACAGAAGGAAAATATTTTAATAGTGAAAAAGAGTTACAAGTATTGTAGTATTTTAGTTCACTTCCCAAAACCCCAATACACCCAAACTCTCTAAATCACTATAACAAGAGCTTATAAATTTGAGCTCTTAAAACTCTCTAACTCTCAAATTCTCTCTATAAAAAAGGAATGCTAAAATGAGGGAATGAGCCCCTCTATTTATAGCTTAAAATCTCAGCTCCTATTCACATATTTTTTTTAATTATTTATTCTCACCGCCATTGAATATCAAAGTTTCTTCTCTTTCCTTCTTCAAGAAATGTTGCTGCCAACTTTTTTCTTCTTCTTCTTTGAATTCAAAGCCGTGTGCAGCTGCCATCTTCTAGATGCTGCAGCCACAGCCAAAGTGTTTTCACATTTCTCCCATTTGGAGATTTGATTGAGAATCAATCAATCTCCACATCCTCCTTTCTATTTCGCCATAATCATATTGCCTACGTTTCTGCTAGGCTACAAGAGGATCTACTCTAGATAAACTTGTCAGCATTTATCAGCTTGGTCAAAACATCTGCTAGGTTCTCCTTGGTATGGATTTTCTGTACATCCACACTTCCATCTTTCACTACTTCTCGAACGAAGTGATATTGAAATCCTATGTGTTTTGTCCTGGAATGAAAGGCTGGATTCCTTGCAATATGCAAGGCACTCTGACTGTCACAAAACACAAGAATTTTCTGTTGTTTGTGCCCGAGCTCCTTCAATAACTTTTGTATCCAAATAGCTTCCTTGCAATCTTGTGTAGCTGCCATGTACTCTGCTTCTGTTGTAGATACAGCCACAACGGTCTGCAGTTTTGAAACCCAGCTTACAACTGCTCTTGCAAGTGTAAACACATAACCAGTAGTGGATTTCCTTTTATCAAGGTCTCCTACAAAATCTGAATCCACATAGCCTCTGACAATAAACTCTGATCCTCCGTAACATAATGCAACATCTGAGGTTCCTCTGATGTATCTCAGAATCCTTTTGATAGCTATCTAATGCTCTCCACCAAGATTCGCCATGTATCGACTAACTGCTCCGACTGCTTGTGCAATGTCCGGTCTAGTACATATCATAGCGAACATCAAACTTCCCACTGCTGATGCATACAGTACTCGAGACATCTCCTTCCTATATGCTTCATTGCTAAGACGCATACTTGAGGATAATTTGAAATTAATAGGAAGTGGGGTAGAAATTGACTTACAATCTTGCATGTTGAAGTGCCGCAAGATTTTCTTCAAGTAATTCTTCAGCGAAAACCAAATCTTCCTGTTATTTCTATCTCGGTGAATTTGCATCCCTAGAATCTTGTTTGCTGGTCCCAAGTCCTTTATTTCAAACTCCCTAGCCAATTGTGCCTTCAATTTTTGGATTCGATCTTTGTTGGGGCCTGCTACCAACATGTCATCCACATACAACAACAAAATAATGAAATCATTATCTTCAAACCTTTTGTGATATGCACAATGGTCTGAACTGAGTCTGTTGTATCCAAGGCTCATAATGAAGGAATCAAATCTCTTATACCAATACCTCGGCGCCTGTTTGAGACCGTATAGAGATTTATTCAACCTGCAAACCAAGTTCTTCTTTCTTGTTTCTGCAAAACCTTCTGGTTGGAGCATATATATTTCTTCTTCAAGTTCTCCATGAAGAAATGCAGTTCTCACATCTAATTGCTTAAGATGTAAGTCAAATATAGCACACATTGCCAAGACTACTCTGACTGTTGTGAGTCGAACCACCGGAGAAAATATCTCGTTGAAGTCAATACCTTCTTTCTGAGCATATCCTTTCACCACCAACCTTGCACGATACTGCTCCACTTGGTCATTGCCATTACGTTTGATCTTGTAGACCCATTTGTTTCCAATGATTTTTTTTCCACAAGGTAGTAGTACAAGTTCCCATGTCTTATTCTTGTGTAGAGCTTCAATTTCTTCCTGCATTGCTGTCATCCACAAAGCAATATCTTTGCTTTCTAAAGCTTCATAGAAAGTTTATGGCTCTCCATCCTCTGTTACAAGACAGTATGCAATGTTGATCTCTGTGACATACTTTGAGTGCCACATTGGTGGTCGTCTCTCACGAGTTGACCAACGAACTTCTGGAGCCTCGGACTCGACTGGTTCTTGTTCCTTGTGCTCTGGTGTTGCTTCAGAAGAATATGAATCTTCTGGATTATTTTCCACATATACCGGTACAGTCTCTGACTTTTCTTTTACAGTGCTATCATCCTCATCTTTCCTTTGTAATTGATCTTCTATAAAGATAACATCTCTGCTGATGACGATCTTGTGGGCAGTAGGGTCTCACAGACGATACCCATTTACTCCATCAACATATCCCAAGAATATACATCTTCTGGATTTTGCATCCAGTTTTGTTCTTTCTTGAGCATTGTACATTACGTACACAGGACATCCAAATGCATGTAGGTAGGAATAATTAGCTGGCTTTCTAGTCCACATCTCCATTGCTGTCTTAAGCCCAATAGCTGTAGATGGCGATCGATTTACTATATAACAAGCAGTTTTGGCTGCTTTTGCCCAAAATGAATTGGATAGACCAGCAATCTTCAACATAACTCTTATTCTTTCTGTAAGAGTTCTATTCATCCGCTCCGCCACTCTATTTTGTTGAGGAGTGTATGCCACCATGAACTGCCTCTGAATACCTTCTTGCTTACAGAAAGCAAGAAACTCACCTTCTGTATACTCTCCACCATTATCTATCCTTAAGCACTTGATCTTCTTACCAGATTCAAGTTCCACCCACGCTTTGCATTTTTTAAATACTAGGAATACATCTGATTTTTTCTTAATTGGATACACCCAACATCTTCTGGAATAATCATCAATGAAAGTCACCATGTACTTTGCACCTCCTATAGATATATCCGGTGATTCCCAAACATCAGAATGAATCAAGTCTAGAATATATTTACTTCTAGCAATAGATCTACTAAACTTTAATCTATGCTGCTTACTAATAACACAATGCTCGCAAAATGGTAAACTTACCGATTTGAGCCCTGGAAGCAATTTTCGCTCAGAGAGAATCTTCAAACCTTGTTCTGACATGTGACCAAGTTTGAGATGCCACATCATCGTTGACTCTTCTCCATTTGATGCGACACACGCATCAGCCTCCTGTAGTGTTTCTCCTTTAAGCATGAATAGATTAGCACCGATCTTTTCAGCTTTCATTAATACAAGCGCGCCTTTAACGATCTTAATAATTCCACTCTCCACATGAGTTTTGTATCCATGACTATCTATTTGTCCCAAGGACAATAGATTTTTTTTCAGGCCGTTGACATGTCGTACCTCCCCAACTGTGCGAATTGTACCATCAAACATTTTTATTTTGATAGTACCCATACCGGCGATCTCCAAGGCATGATCATTACCCATATATACAGATCCTCCTGAGATAGGTTCATATGTGTAGAACCATTCTCTCCGAGAGGTCATGTGCTAGGTAGCTCCTGAGTCTATAAGCCAGACATCAGACAATCGTTTTCTGCCTTCTGAAACAGTTGTTGCCTCACTGTAAAGAATTTCGCCATCATCCGAGGTACTTGTTACACAACCCTGAGCATTTGATGACTCAGGTTCTTTGCCCTCTTTTCTCTTCTGGTTACTCCAACACTTTTTCTTGACATGCCCTTTCTTACCATAGTTGTAGCATTTAACATTTTTCTTACTTCTGGATTTTGATCTACCATGACTTTGACTCCCACTAGGGCCACGTTCTATTGATCTCCTTCTCGTCACTGATAGTGTCTCCGCTTGCTGCGAACATGCTTGTTTGTTTTCCTTATTTTTCCACCTGCTCTCCTCTCCTCATTTAATACAGAGGCTGCAACATCATCGAAAACTAGACTGTCCACTAGATTGTTGCTCGTCAGATTGATGATGAGTTGATCATACAAATCTGGTAGACTTTGAAGTATAAGCTCTGCACGTTCATTTTCCTCTATATTATGACCCAACATTGTGAGTTGTGAAAATAGAGTCTTCAAGATGTTGATGTGATCTGTCACCATTATAGATTTCGCCATTCGAAGAGTATAGAGTTTTCTCTTCAAGAAGATTTTGTTGTGTAGTGACTTGGCCTCGTACAATTTTGTGAGAGTATTCCATATTTCCTTCGCTGTATTTTTCTTTGCCACACTAAATAATACTCCATCTGTAAGTGCCAAGTGTAGATCAGAAATGGCGTTGCCATCTACCTCGTTCCACTTGTCATCAGTTATCTCCATGGGCCTTTCTCCAATTGCTACAAAGCAATTATTTTTCCTCAATACAGCTTTTATCTTCATTTTCCACAACGAAAAATTATTTCTGTTAAATTTCTCAATTTCATACTTTGCCGCCATTTTGTTGATAAATACCGCACACAAGCTAGTGTACCACCTTGAATAGTTGTGAGTATGTGGGAGAATGTACACCAGGAAAATTCCCAGGAAAGACTGGAGGGGTCACAATGATCCCACTTAAAATCCAGACTCCTTAAGCTATTATCGCCTTTGTGACAGAACTTTCCTATATATGTACAACAACCACACAATTGTTTTACTCACACCACTATTCCCTGCTTTGCACCGCAAAATTCTTGGATCGCTCCAACCGTTTTACGTGAATAGTACCGTAGACGTGAACAGTACCGTATATAGTACCACTCCTACCGTTTCACGTGAATAGTACCATATACGTGAATAGTATCGTATACGTCAGTACCCCTTACGTGAACAGTACCCGACTCCAAAAATACAACCAATAGCTCTGATACCACTGTTAGGAAATTAGTGGGTGAAGCAGACACGCAGCTAAAGTAAAATTGTAAGAAAACAAAGAACAAGCACTATAGAGGACACCAAAAATTACGTGGTTCAGCTTTTAGCCTACGTCCACGGGTGAAGACAGAAGGAAAATATTTTACTAGTGAAAAAGAGTTACAAGTATTGTAGTATTTTAGCTCACTTCCCAAAACCCCAATACACCCAAACTCTCTAAATCACTATAACAAGAGCTTATAAATTTGAGCTCTTAAAACTCTCTAATTCTCAAATTCTCTCTACAAAAATAGACTGCTTAAATGAGGGAATGAGCCCCTTTATTTATAGCTTAAAATCTCAGCTCCTATTCACATATTTTTTTTAATTATTTATTTTCACCGCCATTGAATATCAAAGTTTCTTCTCTTTCCTTCTTCAAGAAATGCTGCTGCCAACTTTCTTCTTCTTCTTCTTTGAATTCAAAGCCGTGTGCAGCTGCTATATGCACAGCTTCTAGTGCATTCACATCTTCCACTTGCATTTTCATTTGCATCCACTTTCCCCAACAGCTTTAGCGTGTGGCTACTCCTTTGTATTATATATTGCGGTTGCAAATGTAGATTTTCAAAAAATAATTTCTTGACCAATTTCAAAACAATCAATGTTAGTGTCAAAGTTTATTAAATTAAATTAACATGGGCTACTAATTAAATCATATTTTCATATTATTATCGTTATGTGATTATTATTGTTGTTGTTGCTATTAAATTTTATTAATTTAATTATTATTTATTATTATTACAGTGTAAAGTTGAGGCCAATCAATACAAAATAATTAATTAAATAAATCTAGAGTGATTAAAAGATAATCACTCCTTAAGCAAGCTCTAGTGCACTCGAGGTCTTAGGCAAAATTTTTGTATGAGGGTTCCTTACATTCAATAGTTTCAACACTTCAAGAAACATAAAAAAGTTTAAATTCAATCAATTTTTAACTATATCTTGAATATCAATAATCAACAGGATAGTGAGATATTTTAAAAAATGAAAATTAGTCAATAAGGTATATTTTTACTTCCTTTAGAATTATTATTTCAAGAAACTATTTTTTCTTTTAACTTCAAATGTGGGCTAACAAATGTAATAATTTTCTTTATAGAGAAAAGCGTAAGAAATTTTACAATGTTAGATAATTGAAGTTTTTTTAGATGGATAAAGAATTTAATCTTTTTCTTAGAAAAATTAATAATGAAATGGTGATTAGACAATATTACTAATTATAAGTCTTTAATATTAAGGTTATCGAATATATAATTTGTATGAAAATTTTACCGAATATATAATTTGTATGAAAATTCTTTCTTGTAAGATAATTATTAATTAAAGATGGAATAATTATTAACTAAAGAGATGCTAAAAATAATCTTTCCAATTATAAGTAACTTAAAAATATATTAATTTTTCCAAATATATAGATATCTTTTTCCTAATTCGAAATAAGCAAATCAAATAAGCTTTTGAAAACATCAATAATAATCCTTGAACGTTCGATATCATTGTTGATGAATAAAAGAAAGAGAAGTGAATCTCATCAAAAAAAAAGAAAGAAAGAAAGAAAGAGAAGTGAAAAGAAAAATATAATCACATTTTGATTTGAAAATGAAAAAGATAATTAATCAACTATGTAGGAAAATTAATAAATAAATCATAACCACAAATGAATCAACAAAGATTTACTATATTACAAAAGTGAGTTATTTAATTTTCTATAAGCTTTGAAACTTCCCAGCAATTGCATGTCATGTAGATCCACTTAATTTCCCCATCAGCTTTAGCACGTGGGGACTCCTTTGTATTACTTGCATCCATTACAGACAAAAAATTACTTCTTAATTTTCTATAGGCTTTGAAACTTCCCAGCAATTGCATGTCATTTACATTCACTTAATTTCCCCATCAGCTTTAGTGTGTGGGGATTCCTTTGCATTATTGCAGATGCAGAGATGCAGCATATAAAAAGAACGCAAAAGGGTGGATGCATTCTCACAACGTAATTGCCTTTTAGCATTTTGCTCTATCCTTTTGTCATCCCAAATTATTCACCAACACCATGGTTGATGCCATTGTTTCTCCTCTCTTAGAGAAGCTGATTTCCTTTTCCGTTAAAGAGGTGACACAGCAGGTAAAGCTAGTCAAGGGGGTTGAACAGGAAGTTGAAAAGCTTACAATCCATCTTCAAATGATTGATGCTGTGCTCAATGATGCAGAGCAGAGGCAAGTGAAGCAGAAGTCCGTAAGACTTTGGCTGGGTCGGCTCAAGGACGTATCCTACGACATTGAAGATGTGCTGGATGAGTGGATCACTGCACGGCGCAAATTGCAAATGAAGCAGAATGGTCATTTCCCTCAGAAGCAGGTATGTTCCTGCTCCCCTGCCTCTAGCATTGGTTTTGAAAAAATCATTCTACGCCCTGACATTGCTGTCAGGATCAAAGAAATCAATGAAAAGCTAGATGCTATTGCCGCTCAAAAATATATATTTAAGTTTGTTGAGAATGGGAGTAACAGTACTCGTGAGAGACCAGGGCGGGTTCAGAGCACCTCCTTGATTGATGAGGAAGAGATTTGTGGTAGAGTTGATGAGAAGAATGAACTCTTAAGCAAGCTGCTGTGTGAGAGTAGTGATTCTCCAAAAGGCCTGCATATCATCTCAATTATTGGCATGGGAGGCATGGGGAAAACTACTCTTGCACAACTAGCCTGTAATCATGAGGAAGTGAAGAGAAAGTTCGATAAAATTCTATGGGTGTGCGTATCAGAAACTTTTGAGGAGTTTAGGGTTGCCAAAGCGATTGTTGAAGCTTTGGATGGTCATGAATCACGTTTAGGTGAATTCCAATCTCTTATTAAACATATCTATGAATCCGTTGCAGGAATGTGCTTTCTTCTTGTCTTAGATGACGTGTGGGATGGAAATTATATGAAATGGGAACCATTCTTTCATTGTCTAAAGAATGGTCTCCATGGAAGTAAAATTTTAGTTACCACACGTAAGAAGTCAGTTGCATCCATGATGGGATCCACAAATATTATGTCCATTAAGGAATTAACTGAAGAGGAATGTCGGTTGTTATTTAATAAGATAGCATTTTCTGATCGATCCATCGAGGAACGTGAAAAATTAGAACAAATTGGGCAAAAAATTGCAAACAAGTGCAAAGGTTTACCTCTTGCTGCAAAGATAATAGGGAGTCTCATGCGCTCTAAAGAAACTGAAGAAGAGTGGAGAAGAATTTTAAATAGTGGTTTATAGAAAGTAGAAGAGATTGAGAAAGGCATTCTATCCTCATTGTTGTTGAGTTACAACGATTTGCCGTCCAAAGTGAAAAAATGTTTCTCTTATTGTGCTATCTTTCCAAAAGATTATAATATAGAAAAAGATAGACTAATAACATTATGGATGGCTCAAGGTTATCTTGATACAGAACAAGATGAAGAGATGGAGTCAAAAGGTGAAGAGTATTTTGGCATCTTAGCTTCTCGCTCTTTCTTTCAAGAGTTTACGAAAAGTTATGATAACTGCATTATGCAGTGCAAGATGCATGATATGGTACATGATTTTGGCCAATTTATAAGTCAAAATGAATGTCTTTCGATGGAAATTAGTAGACTAAATGCCATAAATTCTTTTGATGAGAAGGTTCGTCATTTACTGTTAATCGTTGGTAACGGGGCTTCATTTCCTGTCTCCACTTGTGGAGTTAAAAGAATGCGTAGCCTCATAATTGATTATTCCAGATATTTTCATTTGTATTTAAATGGTAAAATCCTAGAACGATTATTTAGGGAATCGACAAGTTTAAGGGTATTAGAATTCGGCGATTGGGCCCGGTCATTACAATTGGGGCCTTTGACTCGGATTCCAAGAAACATAGAAAGGTTGGTTCATTTAAGGTACCTTAACTTGTCTAATCAATCCATAAGGAAACTTCCGGACACGTTGTGTGAGTTGTATAATCTCCAAAAGTTGGATATTAGTTGTTGCTGTAAACTTAAAGAGCTACCTCAGGGGATTGGAAAGCTAATAAACATGAGGCATTTACTAAACTATGGTACTATTTCTTTAAGGTACATGCCAGTAGGGATTGGGAGATTAACGAGTCTTCGGACCTTGGATGAGTTCTATGTGAGTGGAGGAGGAGGTATCGATGGCAGGAAGATTTTTAATGTATTTTTTTTTAATAACTTATGTCAAATTATAAGATGTTTATGTTTGAATGAAAAAAGTTGAATATTCTGACTTTTATTTTGATGGCAAACATCCCAATAGAATCTTAATATTCTCTCTCATTAATACCCCTGTTAAATACGTTTATTTCCTATCATTTTATTATTTTTTATTTATGTATTTTCTTTGTTCTTTGCATATTCAACTATCAATTTTTTTCTTTTTTCTATCGTGAATAAGAATTTTAAACATGATAAGATTTAGGTGAATGTATTTTATAATAAGTCTATCTTTTTGTATTTATAATTACAATTTAAAAAATAAATATAAGTATTGTCAATATTTATGAGGTTATATATGTCAGAATATCACATTTCAGATGTTTTCTTTTTAAAAAATAAACAACTAAAAACTTATATTCAGATATTAAAAAAAGAAAAATGAGCATTCCATTCCTATATATACATTCAAATCTATTTAAGCTTCTTTAAATTAAAATTCATTCAAATTTCAAACAAAGAAAACAAATGTTACCTGATTTTTTCTAACCGCCTACAAACCGCTCCAATAAGTAAAATTAGAATTATAACAGCTACATGTGGCGTGATGCTGTTGATTTGTTTGTCAATTTCTTTTCTGTTTCTAACGAGATCCCTAGAATTAAGTGCTTTGGGTGATGGCATCAAAGAATCTTTAGGAACAGAGAACGTATTCGAATGGGGTTGGTCTTGTCACGCAGCCTCTTCGTTATTTAAAAATTAAATTTTTTACTCTGTTTTTTTAGGGGGAAAGTCATTTTCCCCCCTACAGAAATCAGTATATATCATTTATTCCCCTGTTATTTTTATAATAGCCAAAAACCCCCCTGACAGCATAAGTTTACAATATTACCCTTATTTTTAACTACTCTTTTATTTATATTTATTATAAATTAAATAAATCACATGAATAGAAACTAAATAAAAAATTAAGCATTAAAAATAAGAAATATATGTTTTGATATGAGCAAAAAAATTAATAATAAAATTTTTTTCTTGTACTTATTTAATTTATGAAATTTTCTTATAATAAATATATAAGAAAATTATTATAAAATGATAAAAAAATTATTATTAGAAAATTTGAATGACAAATAAAAATTTATTATAAGATAAATAATAAAATATTTTGCCTATCTTTTTACATTTAATTTTAAAATATTACAAAATATTTATTATAAGAAAATGCTCACAAAATAAATAATTACAAGAAAAAATTTTATTATTAATTTTTTTCTCATATCAAAACATACATTTCTTATTTTTAATACTTAATTTTTTTATTTAGTTTCTATTCATGTGATTTATTTTATTTATAATAAATATAAATAAAAGAGTAGTTAAAAATAAGGATAATATTGTAAACTTATGCTGTCAGAGGGGTTTTTGGCCATTATAAAAACAGCAGGGGGATAAATGGTATATACTGATTTCTATAGGGGGAAAATGGCTTTCCCCCTTCTTTTTATGTACATGTAAGGTGTCTGGCGTACCACGTAATTAATGAAAAGGACATCCCCATCCAAAGACTATGGACTTGGGGATTTAGAAATTTTAGATAAAATAAATCAAAAGAAACCTTCGATGGATTACCACCGAAGGAATGTTACTGGCCTGACCCATACAATAGAGTATGGTAACATTTGTTTTTTAATTTGAAATTTAAATAGAATTGAATGTTTAAATTTGAATAACATATTCTTTTTTTTTTAATATGAATTGCTACAAATAAGCATTAAGTTATTTATTTTTTAAATTTAAAAAAAATCTGAAAATCAATATTTTTATATCTATATCCTTACAAATTATAAATGTTAAATAATTAATAATATCTCAAAGAATTTAAATAAAATAATATATTTTCATAATATAATCATGCTCAATTGAATACAACCTTTTAATATTTTAAATTAGTATATGTTAATCAATTTTATTGTTGTTTATGATGTTTTATATGAAAAATATTCATTGAAAATTAATGAAGAAAATAAAAAATAAAAAAATAATAGTCTACCACTATATTATCACAAGTATGGATGGTTATAGAGATGGGTAATAATGCTAATTAGCTTAATAATTTTAGGTATGGATGAGAATTAATTAATTAGATAGGGATGTTTTAGAGAATATTTTTTAATGATATCCTTCAGACTTTTTACATTAAACAGAAAGATTAAAAAATTAGCTTAATAACCTAATGACCGAAAATTTTCATTAAGTTGAAAAAATAAATGGACTTAATGACTTAACTAATTGCAATTAAGTCAAGTAAGTCATTAAGTCAAAAAAAACAAATGGCTCCTTAGCTTATATTAGGTCTTTGGCAATATTATTTTATTACTATTTTTAGGTGACCGGTGGTGTAGGTTTTTCTTTTTGAGGTGGCAATTTAGAGCACGTGTCACTCTCTAATTGGTGCATATATAAATCACAGTTTCAAACAAATTTTGACAAATTTGAGTTTACGAGAAATCTATCAATATCACGCATGCTAATTAATTGATATGGTCCCTCTCAACAAAAATTCAGATTTCACTTCCACTGTTTAATAAACAATTTTTGGTTATGAGAGTTTCCTTTTATGTTTGTCGCAAAACATTTGATTGGGTGACCAGTCAATGGGTCCTAAAATAAATATTATTGGTTACAAAATATAACATGAATTAGGACGAGATTATTGACTACAATTTTAAAAAATTGTCACAATAAGTACTATTTTATGATAAATCTGCAAATGTCTAAAAAATCATCTTAAAAAATCAAATTTCTTGTATTAAGTATTTATTAAATACTTTAGTCTTATAACTTTTAAACTACAATCCCAAACAAGCTTACATTGGTAATAATTGTTGGTTGTTTCCTCCAAAACCATCCCAAAATTGCCAAATCTTCTCATGATGCCTCTTGTTATAGCAGCAACAAGGAGAACAAAAGCCCATGTAATGAAACTGAAATGTCCATATGGGTGTGGCAAAATAATAGAGACCAATGAGATTGAGTAAAGAAAACTTGAGATCAAAGCAATTGCCTTGAAGATTTGAAGCTCTGATATCATGGCAACAAAATATGCAAAGGCTTATATGAGTAAAGCCAACAAAAACGGGCACATAATCATCGGGCGTGTTTCCACCAAGAATTTATTTTCTTCTTGAACATTATTAATTTCAATAACTTTGACAAGTAATGGAATTAGAAATACAAAAAACTATGTGGTATAGTGCCGATGATGATGAGAAATTTTGCACACTGCAAAACCATCAAAATAGGATCTAATTACTTCAATTCGTATAAAAAAGTTTTACATCAAATTAGTATAAATGATGGGGAATATGGCATATGCGATGCTGTCTGTTATAAACTTATAATATCATCTAATGGCGAAGGCCCAAAGCCTGGATCACCAAGCTATGGCTCGTACGTGCGAAGCCCAGCCAAGATCATCCCCATGCGAAGCCCAGTCAAGACCATTCCCATCTTAATATGCATAATTTTGGTACAAGATGAAACAAATCATGACTTTATTTCACGGTGTTGCATACATATACGCACACAAACAAGACCTATGGACATTAGTGTAAAGCTTAAATTCTTATTCTTTCCCTTAATATATAATAGTGAAATAATTTAAATTATAGAAAATAATAAACAATAATAGTGAAAATAATTTAAATTATAGAATCAAAGTAGATGCTTACCCAATAATAATTGGTGGATGTATATGGGTTACATTGCTCGACATGTTAATCATAGTAAATGACATGCAAAATGCCATATTCTCTATTACGAACTAATACATTTATCTCTTTTGTAATGAAACCAAAAGGATATTATTAAAATAAAGCAAATTATTTATACATAATTGAGAGAAGAGAAGAGAAGAGAAACCTTTGACAAATTTGAGCCCCTCTCACTTGGGCATCAACCAGCCCCTTGATCATCTCCTCAAAGTTTGCCATTTGCCTCTCGATCCCTACTATCCATCTCTTATCTGCAGTGGCATTTATTTCCCCCGCCTATTAGCGCAAGGCCTGCCTATCTCGGTCATCATCCATTGCAATTTCCTAATCCGATAGTCTTCTCCGTCCAAATCCTAAAATGTATGGCTTTTTGCACTGTTCCCCGGAGACGAAGTCAAAAAACGACCTCAACATCTGAATTTGTTTTCTTTAGGGGATTATAGCACGAATCCAAGCTCAAACGTCAGTCTGATCGCAACTTCATATACCTGCCAACCAGAAAACATGGTTAGGATACATCGATGGGGTTCTAGCGTAGACCTTTCGATACTTAAGTCAGAAATTATGTATAAGAGGAGGAAAAATGAGAAAGAAGAATTGTGAAAAGTTAAAATCAAGGAATTTTTCCGGTAGAGGAGCTGAAAATCTTTTAGGGAATGTTAAGGCTTTTAAATAGGTGGCTTGTAGAATTTTTTGGTTGATTTTTCTAACTTGTTCCTCTGTTGCCCTCTTTAGCTTAAATAGGCTCTAGGTTGTGGGTAGTTACCTCCTTAGTTTAAGCCCACTTTGCTCAATAGTTGCAAGTGGTTGTCAGTTAGAGGTGGTTTAAATAAATTGTGGCACACAGCTTTCCTAGAAATTAGGCCATGTTATCCTAACCAATAATTTTCATGTCAAGCTAATTCTCGGGTCGGACCAATGAATTTTGAGGTCAGATTACTTCACTTCTAGATGCAACTGGTGACTCTCCCAATCGCTCATAGAGGCTTAAAGTTGTATTCTTAAACCAGGTCATTCACGTAAACTTCAGATCGTACATGTAAATCAGGTCGCCAACATAGGCTGCAGTTGTACTAATGAGATCAACTTAACAACAATACGTTCTGAGTAGATTAGGGTTGACTATATTTCTAGTCACTATCAGAAAAATGCAACTCGAACAGTTTTATTTTTTGAAGTGTTATATTTTTATTTATACTTTGTACATCGGTAATAAATCATGGAACACGGATAATCTATACACTACCTTTTGAGATACGTGTCATTTTGAGGGGAAAATGATTAAAATCCCATGTGGTTTTCTGAAACTAATTAATTCCCTCTCACAATTCATTAAAGTACTTGGGTGGTGTTTGTTTTTTTATTTGAAATCTGAATAGAGCTGAATATCTGAATCTGAATAGCATTTTTTTTTGTCTGAATCGATAAAAATAAATATTAAATTGTTTGTTTTTTAACTTAAAAAAATAAAAACTAATATTTTTATATTTGTGCCCTTACAAATTATGAATATTAAACAATTAATAACATCTCAAAGAACATAAATAAGATAATTGTTTTTCATGACATAATCATTCTCATTTAAATATGATCCTTTACTATTCTATTCCCTATTACTTTCCGTCACTTTGACTGCTAAACCAAGATAAGATCAATGCACTGCCAGATACATAGCACGGTTTTGTATAGTATTAATGTATATGGATGCAATTCATCTCTCAGAGATAAGTACTATGTCACTTTCTCATGTCAACCACTCTTTGGCGAAGTGATTTATGCCTGTTTACCTCATTTTCAGGTCGAATATTTGAGTCTTCTGATTTAAAAGTGGAGTTTCTCCCAATTTTGAAGTAGGACTCTCTATGACTCTGGTGTAAACTTTTAGGCTAAATTTTAGTTGGATTATATGAAATTAGGCCTCCGAACTACTAGTTTTAACAAAATTATTTTTAGAGACTCTTATGCATGCAATTTCTTCTTAATTATCAAAAGCAATATTTCTAGAAATCGTGGCCAAAGTTTTTTTTTTTTTAAATATGAATCGCAGATGAAATTTATTGCATTTATAGATGGCTAAATTAGCATCTTAAGTTATTTTCAAGCTCAAAGAATTAATTACAAATGGAATGGCAGTTACTAGAAAAGTTTTTTCAGGGCATTTTTTATGACATCTTTTAGTGCAATCACCTTTGCTTTGAAAAGGTTCAAGAAAATCAACACATCTACAAAAACCATGATACCAACGACGGATGCCCACTTTGCACCTAAAACTTTTGAGTTAGCAAGTTAATTTACATTATTTTAGGTAATTTAGGATTATAGAATATTTATTCTTTTAGGATTTTTTATTTTATTTTGAGTCACTTATGGTATGCATCTTAATCTTTTATTTCCATTACAATTGTGATTTAGTTTCCTATTTTAGGTTAACTTAGGGAAGTGAGTTTCCTCTATTATAAATAGAAAGGTATTGTCATTGTTTTGAGAAGTTCAGATTTAATTATTCAATGAAACTCCCCTTTTATAATTTCCTCTAGGATTATCTATCAAAATCTCTCTTGTAAAGTCGTTTGGATTAGAGCGTCATATAATCTTGTTTTATGCGTTATTAAAAATCTCATTCAGTCATCCTGATTAGAACGATATCTAATTACGATTAGAGCGTAAGCTAATCGTGTTGGCTTGGTCCAATACTAGAATGATATCTAGTATTTTCTATCCAATCAATCCCACTTCCGCTATGCCTCGCCCCATAATTGACTAAATCACAATTATAATGGAAACAAAAAACTAAGATACAAACCATAATTGACTCAAATTAAAAAAAATACTAAAATAATAAATATTCTATAATCCTAAATTACCTAAAATAATGTAAATTAACTTCCTACATCAATTTGTCTACAATAAATCAACATTTTAAAATATAATATATATAATTAAATAGAAAATAATTTAATTTACATAATAAAAATTAGAATTTGATTAAATCATATTTATTTTCTAAGAGTTTAGAATTTGATTAAATCATATTTATTTCCTAAAAGTTCACCCTGCCCTAACTATTATTATTTAGCTAAGTATAATTGAAATAAAAATAATTATTAAAATTAAGTTATTAATAATTGAAAGGAATAAGAGATGATCAAAAACATAAAAATGAGGCTCCATTTATAGAAAAATAAATTTGTAATCCAATGCTTTGCGATCCATCATAAGCTTCATGCATGCGCTCCTCACAACCATTAGATCAAGATCCAATGCTACTCAAACTTCAAAAGTCAACATTATATGTGGCATCTTGTGAAACATTCGATTTGGTTAAAGAACGGTTGAGATTTGGCGGGTTAATAGTTGGATCAGGTTGACCTGAATACAAAGATTCAGATCCTAACTTGCTTCACCAACATTGCCACGTGGCACAACCGTAGCTATTGAATCTTGAACGGTTGAGATTTAGTCAAATTTGCCAGCTATCACATGCACTCGTATATATTGTAAGTTCATTTTATCATCCAATCAGTACTTGGTCAACAGAAAACTAAACTTTTTTTGCACAAGCTCAATTTTAAGTCGGTCTTAACTCATCTTAAGATTTTTAGACCTTCAGAATCCAAATTTGATATTTGTTTATAGTTTGGAGTCTCGAATTACATGACATTAATATTTACCTAATAAACACACATAAATACACAAAATTAAATATAGTTAAGACATAATTAATAATTGCTAATATATTGGATAAAAAAAATATAAATTATAATATAAACACAAAATAACATTATTATTGCTTGATAATTAAACAATTTTTAATACTCATCAGATTGATTTTTTCTCAATCCAGCAATAGTGAGTTGAGTACGATTTTTATAAACCCCATCACACAACCCATCCCCACTAATATAAACAAAAATTTTAATTTTTTTAGTCTTTTAGCAAAACCCATATCAATTTCTTTTTAACGCCTTACCTCTTAAACTTAGTGACCTATCAACATTAAAAATCGCTAATAATGTACACATTCGACATGATAGAATAACAATAAAATTCTTGATTTATTTTTTTATTTTGGATAACACCTAAGATTATCATTTAAACAAGTTGATTATATCCAAAGCAATTACACAAAGCTCAGTCAAACCATTATTTCTATCAGTAAGTGGCGACTTCGGAATTTCTGGAAATTCCTTAAAAGAACTTTCACAAGTATCACTGTCAATTATTCCATCATTTGCATACTCTGTGGCAGAGTCATAATCACCACTCTCCAGATATTTTATAGCCTTGGGGATGTCATGGATAGTTAGATCGTAAACTTGAAAGCAAACATCGAGACAGTCTCTCATAGTCTTATCTTTGGTTTCCTTAAGCAACTTCTTGATTTTTTCATACGTACCCTTAGAGTATGTTGATGCCGATTCAATCATGATGCGAGCTAGACCTTTGACATCCGCACCAGAGCTACCAGGGCTTGACCTTAAAGTCTTGATACATACATCTGGGTGCGAGGTCTTTTTGCAAATAGCCTCAATCAGATCATTTTCTTCTCCTCTAACCCCCTCTACTCCAGGTCTGTTTGATGAAAAACATAACATTATGACTATAAACATCACCATTGATGCAGCCTTTATGTTCTCCATTTTTTTCTTTTTCTAAATTTTGGACTTTAATCAAACCACAAACGAAAATACAGAGAGTTATCATATACAAGAAAGTATTTAAAGAGTTTGTTGGCAAGAAAATTCTAAAAAACCTTTTAATAACATAATTGAGACATTTAAGCGAATCTGGTTATATTAACAAAAGGAAGGAAAAATCCAAAATGAATTTATGAAGATAGTGCAAAAAACTTGTAACGGTTTATCATTTTCTGTGAAATTGTTGTGTGCAATTAATGCAAGTTCACACTTGTAACTTGAAAAGCCCAAATAAATTTTATTAACATAATAATTTTAAACCAATCCGAATTTTTTTTATATATTCCACTGCACAAATAAATGTAAAGAGAACAGAGATGACAGACGTTGGCTAATAAATGGATTCCTGTTAATTGACATGTTGGTGTTGAATTTTTCTAAGTCATAGCAGCCTAAGGAGTTCCATGGGATTTTGTAAATATTATTGCCGAGAAAAGGTTCTTCATTGATATTGTTTTAGTTTATTAGGACAATGGTTATATTAGAATCAAATTAATTCTATGATAACCGTCCATTAAATAATTTAAATTTAATCATTAATAATGTATGTCTTAAAAAGCTTCAATTGACGGGTGCTTTTGTAATTACCTAGCTGATGTGGACTAGCAGCCAAAACAGAGTTTGGTTAGGGACTTAAGAGTTGGTGCCCCCCCCCCCCCCCCCCCCCCTCCCCCGCCGGTAGGCTGGATTCAAAAAATAAACTACAGAACACATGGTCCAGATTACTTTTAACAGTTACAAAATCAAAAACATGTTTAACCCGTTCTCTATAGATTTCCTGCTAGACCATGTTTCATTGCTTCCATCTGCTCCATATATTTTATCTTAAATATGATTGAGATTAAGAAAAAACTATTAATATCGCATATAATAATTAATTAAAAATTCGGATTTCACTTCTAGTGTTTACTAAACAATTTTGTTGGTTAAAAATTGAATTTAAAAAAAAAAAGCTTAATTGATTTATGCATTTACCTTCGTAAAGGTAGTTTATTGATTTATGTAGTATTAATGTATTACCAGCCTAGACAAGCGAGAAAAAGAAAAATTGATCATGAAATAGCATATACTCCTCAGCCAAATGGTGATTTCATTTCATTGTTTTATTTTTGAAATGTTGTATTTTTATTTGTACTCTGTAGATAAGTGATAAATCAAAAGAAATGAACAGCCCGAACACCTCTAGTTTTGATCTCATTTTGGTTCAAGCAAAATATATTATGAGAGTTTCCTTTTATGTTGGTCGCAAAACATTTGAGTTGGTGACTATTTAATGGGTCCTAAAACAAATATTCTTGGTTACAAAATAAAACATGAGCTAGAACGAATAATTGGCAATGATTTTAAAAATCGTCACAATAAGTATTATTTCATGACAAATGGTATGATTGTGAATAAAATAAAAAATACAGAATGATCAATTTTGGGAATTATGGACTCCTAATCTAGAAACCCTAACCCTAAATTTGTGTAATGCAGCTAAATGGGTCATTGTGGTGAATTATAACACACCACAATGAGGTCCCAAGTTTTACCAAACATCCCCTTGATAATAAATTAATGTGAATAGTGTTATACTACCACATAATTTTGATATCCAAACACACATTTAGTGTTATAACTTCTAAACTACAATCCCAAACAGGCCTACATTGGCAATAATTGTTGGTTGTTTCCTCCAAATCTATTCCAAATTTCCCGAATCTTCTTATGAAGACTCTTGTGATAAGCAACAACAAGAAGAAGGAAAGTCCATATGATGAAACTAAAATGTCCATATGGGTGTGGTAGGATAATGGAGACCAGTGAGATTGAGCAAAGAGATCCTGAGATCATAGCAGCCGCCATGAAGATTTGATGCTCCGATATTATGGCAGCAAATTATGCAAAGATGTAGATTAGTAGAGCCAATAGAAATGGGCACATATTCATCGGGTGTGTTTAAATCAAGGATTTATTTTTGTCTTGAACATTATTAGTATCAATAACTCCGACAAGCAATGAAATTAGAAATACAAAGAGTGCGGGGTACGGTGCCGATGGTGATGAGGAATTTTGTGTTAGGAAATTGGTGGTGAAAGCAGACACGCAGCTAAAGTAAAATTGTAATAAAATAAAGAACAAGTGTAAAAGAGGATACCAGAAATTACGTGGTTCAACTTTTAGCCTACGTCCACGGGCGAAAACAAAAGGAAATCCTTTACTAGTGAAAAGGAGTTACAAGTATTGTGGTATTTTAGCTCACTTTCCAAAACCCCAATACACCCAAACTCTCAGAACACTAGAACAATAGCTTATAAACTCAAGCTCTCAAAACTCTCTCTCAACTCCAAATTCTCTCTATGGAATTGGATTCAATTGATTTGAATTGAATGAGAATGAATGAGGGATCTCTCCCTTTTATAGCCAAAGTTTTGGCTTTTTTTTTTTTTCTTTTCCCACGGCTGCCAAACTTTCTTCTGAATTCAAAGCCGTATGCCCACAGGCTTTGAATTCAAATATGCTGCTGCGTGCTTCTAGATGCTTTGCATCTAGAAGCCTTGACTTTTCACATTTTGCACACTGCAAAACCATCAAAATAAGATATAATTACTTAATTTGATAACAAAGTTTTACATCGAAGTAATATAAATGATGAGGAAGGAACATGTTATATTGTCTGTTATAAAAATCATCTTAGGCTATGGCCTAAAGCCTGGATCACAAAGCTATGGCTTGTGCCAAGCCCAACCCAGATCACCCCCGCCTTAATTTGCATAATTTTGGTGCAAGAGGAACAAATCATGACTTTATATTGCCGTGTTGCATCATATATACATACAAACAAGTGAAAATATCTAATGGTGAAAATAATTTAAATTAAGCAAATTATGGATATTATAAAATAAGTCTCTGATTCTAATAGTGAAAATAAGTCTATAATTTAAATTATTTTCACTGTTATACATAATAGCCAAAGGATATTTTATACACACATATATACATAAAAAATAACTTAAATATATAATACTGAAAATAATTTAAATTATATAATGAAAGTAGTTGCTTACCCAATAATAGTTGGTGGATGCATGTGGGTTACATTGCTGGACATGTTAATCACAGTGTATGACCCGCAAAAAGTCATTTTCTCTATTATGAATTAAAGCAATTATCTCTCCACTTGAAACCCAAATTTTCTAATGAAACTGAAAGGATATTATTGAAATTAAGCAAATGACTTATATATCATTGAGAGTCTGAGAGAAGAGAAGAGAAGAGACTTAATCCATACTTTTGACGAGGATCACGCCTCAGCACTTCCATTTCTTTGCTTACCCTTTCTGCTGCAAATCTCTCTTCCACTAGAAAAGGCAAGTTAATAAGAGGCAACAAGACTTTTAATAGAGTTCGGAACGTTAATTAATTTACTAACTGCTAATACACTGAATTGGATTAAGAAGCAAGTTTGTGATTCAACAAAGGGTACAATGAGAGCGTTTATATAGGAAATAATTATGTGTGCCTTTTCCAGAAAGAATAATTCTCTTGAAACGATGAATAGAAAAGGATACAAAAGGGGACATGATTCGATTCCGTCGTCGGACACCAATCATATTGGGTAGGACCATTCCGTCTTCGTTACGCGCGAGATAAAAATTAATTGAAAATAGGGGACATGATTCAAGTTGCTTTACGGCGTAGCACTCCAGTCAAAGATTAATTTTTAACCCTAGGATCTGGTTTAATTAGTAGCTTTGAATAAAGTATGTGCCAGTTGGTGGCTCGTAGACAGCAAACATCAGAAAATGGCACGAAGTGGAAACAGATGAATAGGTGATGGATCATGGAAGTGATAGAGGCTATATAAATAAATAAAAACACACTTCCTGTCATGGAAGGGAAGACACCCCTTTTAAGTTCATCGATTAATGATCGAAGCTTAAATAGAGGCTGTCCAATACAAACAAATTTTTTAATTTTTAATTTTTAATTTTTATTGTGAATGAGAATCCTATATATGATAAGATTTTAGGTAAGTTTGTTTTATAGTAGATCCATCTCTTTATATTTATAATTATAATTTAAAAAATAAATATAAATATTATTAATATTTATGAGGTTGTATATTTAAAAAAATTATATTTTATTTTTTTAAAAAAATTTAATATTTACATTCAAATATATGCATGGAGACTTATTTGGCTTTCTGTCAAAATTTAAATTTATTTAACAGTAAAATTAGAATTACAACGTCGATATGTGGCGCAATGCTGTTGATATGTTTGTCAATTTCTCCAATTTTGCCGTCGAGATCCCTAGAATTAAGTGCCTTAGGTGATGGCATCAAGGAACCTTTTTTTTGTTTTTTTTTGAAAAGAACGTATGCGAATGGGGTTTAGAATTTTTAGATAAATATATCCAAATAAACCTTCAACGGCTGCCACCGAAGGAATATTACTGGCCTGGCCCCATGCGGTAGACTTAGCTTAAATCGGGTCTTCGGCAATACTATGTTATTATTGGTCTTTTTAGGTGGTGTAGGTTTTTCTATTTGAGGTGGCAATTTAAGTCACCATTCACTCCCTTATTGGTGCATACATAAAAACTATCGGAAGTGAAATTAAATACAAGAGGAGGACAAAAGAATATCGAAAGTGTAAGGAGAAGTCTATGTTACAGATTCTGTAACATACATCCCCCACTCCATGCACTCCACGTGTCCCTGTATGTGGAAACTGAGTCAGCAAATGGCACCAATGGGGAGCTGGCTAACCTGGTCTGTAAGGTACAAAACCTGTACCGTAGCCAGCTCCGAAAGTAAATACGAGTTTGTGAATTGTGATTGTGGGGTCTAATTTTCAACTCGGCCCCTTAAGTAACTTCTACGTAAGTATTTTAAAGAGAACAACAATCCTCCCTTGTTTTTCTGTTGTGAGAACTAAGAAAAGAGATGACGACGACAACCGGCGTCGCTTCGTGGAGATCAACTGTTTTGATTTATCGCCGTCTGACGCTGAAGAAGTTCATGTCCCGGCAGTTAAACGATAGAAAAGTCATTGAGAGGTTGCCAACAATCTCTTCTTTTAGAGGTCTGTATTTTCTTACCATCTTTCTTCAATTATTATTTTTTGCCTGGTTTTATGTTTCCATTGGCAGCTACTGCAGTTGATAGCGGAGGAGCAGAGCAAAGCGCTAATGGCTTTGATGTGAGTGAATTTTGAACTGGATTCAGAGTTCAAACATTAGGCTCCACATTCTAATCAATTGTGCACTGAATTCAGGGTTTAGAGTTGGATTTGATAATCAGAGATTACTGCATGCCCTGAATGACCGGATACGAGCTACTTTAAGAAAATCGAGGCAACAACTCTGTTTAACTTTATTTTTCTTAATTGATAGAATCAATTTTTGTTCATTTCTCTATCTGTTTTTGTTTTCCTTTTTTTTTTATTTTTTCTTTTTTAATCCTGAGCAGGAATCATCTACTCGCAGAGAGATACCACTTATTATTATGTCACCAGAAACTATTTTGGTGCGCATAGACAGGTAAAATATATATACGAATTCAAAAAACTGAAATTAATTTGAAAGTTTAAGCTATTTTGCAGATTCATTATTGATTTATGTGTTTACATTTGAAAATTGCGGCAGATGTTTGGAGGACGGAGCAGAGGATTGTGAAACGTGTCAGATGTGGGCAAAGCCAAGAGATTAGAGACAGAGAAAATGAAAAACCTCATTGATTTGAGACTTAATTTTGACAGCGGAAGATGAAGATGGAGGAAGAAGGAGGACGATCAACAACTTCTTGAAGCCTTGCAACCACCTCTCAATTTAAAGGAATTAGCAATAGAGTCATACAGAGGCAACGCTGTTTTCCCCAGCTGGATGATCTCATTAACCAATCTAAAGAGTTTAGCACTCATTCATGCAAAAATTGTGGGCAGTTGCCTCTTTTTGGAAAATTGGTATCCCTTGAAAAGCATTAATTATTTTGAATCAATTTGTCTCTAAAGAATACGCAATATTTTCTAATATTTTACACACGTGTGAGTAAATGAATGAAGCTGTGGTGGCTCAACCTGTCAAAAGCAGTAAATTATTGACATGTTTGAACCATTACCTGATTCTCAAGTCTACATTAATTTAGAATATGAAACCAGCTCCTGGACTTAGTTGGCAGCTAATTCATAGATGTATTCTGTAGATAATGATCAACAAAGGTGGTAAGTCAAAAATGCTTAATCACCAAGTCTCCATTGTTCTCTCTTTCTAACCTGATTTGCAGTTTAAATTTTGATGATTAATTGTTGGGTTGGAACTGAAACTGTTAAAAGGCATGAAATTCTAGTGTCCTTATGTCAACTCATGCAAGTTTGGCAAAGGGTAATGGATGAACAATGTTAGCTTCTTTTTCGTTTAATTTTGTGCAGTTACATTTAGCCGCAGCTGGAAATTTTGAGGATTCGATAGCTGCAGCTTGGAGCAAGCAGCCTTCATTGCCAGGATTTTCCTTCTATCAGAATTTCTTGACGGCAACCTAAACCTCAAGAATAACTCACGCCAACGACGATGGCAGGGTACTAAGAACATTGTTTTTTCATTTTTTTATTTTTTTAATTTTAAGAGTTGTATTGGGATGTGGTTATCAGTGTCGAGGATGAGTAGACAAAACAGAGTACTGAGGCACTTCACACAACTAATTGTCATTTAACAACAATATTGAAATTTTAATAATAATTGTTGACTAGTTAATGAGATGATGAATATAAGGACTGTAAGTTGTGAGAATTGAAAAAAGTTGTTGTACGCAGAATGCCGAATCAACCGCATTAAATAATTATAGAAAAATAAAGGACACAAAATTTACATAGTTTGGCAATATGCCTATGTCCACGAGAGCAAGAGAAAAATAATTGTATTATTAACAATTATTTGAGTATAAATTTGAGTAAAGAAATCTCATTTTCCCAGAACCCATATACACTCAGTACTCTTACACATACTCTCCAATTGCTCACACTATCAGAACTCTCCAAAGTTTAGAAATTTATAAGCTTAACAATTTGGGGATGCTCTCAAGTTTTCGAAATATAATTTGCTCTCTGAATGAAGCTCTATTTATAGCTGAGCTTCATCGCAAAAAGTCTTAAAGTAGTTGGCAAAAGTCTTGCAATTTGGTGCTGACTTGAAAAACAAAAGAAATGCATGTGGCTCACCTTTTCTTTTTAAACCAATTTGAATAAACTCACAAAAAATCTTTGATTTTTCAATAATTCTCCACCTTGGCGAAAATTTGTACAAATATGAGCCGACTACCAATAAATCATCATTCTCAAACTGATCCTTAATAAAGATCTAGAATGGTTGTGTCGCTTCGACTGCCTACGTGCCTAAAATTTGGAATCAAGTCAACCGTAGTTCAAAATTCCTGAAAGACATAACTTAACACAATCGGAGGATTAAAATTAGTTTCAAGCAATGTTGAAACTTAACTCCAGAAGCTACCTTCGTCAATATATCTAATAGATTATCTTTGATATCGATGTTTCTCAACAACACGACACTGCTCTTGATAATCTCCCTCATATAATGATATTTCACATCTATGTACTTTGTTCGAACATGATATGTTTGATTCTTCGCAAGAAATATTGCACTTTTATTATCACAGAAGACCACAATGTTCTCTTGGATTATTCTTAAATCACCTAACAAGCCTTTCAACCAGATAACTTCTTTTACAGCTTCAGTTGCTGCCATATACTTTGCTTCCATAGTGGATAGAGCAATTGTTGATTGCAAAATTGACCTCTAGCTAACCAGACCTGCACCCTATGTGAATAAGTAGCCCGTTGTTAATCTTCACTTATCTAGGTCTCTGGCGAAATTAGAATCACAATACCCAACACATTGTTGACTACAATCTTTCTGGAATGATAACCTAACATCAACTGTCCCATACAGATATTGGAGAATCCACTTTATTGCAAGCCAGTGATTTTTACCCAAATTGTGCATATATCTACTAGCCATGCTCACTATTTGAGATATATCAAGCCTTGTACATACTGTAGCATACATAAGATTACCCACAGCACTGACATATAGAACACGAGCCATGTAATTGCGCTCCTCTTGATATCTAGGACATGAAGAAGAGTTTAATTTGAAATGAAGAGTTAGAGGTGTACATACCAGTTTAGTTTTGTCATCCATACTGAATCTTTCTAGCACTTTCTTCAAATAAGACTTTTAAATCAATCATACACTCCTATTCTTCTTGTCTCTACGAATCTTCATCCCAAGTATTCTCTACACATTACCTAAGTCTTTCATATTGAACTCAGAAGCCAACTGCTTCTTTAATCTTTTGATCTCATCTTTATTCTTCAATTCTATAAGCATATTGTCGACATAGAGTAACAAATAGATAAAAGCTCCATCTAGTAGTCTTTTAAAGTAAACGCAATGATTGTGGTTCACTTCTAGTGAATTTTTGCCCTTATATAAATTGATCACATCTTTTGTACCACTGCCTTGGTGATTGGTTCAGTCCGTACAAAGATTTAATCAACCTACACACATGATTCTCCTTTCCAACAACTCGAAACCACAAGGCTGAGTCATATAGATTTCCTCCTCTAAATCTCTATCTAAGAATGCCGTCTTAACATTCAATTGAGCCAACTCTAACTCATATTTTGCAACTAAGGCAAGTAAAATACAAATAGAAGTATGTTTTACAACTGGAGAGAAAACTTCATTGTAGTCAATACCTTCCTTTTGAGTAAAAATTTTTGCCAAGAGCCTTCCCTTGTATCAAGAAGTTGATTGATTCGGAAATCCTTACTTTTTGGTGTAGACCCATTTATTGCCCATAGTTATTTTCCCTTTTAGTAACTTAACAAGTTCCCAAGCCTGATTTTGATGGAGAGATTTCATATATTCTTCTATGGTTAACTTCCATTAATCACTTTCACTGTTGCATAATACTTCACCGAAAGTGTTAGGGATGTCATCATCAATAACTGGAAGTGCATAGATTACCACCATGTCTTTAATAAGTCATCCGAGTTATTTCTTCTGATTTCCCACAAAATAAAGAAATAACCTCTTCTTCAACTCTAGGTGTCACTTCCATAGTTGAACTTTTATATGATGTACAACTAATTAGTACATATGGAGTTGCATCAAACTCCACTCGCTGTAATGCATCTGTGGTCTTGTTCTCCACCTGCTGAGAACTTGAAGCTTTCATCATTGAAGCTTCATCAAACATAACATCTCTGTTACACACAAATTTTTTATCTTCGAGATCCCAAAACTTGAAGCCCTTTACTCCACCTTTAAATCCCACAAAGATAGCTTTTCTAGCACGAGGATCTAATTTACTATCTTTGACATGATAATAAGCTGGACACCCTAAAATACGAAGGGAATCATAATCTTGTACATGATTTTCAGACCATATTTCCATAGGAGTTTTACATCCAATTACAGCAGAAGGTAACCGGTTTATCAAGCGACTTGCGTAGCTCACAACTTTAGCCCAAAACTTTTGATCTAAACCAGGATTAGATAACATACACCGTACTTTCTCCAGTAAAGTATGCTTAGCCATACCGTTCTATTGCAGAGTATGTCTCATCGTGAAATGTTTTTTAATACCCTCGTTCTGGCATACTTGCAAAAATGGATTAGAAGTATATTCACCCCCATTATCAGATGATAATACTTTGATCTTTCTGCTAGTTTGAGTCTCCACCAATTTCTTCCGTTTCACGAAAATCTCTAAAACTTGGTCCTTTGCTCGTATGGTGTACATACACACACGTCTAGAGAAATCATTAACAAATGTAACAAAATAATGGCTTCTACCAATTAATGCAGTCTTGGTTGGTCCCCATACATCAGTGTGAACATATTCAATGATCTCACTAGTATCGTGATTAGCCATACCAAACTTGACCCTTGTTTTCTTGCCTACTACACAATGCTCACAGAAATTTAATTTACAAGTTTTGGTACCTTTTAAGAGTCCATGCCTCATCAGAGTTTGTAAAGATTTTTCTCTAGCATGTCTCAGTCGTACATGCCATAACTTGGTGGTGTCATTGTGCATTTTAGTAACATTTGCTTCATTAGTTGTATCTCCCTTCAAATAGTACAGATTGTGACATCGAACCCCTTACAGAATCACTATAGTCCCATGTGTAAATTTCATTGTGTCATCTTCAATGGTAACCTTATAGCCTTTAGCTTCCAAAGCACCCAGATAAATTAGTTTTTTCTTTAAAGCTGGAACAAATCTAACCTTTTTGAGTTCTTTGGCCATTCCATCAAATATTTTAAGCCAAATTATTCCTATCCCTATTGTAAGACAAGGTTGATCATTCCCCATCACAACTGCATCAGATTCCAGATTACGAAAATGCATAAATCATTCCTTAATAGGACACAAATTGTAGATTACTCCAGTATCAAATATCCACTCGCTCGAACTAGCCACGTATGCTACAGGAGCAATACTTAGTGAATAATTAGAGTCCTCATCTTTCCATACAATGTTTGCTGTTGCTGGTTTCTTTCGATCTCTTTTTTAAACCTTTGGACAATCTTTCCTCCAATGGCCCTTTTCATGACAAAAGGCACACTCGTCTTGAACTATATTTCTGCTTCTTAATTCTCACCATGCTTCTTCTTTCTCTCCATCGTCCAATCTCTACTTACTAAAGCTTCAGACGATACTCGTTCATAATTTTTATCATTATTCTGAATATCCAAGCTAGTCAATATTGTGTAAATATCTTTAAAGATGATCACACTCTTCCCATATATCAAAGTAGTCACATAATGACTATATTCCTCTAGTAGAATCATAGCATTGACTTCATCCTTAATATCTTTATCAAGATTCTTCAAAATCAGCAAGTAACTTTTCAAATCTTGAGACAGGATCATGCATTGACACCCCATGCTTCATTCGAAAGTCATATACTTGGCTCATTGCATGAAGGCGATTTTTAGGACTTTTTAGCAAGTATTTCTCCTCCAATGTATGCTATAAAGTCATCGCACACTTCTCATCTTTCACCAAGTATTTCACCTCCTTGGTCAAATAAGATCTAATATGACCACAAGCTTTTTCATTCATACGATCCCAATTTTTTTATCATACAAGTGTCTTTTATTTTTCAGAACAACATCGAGATCAATTTGAATAAGGGCATCCATAACTTCGTGCCTTCACATGCCGAAGTTGATTTTTCCATCAAACGTTTCAACATTGATCTTTTGGCCTCCTATAATAGGTGTTGAATAGCGATTTGACAAATCTCGCCGCCCACCTGAAGTGTCTCTTAAAATAGTCTCGGTAGATCACTCCTAATTCTGAAAGTTTCACTTCCTACCATAGTCTTAATGAATTATTTCCACTTAAAATACAGTCTCTATGATGTCAATTTCGTGTGAATAAATGCACTAGAAAAGTTCCTATAAGACTCGATGGGAACTTGATCCCAATTAAAAATCAGAATCCTTACACTCTTATCATTTTGTTGACAGAACTTTTCTAGACATGCAAAAATACACACTACTTACAATAGACTGTCTCCCAAGTACAAATGACCGTCTTTCACCCTATTCATGAACAGTACTATATACGTGAATAACACCGTATATGTGAACAGTTCCGTATCCCCCTAAATACGAGCCGTTGGCTTTGATACCAATTGTTGTGTGTGGAATGTGGAATTACAAAAAAATAAAGGACACAAAATTTACGTGATTCGGCAATATGCCTACTTCAAATTAGCCCAAAAAACCTTCCTGCTAATCATGTCTTTATTGGTGGATCTTACTTGTCCACAGGAGTAAGAGAAAAATAATTTTATTATTAACAATTATTTGAGTACACATTTGAGTAAAGAAATCTCATTTTTCCAGAGCCCAAATACACCCAGTACTCTCACACACACTCTCCAATTATTCAAACTCTCAGAACTCTCAAAAGTTTAGAAATTTATAAGCTTAACAATTTTGAGATGCTCTCAAGTTTTCATAATACAATTTGCTCTCTGAATGAAGCTCTATTCATAGTGGATCTTCATTGCAAAAAGTCTTAAAGTAGTTGGCAAAAGTCTTGCAATTTGGTGCTGACTTGAAAAACAAAAGAAATGCATGTGGCTCACCTTTTTTTTCAACCAATTTAAATAAACTCACCAAAAATCTTTGACTTTTCAATAGTTGTCACTCTCCTAAACTTTTTCAAAGAAATTTGTACATCACCACAAACAATTTGATTTTTTTTACAAAAAAATTGATCAACTCTTCCACATTTTACCCGAACCCCATGCATTAGGATCCTACATGTATAAAAAATTCAAGAGGCAGGTCTAATATTTCTAGAAGCAAAATTTCAAACACATCAAAATATCAAACAGTGCAGATCCATGGGATGGAAATTAATAAGGAGATAGATTTTATGATTTGAAAAAATGGACACAACTTTTTACTTTATTTAAAGTCTACTCAAGGCTCTGTATATATGAATGTCGAGCTGCTGGTCTTTAATTAATCTATAGTTTATACTTTTTGATTTTTGCAAGCAAAATTTGCCAGACATCCAAGATCATTAGCACCGGATATGGAAACAATGAAAAGTAAGCTTTATGAAGCAGCATTAAAAGGGAGTGTGCCTACCTTGATAGAATTGCTTCAACAGGATCGATTAATCATAGACAGAGTTGGGGTGAATTGTCTCTCTGAGTCCCCTTTGCATGCGGCAGCATTGATTGGGCACGTGGGTTTTGAGAAGGAGATTATATGCCAATAGCCAGAGCTTGCTGGAGAGTTAAACTCAAATCAATTTTCAGCACTTCACATAGCATCACAAAAGGGTCATGTTAACAAGATAAAAGCACTTTCACAAGTTAATCCTGCCTTGTGTTTTGCTGGCGATTTGGATGGAAGAAACCCTCTTCATTTGGCAGCCATAAAAGCACGGATTGATGTCTTAGAAGAGTTTTTCAGAACCAGACTGCTTGCAGCTTCAGCCACCACGATTGGAGTGAGACCATCTTACATCTATGTGTGATATACAATCAGCTAGATGCACCGAAATTTTTTGTGGATAATATAGATGATCCTCAATTTTTGAATGCTGACGATGATATGGCATGACTATCTTGCAGCTCGCAGTTGCAGGTAAACAAATTGAGGTACTGTTTTATTCACATTTGTGAAGTGCATAATTTGTTTCTGCTGCTAAATAAATAAATATACTAAAAGGTGAAAAATCTTCCAAGTTCAAATCAATCACAATCTTAAGAGTTTTTCTAATGAGTTAAATTACCTCTACCGGTTCTGAATAATTTGATTTGTAGCAAGCAAGAATTGCTTTAGAAGGTCAATTTTGGCTTGCTTTTCAAACAAGAAGTTTAGAAATCTAATGCAGATCACATTATAGGCACTCATTTATTTTAATGAACATTTGTATTTGGGTATAGTTTAATTTACCCCATCTAAAATGACAATCTTTTATTTACTTGCAAGATATGAAATTATCAATTTACTACCATTTTCATTTTCAACGGTGAGAGCAAAATGAGAGCGTGTTGATGAAATTCTTTTTATCTTCGACGAATGGAGTAAAGTTATGTTTTCTGATCCTTGTGGAGTTAGTTGAATATTGTCATTCTAGGTGGGCGTATATAAATTGAAATTTATGCTTTCTTTTTATCATATACTAATAATCATATATGCAGGTCATAAGGTTTTCGACAACTAATTATGATAGATGCGAATGCTCTTAATGCAAATGGCTTCACAGCATTGGATGCACTAGCACAAAGCAAAAGAGAAATAAAAGATTGGGAGATTGGGGAGTTGATTCGACGTGCTGGGGCATATAGAGCAAAGGATGTTCAATTGTCAGCAAATGAACGGACTAACAGCTTAATATCCCTTGAAAGTAATAGCCAAAATCAACAAGGTAAGGGTTAGAAAATTCAACTAAAAAGCTGGAAGATGATTGGTTGGAAAAAATGCGAAATGCCATAATGGTGGTGGCATCACTGATTGCTGCATGGCTTTCCAAGCTGGTGCGGACCCTCCTCAATAGTCCTTGGCATGACACTTCTTCTTCTTGCCGACATCAGCAACTACACATCGTTACACTTGCTTTTTATTGTTCAAAACCACTGGTTTTCTGGCTTCTCTGAGCATTATACTACTGCTCATGAGCGGCTTGCCACTACTGAAGCGTAGGATTATTTTTGTGGGTTTTGATGGGGACAATGTGGGTTGAAATCTCAGCAATGGGAATGACTTACATGGCCTCTATAGATTTCCTGCTAGACCATATACGTTTCATTGCTTCCATCTGCTCCATATATTTTATCTTACGTATGGTTTTGCATTGGGGGGGAACTCTATTTCTTGTGCACATGATTCCCCTTCAATCAAGGTGATATTGTATTTTCGAAAAATCGATTAGAAGAAATTGTCGCATTCAGGCTTAAGATGGTCATGATTATGAACCCCCAACTGCTTCAGATGTTTACAATTAAAGTCCATGGAGTGAATATATATGATTACATGCTTCTATACAAGTGTGGGTGCTTGATAATGAATGTCAGTGGGAGAAAAGCATAACATTAATTCATTTTGTTAGCGATTGCTTCATATATCATAAATTGCTTCAAGAAGTCAATTAGGAGACAAAGGGCAAATTCAGCCTGAAGATGTGCATTGCAACAAGGACTAATAATGAAATATCAAAACAAAGAAATTAGTAAAATCTATTGAGACCATGGAGTTCCCCCCCCCCCCCCCCCCCCCACCCCAAGGACTTTATTAGAATATCATACGGATATTGTGCATTCACTGACTGGATTTGTTGGCCGTTATTAACCGTGTATTTATGACTTTTAACCAGACTTTTTTGCCATTATTAACTGCAAAGTTACGATAATTAGTGAATGATGCAATTGCTTGGCCGACATTCTAATCTCACATTGGGCCAGAAGATATCGCCATCATTAGTACTAATTGCACCTGGCTTAATCGTCTCAAATGTTTGGAAATAAAATTATAAGTGCCCATGGGCCAGTGGCCCATTACGGAGACCCCACTTTCTCTGTAACCGTAAATCAAAGCCCCAAGGCCATGATTATGTAAACATGAATGAAACAACTTCTTTGAAGGCCTCAGTCCTGATCATTCTCATCTTGTGCAATAATCTCGTTAGTCTCTTTCCCATCCCATAAAATACAATAATCTTCTTTTTTTTTTTTTGGCGGAAGTTAGTGTATTTAAAATGTGAATTTAGATTTCTCAAAAAAAAAAATGTGAATTTAGCCATTCAAAAAAAAATGTGAATTTAGAAATAAACAACACTGTAAAATGCACAGAAGTTCGTATTTAAAAGCTTGCATTTGTACTTATTAAATAATGTATTTTGCATATTTAATAGTATTAGTGAGCACATTTCTAATGAAAACTCTTAAATTTTTGTTATACTCTTGGCTTAAGACATGTATTGTAGATGCATCTATCGCTTGGTTATCTGAAATTAAGTCTGTTGTTAACATTCTAAGGAGGCGCATATCTTATGTGTGTTGGCGATGAGGGTCTGCAAAAATTTTTGTTATCATGATTATTGTAGATGCATTGATTTTCCTGGTCTTTGTCAAAACAAAGGTGATTGCGCTGAAAAATGTCTTCAAAAATGCCCTGAAAATGTGTGGATCTGGCAACTGCCATCGCATTTGTAATTAATGCTTTAAGCTTAAGAATAAAGATGCTAATTTTAGCTGTCTACATATCCAAAAAAATCTCCTCCGCGACCCTTTTTTTTTTTCAAAGACAAAATTTGGCCTCGTCTTTAAGAAATGCTTTTGAAATTTCGATTGAAAGTACAAGCCTTTTGTGAGAAATTCCGATTGAAAGTAGAAACCTTTCAACGTCTACGTAACAAGGTTAGTTAATGGAAAAGAAAAAGAGGAAAAAAAAGCGAAGAATTAATAGAGCAATAATTTCCTGGAAAGAGCGATTATTTACTGTATAAAGTTGCCGCGAGTCAATTAAATCAATGCATTCTCTCTCTTCAACATGTAACGTGTAGGGCACTCCTTTCCATAATTTTAGCTTTCAAATTGAGCGTGCGGTTCAAATTAAATAAAAACTTCATGATTTTTCTAATTTATCAAGTAAGATAACAGTAAATTGATGTTTATTACATTAATTTAGGATATTAGACTTTGTTAAAGTATGAAAAAGTAATTAAATTATATAATGGCATTATGCGGTTGAAACATTTCAAAGATGCGCCCGCACCTCTCTGATTATAAATCCCGAGAGGATAGTATCTATATTAGTAGTAAAGTAGTATAATTACCAACATTTTGAAAACTCAACTCTCTGTTATACGTATTCATTGAACGCATAATTGCCTCATACTTAAGCAATGTACCTTTATCTTTCTTTTTGGTTACTAAAACTATCATCTTAGGTATTCCTTGCTAATGTATTTTTCGATGCATTAATTTGATTATAAAAATATCTCCAAGCAAACAATGCATCCTGATTAATTTAGGATGTTTTGGGTGCCCAAGTTATTCAAAAATTATCTTAGGTTAAAATTCCCTAAATAGGTTAACTTTACTTTGATTCCATATCCTCAATTTCTCTGACGCAGAAGCCACTAAATTTTATTAAATATGTGAATATTTTCTTATTTTGTATTTTCTTAAACACATTTCAAACTCTTAAAATCATTCCCTTTGCCAAATTTATATGATCTTGTTTTGAAATTTTTAAAACTCTTCACTTAGTATTTATTAAATCAGGTGCTTGGAAGAAAATCTTATCCACTATTTTAGGAAAATATATTACTTTTTATAATTATTGTATATCGATAGTCCTCTATTTTATTTGCTCAAAGTGTTTATTATGTTTTGTAAGAAAATTATCATCAAGCCTATTCATTTTTTGTAATTTTACTATCTTCGTATTCTATATTATTTTTTGAATTTGAAAAAATCCTAAAAATTAATAATGTAATTATAAACTTTCAATAATTTTTTTCTAATTATAAGGAATCTTCTTTTTCTAATAGCCAAAATTTATCTTTTAAAATTATTGCAAAGTCATAAATATGTTATTGCTAAGTCATATTGCAGTTGAAAAATTACACTGATTAATTAAATTTAATTATTAAAAAAGAAAATTTTGTGTTGTGAAAAGAAATTATGGAAGTCTTGTCAAAGAAAGATGATAATTGCCTTTTAATAAACAAAAAAGATCTGTAATTTGCTAGATAAGGAAAGAGTGTTTGGTGAACCTCGATGAGGAATGAGTGTGTGATTTATGTGACAAAATATGTAAATCTAAGTTATAAATAAAAAGGTATGATTTTTTGCATCAAAAATTTACTTTGAACACTCTATTACTCTACACACTCATTCAATAAATTATATTAGGATTATTTTAATAATATAAAAATTGATTAAAATTAGAGTGTGCAAAGTATATGTTAGAGTGTAAATAGTCTCATCCTAAATAAAAATAGGGATTTGATGAATAGCTCAACTCTTCTTTTGGTCGATAAATAAAGAAGCCTAAGTTGGACCTAGTTATATAATACATCTCCTCTCCAATATCAGGCATAATAGCTGCAGCAAATTCACTTCACAGAACGAGTTTCTTGCAAATTTTAATTTTAATTTTTGTATCCAGTGTCCAGTATCCACCCACGCATAATAATTCAGAAACTGTTCAGTGATTTGCTCAGTCACGGGTGGTATCTTTTATACCGTCTATGTCATTATGTCTTGCCACTGAATTCTCTTATGATTGCAATGGAGTACAGTAATTTTGTTCCCCCACCCCCATATATCATTTGTTTCATTTTCGGATGATTTTTTGCATCAACAAAAGAAACTTTTGATCCATATTAATTTTTATTTTTATATAATTTTTTCTTTTATTTCTCTATTTTTTTTCTTTCTTTTCTATATGCTCACTCTTTATATGTACTTCTCCGTATTTGCTTATATTTAAAGTTGTTTTTGAGGTAGATTGTAGGTAAAATTGTTTTCCTTCTTTTCTATATGCCCCACCCTTTCTTTCTCTCATCGGAACCACCTCAATTTCCTCCCTTTCTTTCCCACGCACATCTTTCCTCCGTGTGCTTGCTTTGTCGCGCATGCTAGTTTTTTGATGATGCTGGTAGCCGGCGGAGTTGATGTCGTCTGTGAATAAATGCATTTTGGCAACAAGTTGATGGTTTTTTTTTTCCATTTAAGAAATTTTTTTTTCTAGATTTGTATTATAAAATGATGGTGATGGGTTTTCTAGTTTTTTCTTCGATGTTTACATTATAAAAAAAAAAAAAAAGACAAGGCTATGGTGGAAGGTAGTGGCCTGTGAGTTCCTGATCAAACCTACTGGCAGATTTGGTAACACCACCTGGGTGATTATTAATTCGTTGGGTCTTGATTATTTTCGTTCTTTTAATTTTATTTTATTATTTAAGGTGAAAAGTTAAAAAATAAGCTTAAGTTGAAGAGGTGAAAAGTTAAAAAATAAGCTTAAGTTGAAGAGTAAAATAGTTATTTTATTTATATTATGTTAAAATTTGACAAAATGAAAAAATAATACACTTTACATAGTATAGGAGTAGAATCGAAAATTTTAAATTTTTATAATATTTTTAATAACGAGAAAGTTTTTAAGATGTACTGCTTATAATTTTCGTTTGTTATGACATGAGCCATGAAAGAAGACATGCTCTGTCAACTACGATACTTATGGGTATAAGCTATTTAATGTATGTATATATATATATATATATATATATATAAAATCTGGACCACGTGGTTCTTTGTTTCTATTTTATTTTTGCGTTTTTAATTAATATATGCATGGCTGTTCATTTTATGTAGCACTACTTTAATTTGTATTGGCACTAGTGCAACTAAACTTGTGAAACATTTGCTGCAGATTATTGAGGAGATTAATATATGGCGTGGCTAATTATAATCCTTTTAACTCTCTGTTGCCATATGTCTCAAGGACAAATTACACAAAGAATTGATGTGATTGTGGCACAAGATGGCTCAGGCAACTACACAAAAATTTCAGATGCTATCTTGGCTGCTCCTTCATTCCGTCGAAAACCCTATTATATAAAAATTAAAGAAGGAAACTACACTGAATATGTTGTGGTTGGCAGAGAGAAAACGAATTTGGTGTTAATTGGCAATGGAATCAACAACACAATCATTTCCGGGAATAAAAGCCACGGAAAGGATCATTTATCCACTTACCAGACTGCTACTGTTGGTGAGTGATCAGCTATGCAATTTTACTCTTCTTTTTCTCCTCATGAACTTTAGTATATATGCATTAAATTGAACAACAAATAAAAATAAGAACCGTAAATCTGGTTTTTATATTCTAACATATATTAATCAGTATTGTTTTTCAAATTAATGCAGCGATTAAAGGGGCTGCATTTGTGGCAATGAATATAACATTTGAGAACACAGCCAGACCAGACCAGGAAACAGGCCAGGCAGTAGCATTAGTAAGTGAAGTGGACTCTGCCTTCTACAGGTGCAAGCTTGATGGGTATCAGGACACCCTTTACGCAAAAAGCAATAAACAGTTCTATCGAGAGTGTGATATCTATGGTACAATTGATTTTATATTCGGAGACGCAAGTGCAGTGTTCCAAAATTGTAATATCTACGTTCGTTTCCTTGGTGGGAATGTAAAGACAATCATGGCCGAAGGAAGAGAAAAACCTGAGGGAAATGGGGGAATAATCATTCATAATTGCACCATAACTGCTGCAGAAGACTTCTCTGAGAACAGAACATCAATCAAGACATACATGGGACGACCGTGGAGAAATTATTTAAGAACAGCAATCTTGCAAACTTTTCTTGATGAAATAATTGACCCTGAAGGTTGGCTTGAATGGCAAGGACAGAGCGTGGACACCATTTACTATGCTGAATACAATGACAGAGGACGTGGCTCTAATGCTACTGGTAGGGTCTGTTGGAAAGGATTTAGAATAATAAAGCGCTTGGAAGCAGAACACTTCACAGTAAAAAAAATCATTTCAGGCAATAAATGGATTCCTTCAACAGGAATCCATTTTTTCCAGGTTTATTGTAAAATTTATTATCATATTTATATATAAAAATAAAAGTATATAAATTTTGTGGATTATTAGAATGTTAATTTACTTAGAAATGCATAACTAATTCTTGAACATCTGCAATTAGTATCATACCAAAGTGATGGATAGCAAACCATTCAAAAATTACACTTCAAGATTTTTAAAACTTCTTTATTAAGACCCCTAGATTAATGAAGAAATCATCAAACAATTGAATCAAATAATCTCAGTGCTAATTTTCCAGTAACTTCTATAATTAGATATCTCAGCATATGCAGATCATATGTATAACCACGTCAAAAATAATAGAAACAACCTAAGAAGTTATTTCTCAATGTACATACATACATACATAAACATATATATGGGAATGGATCAGCAGCCCCCTAAAAGTACTCTTAATTTTACACCAATTAATATCCATTAGATTTGAATTGAATCAATAGATGGGGTTAATTGAAATTAAATCTTCAAGATCTTTTAATATTCTCTCTCCATGTGGTCCTTACTTAAATTTTTTCTCACTCTTTTATTTTTTCCCTTCCTTCACGTGATGTGCTCTCTCTCTCTTCTCTTCTCTTGTTCTTTTTAACCTATCACTTTTCATTTGCTTTTTTATTTCTTCCTCAATCATAAAAGTCTTAACTCTCTCCAACTTTTAACTCCGCAACTCTTTCTTTCACTTTTTTTTCCTTCCCCCAGCAAAACAGTCATCAAACTCAAGTTTAACAAAAGCTTCTTGTGAAAAAGGATGTCTGTTGACAACGACATGGCATTAGAAGTTTTTCTTCAAATCTCAAGTCTAGATCTAATTGGTATAAAGATTTACCACATATTATGAATAAAAATATTATAATCTTAAGTACATGAAAAAATATATGTGCAAATGGGAATATGATCTCTACTCTATGTTATGAATAAAAATAAAGAAAGAGAAAATAATAGCAATTTTGAGCAAACAAATAGAAACCTTGCCTTATGCTACTCAAGCTAACAAAGGACAAAAACAAGTGGTTTTTCAACCTGGACATTGGGTTTGGGTGCAAATGAGAAAAGAGAGGTTCCCAGCACAAAGGCAGTCCAAGTTACTTCCAAGGAGAGATGGTCCTTTTCAAGTGGTTGCTTGGATCAATGACAATGCTTACAAATTGGATTTTCTTGGTGAGTATAATGTGAGTGCTACTTTTAATGTTTTCGATCTTTGTCTTTTCATTGTAGGTGAAAAGTCGAGGACGAATCCTTTCAAGGAGAGGGAGAATGATGAGAACCATCAAAGAAATATCATTAAACCTTCAACTGATTCTCTGCATATTCATGGAGGACCAGTTACAAGAGTTAGAGCCAAAAAATTGTAAACTGCTTTAAATGGATTAATTGATAAAATATGGGCTGAAAACACAACTCAACATGCAAGACATGATGAATTGAGCCGGGAGAGAAGTCAATACATTGTTATCGTTATTCAAGCCATTAGACAACCAAATATGGGTCAAATGCAGAAAGGGCAAATTCAGAATAAAACTTGTATTGATTGAGTTGGAATTAATGTGCAAGCCATACATTGTTGGAAAGATAATTGAGTTACATTTCCAATGCAATTTAAAGAGCTAGTTCGTAGTTATCTAGAAGATGTTATGACCAATTTATTACAGCATGTTTAGGCTTAGAAATTTCAACCACGCCTTTAATAATTCAACTTCATTTATTTGTTGTGCTTCAAGTTTGTTAATATGTTAAGTAAGTCTAACATTAATTATGGTGGGCTAGCATTAAGTTTGTCAATGACTTGCATCAATAATGGTGGGTTGGTGAAGACTTTTAAAATATCCTTTTGACAAATCTATGCTTGGAGGGTCGTTCCAATGTTTCCAAGTGTATTTTTAGGATCTTGATTTTTTATTAGCCTATTTAAATTCAACAACCTAGCTATATCAGATAATTTTAGAGATTAATGTTATTTGAATTTGAAAGATTATTATTTCTTTGGTTCTTTTGAGAATTAGTGAACTTATCAAGAATTTCATTCTTGTAGCGTCTAATCTAGACTTATCACTCATCTTCTCATCTACATCTTGAGTGTGGAATCAATATCAATCTTTATATTTTCGGCTCGTGTTTTCTTAAGCATTGAGTCAAGGTTTTGTTTTTCTTAAATTTGTTTAGAAATTTCTTGGGCAATTGAAACTTCAATTTAAGTGTGAGTCTCAAAGTTTCACTATGTGGTTTGCATCACTACTCATATTAAAGATTAAAAAAAATTAAAAAAAATACACTTGTACCTATATTAAAATTTTTTTCTCTTGGTGTGAAATCTGAATACGGAATGCAGATTGTAATTCTTTTCAAAATAAGGAAAAAAATATTGTTAGGTACTCTTCATCATTAGAAGAAGTTAACTTTTGTAAATCACTTTATGACATTGTATGCACTTGAAAATTTTCTTATATATATATATATATATTTATAACTATTCTCATGTGTGGGCACTCATATTTTTTTTTTAAATAATGACATGCTTTAAAATTGTATGGTCTAAGAAAGTTAAATACTAAATCCCTTAAACAGTGGGGTTTAAGAGTGTTTCCGCATGAAAAAAATGAAGGCCCCCTATTAGAGGAGGACTATATAATATATATATAGAGAGAGGGGGGGGGGGGTTTGCACTTTATTAAAGTGCAAGAAAGCTATTAAGTCATATGATTTAATAGTGCTATGTGTATTATACTATTAAGCCATTTGGTTTAATAGCTTTCTCGCGCTTTAATAAAGTGCAAAAACCCTCATTGGAACCTATACACACACAGACAGTAACATAGAGAGATTTTTCATTTTCAAAATTAGATATATATACAAAAGTTATTATCTAATAAGGGATCTCGTACTTTATTAAAATAATAAGCAAGCTAAAATATCAAAAAGTACAAATAAGGTATGAGAACTCTCATTGGAACATTTCTAATTATCTAATAAGAAATCCCTTAAGCAACTAAGATAAGGGATAAACTAGAAGACAAACAAAAAATACTATAATGTCGTGTATTTTATCTGTAGTGTATTGAAATATGTGTTTTTCTTATCTTTTAGAGAATCCATCCCTCTAATAAAGTGTGGAATCCCTCGTTGAGACATTACTATATACATATAAAAATACACATTCAGAGTTTCCACATTTTAATAAAGCGCGAGAAAGCCTTTCTCTCATTTATTGGGAAAGCCTCTCTCTCATTTATTCATTCATTCTTTGTTATTTTATATTTTATTTCAACTATTAGATACTTTCCATATCATTTATTTATTAATTTTTTATTTTGATTTGACTTTTAGCCAGATAAACCTAACCCATGCCCACCCTTAAAAACATAAATTTTAATTTTTTAGTCTTTTAGCATATTAGAGTTGGTGTTGGGCAAAATCCAAATCAATGTTTTATAACCCTTTTACTTCCCAAAATTTGAACTCAAGCGACCTATCAACATAAAAATTGTTAATAATTTATATACTCGACATGATATAATAGGAAAGAATAGAAACCTTGATTTATTTATTTATTTTGGATTACACCAGGTTATCATTTAAACAAGTTGATCATATCCAAAGCAATTGTACAGAGGTTAGTCAAACCGTTATTTCTATCAGTAAGTGGCGACTTCGGAATTTCTGGAAATTCCGAAAAAGAACTTTCGCAAGTGTCACTTTCAATTATTCCATCATTTGCATATTGGACGGCAGAGTCATAATCACCACTCTCCAGATATTTTATAGCCGCGAGGATTTCATAGATACCTAGATCATAAACTTGAAAGCAAACTTCGAGACAGTTTCTCATAGCCTTTTCTTTGGTTTCATTGAGCAATTTCTTGACTTTTTCGTACGTATCATTACAGTATGCTGATGCCGATTCAAGAATGATGTGAGCTAGACCTTTGACATCTGCACCGGAGCTTCCCGGGCTTGATCTTAAAGTCTTGATACATAAATCCGGATACGAAGTCTTTCTGCAAGTAGTCTCAATCAGATCATTTTCTTCTCCTCTAACCCCCACTATTCCAGGTTTGTTTGATGAAAAACATAATATCATAAGCAAAAGCATCATCACTGATGCAATGTTTATGTTCTCCATTTTTTTTCTTTATATAAATTTTGGACCGCAATCAAATCACAAATAGAAATGCAGACATTGACATAGATGAGAAAGTATTTAAGGAATTTTTTGGAAAGAAAATCTCAAACCTTTTAATAACATGTTTAATTGAGACATTAAGTGAATCTGGCTATATTAGGAAAAGGAAAGAAAAATCCAAAATGAATTCATGAAGATAGTGCAAAAAAACTTGTAACGGTTTATCATTTTCTGTGAATTGTTGTATGCAATTAATGCAAGTTCACACTTGTAACTTGAAAGCCCAAGCCCAAGCCCATTTTTATTATTATTAACATAATAATTTTAAACCAATCCGATTTTTTTTAATATATTCCATTGCACAAATAAATGTAAAGAAAACAGAGATGACAGGCGTTGGCTAATAAATGGATTCTTGTTTTAGTTTATTAGGACAATATTTATATTATAATCAAATTAATGCAAGTTCACACTTGTAACTTGAAAGCCCAAGCCCAAGCCCAAGCCCAAGCCTATTTTTATTAATATTAGCATAATAATTTTAAATCATTCCGGATTTTTTTTTTAATATATATTCCAATGCACAAATAAATGTAAAGAAACAGAGATGACAGATGTTGGCTAATAAATGGTTGCTTGTTTTAGTTTGTTAGGACAATGTTTATATTATAATCAAATTAATTCTATGATAACCGCCCATGAAATAATTTAAATTAATCATTAATAATGTATGTCTTAAAAAGCTTCAATTGACGGGTGCTCTTGTAATTGCCTAGCTGATGTGGAATAACAGTCAAAACAGAGTTTGGTTAGAGACTTAGGAGTTGGTGAACTCTCAAGAGTTAGTCAAACACAAGGGGGTGTTGTGTGTGCGGGCCTGCGGGGCCGGAAGCAGAGGGAAAAGCAGCTTTGTGAATCAATTCAGTGTGAACTAATATAGGAATAAAGGTGAAGTGCTGAATCATCTGTCAAGAACATGGGGTGGGTCTTAATCAAGTTCAGAATCATCTGTTTCTTGTTGTGATCTTCTGGTTCTTCATTCTTTTTGGATTCTTGCTTTGATCAAGTTCATTCTTGATCCTGTGGTGATCTGCGAATTGCTAGGGATAGCATGAGGATCGATCAAAACTTAACCACTCTAATGATTATCTTAATGCATTAAAATCGTTAATATCTAAAATATTATATAAATAATACCAATAATTTAATTTTTCCTAAAATGGATGGCCCTCAATTTTTTAATCTACACTAATATGAGTTCATATCTAAAATCTTTTGTTCGTTTTAATAATAGAATTTATGGTGAACCATGCACATTTTGTTTGATTTATACATAGGATGTATTTAAAAGAAAAATACTACCTATAAATTTAAAAGAAATTGAAAATAAAAAATTTTAAGCAAAAAAAATGGAAAAGAAATGGAAAGAAAAGAAATTTCCACGTATGAATACTATCTAGCTTGATCAAAAGGACAAGAATACACCAAACTTTTATCCTAGTAGTTTATAAAATTGAAACTCTCCCATTGAAAGCAAATGGAAGATGCTGACGTGGTCGGGAAGAAAAGCAGATGCTTTAAGTATAAGGATGCAGAAAGCTGGAATTAATTCATTTTCACAACCTCACTTCCTTGTACAATTAATTGCTTTTCTCTGCTCTTTCTTCTTATCCAAAATTATTAACCATGGTTGATGCCATCGTTTCCCCTCTGCTGGAGCTGTTGATTTCCTTTGCTACTGAAGAGATGAAACAGAAAGTGCAGCTTGTGACCGGCGTCAAGAAAGAAGTAAACAACCTCACCAGCAACCTTCAAGCCATTGAAGCTGTGCTCGACGATGCAGAGGAAAGGCTAGTGAAGGACAAAGCTGTCAGACTGTGGTTGGGACAGCTGAAGAATATTTAGGAACAAAGAACGTTTTCGAATGGGGTTAGTTTTGTCACGCAGCCTCTTCGTTATTTAAAAATTAAAATTTTTGCTCTTTTTTTCTTCTTATGTACGTGTAAGGTGTCCAGTGTACCACGTAATTAAAGCACCTTGCCATCCAAAGATTATGAACTTGGGGATTTAGAAATTTTAGATAAAATAAATCTAAAGAAACCTTCGATGGATTACCACCGAAGGAATGTTACCGGCCTGGCCCATACAGTAGAGTCAAGGAAACTTTTTTTTTCTTAATTTAAAGTTTGAATGGATTTAAATAAGTCTGAATTTTTAATAGAGGTAAATGTTTGAATTTAAATAACATGTTTTTTTGTTTGAATCGTTATAAATAAGTATTAAGTTGTTTATTTTTAAAACTTAGAAAAATATGAAAATCAATATTTTTACATCTATACCCTTACAAATTATAAATGTTAAATAATTAATAACATCTCAAAGAGGTTAAATAAGATAATATATTTTCATAATATAATCATGCTCAATTGAATAAAACCTTTTAATATTCTAAATTAGTATATGCTAATCAATTTTTTTGTTGTTTATTATGTTTTATATGAAAAATATTCATTAAAAATTATAAACATAAATAACGATAACTTGAAGAAAATTAAAAAATAAAAATAATAACAGTCTACCACTATATTATCACAAGTTATAGAGATAAGTAAATAATGATAGTTATTAAACTTATTTAGGTATGGATGAGAATTAACTAATTAGATAGGGATATTTTAGAGAATATTTTTTAATGATATCCTTCAAACTTTTTAGGTTAAGCAGAAAGTTTAAAAAAATTAACTTAATAATTTAATGACTGAATGACTTACCTAATTGCAATTAAGTCAAGTAAGTCAACATGTCAAAAAAAAAAAAATCCTTTAGGTCTTCTGTAATATTATATTATTATTAGTCTTTTCAGGTGATAGGTGGTGTAGGTTTTTTTCTTTTTGAGGTGGCAATTTAAACCACGTGTCACTCTCTTGTTGGTGCATATATAAATTATAACTTCAAACAAATTTAGACAAATTTAAGATTAAGAAAAATCTATCAATATCGCGCATACTAATTAATTGATATGGTCCCTCTCAATAAAAATTCAGATTTCACTTCCAATGTTTAATAAACAACTTTTGGTTATAAAAGTTTCCTTTTATGTTTGTCGCAAAACATTTGATCAAACGACTAATCAATGGGTCCTAAAACAAATATTATTGGTTACAAAATATAACATGAGTTAGGATGAGATTATTGACTACAATTTTAAAAAATCATCACAATAAGCACTTTTTATGTTTGCAAATGTCTAAAAAAATCATCTTAAAAAATTAAATTTCTTGTATTGAGTATTTATTAAACACTTTAATCCTGTAACTTTTAAACTACAATCCCCAACATGCTTACATTGTCAATAATTGTTGGTTGTTTCCTCGAAAACTATTCCAAAATTTCAAAATCTTCTCATGAAGTCTCTTGTTATAACCAACAAGGAGAACAAAAGCCCATATAATGAAATTGAAATGTCCAAATGGGTAATAATGGAGACCAATGAGACTGAGCAAAGAGAACCTGAGATCACAGCAATTGCCTTGAAGATTTGAAGCTCCGATATCATGGCAGCAAAATATGCAAAGGTGTATATGAGTAGAGCCAATAGAAACGGGCACATACTCATCAAGTGTGTTTCAATCAAGGATTTATTTTCTTCTTGAACATTATTAATTTCAATAACTTCGACAAACAATAGAATTAGAAATACAAAGACTGTGCTGGTGATGATGAGAAATTTTGCACACTGCAAAACCATCAAAACGAGATCTAATTACTTAAATTCGCATAATAAAGTTTTACATCAAAGTAATATAAATGATGAGGACTATGTGATGTCATATAAATGATGAGGACTATGTGATGTCTGTTGTAAATATCATCTATGGCTATTATGCAGCCATCCAAATACTAAATTATAATCCCTAATAATACAAATAACAATAATTCAAATTCAAATTATAAAGTAAGGTAATTTCTTTAATTCTCTTCGTTTGTCTTTTTCACCTTGAAAACAAAAATCCTACACCAAAAAGTAAATAAAATGTTATTAACATATATAAACGAAATAATTCAAATTAATTGAAGAATAAAAGATCACACACACATATATATATTAAAACAATGATATATTTGAAGAATATGAGCAAGAAATAAAAAAGCTTGCACTAATATTATATATATATATAATTTTTTTTATTTTTAACAATGACATAATTGAAGAATATGAGCAAAAAATAAAAAAGCTAACAGCCTAGCACTAATGGACTCTTTGAATTCGTCTTGATGGAAAAAGCTAAAAGCATACATGGTTTACAACATATCTTTCGAAATGAAAAAGCTAGCACTTGGATGCAAAAATAATAAAAGAGAGAAAAAGAAGTGGAGCTTACTTTGGTGGTGACTGCCGCTGGTTGAGTGACATTGATAAACTGTGAAATCAACCCTGAATTGATAAGAGATGAAGGGAAAGAGTTGAAGGTAAAGAGATGTGAAATGCAAGAATTAAGATTATGGTCGGCTGCTTTAATTGCTTTGATTTTGCTTTAGCTTAAAATTACAATATTAACCTCTAAATTTTAAAAAGTTTTTAAATAAATTTAGGGATACAAAAATAATTTAATTAAACGAATATTAAACGAATTGATCTATATTTGATTTGTTTATGACCCGTTTATTAAACGAATTCTAAATGAATAAACGAATCAAAATCTTTAAACCCGCATTCGATTCGTTTAATTAGCGAATCAAATCGAATTCACCCATTTATTAAACGAATCAATTTTTTCAATCCCAAACCCATTAAATTCGCATCGAATCAAATCGAATAAACGAATCCTGACCCATATTGCCACCCCTAATTCCGAGTCCATAAGTAGGGATGCAAAATCTTCAATGGAGTTGGAGTCCGCTAAATTTTGAAGAGTTTTTGGGATGGGACGAGGAACGAGAGAAAATTAATTCTAAAGATTTTAGTGGGGTGGGGTTTGGTTTTGTAATTCTCATTCCACCCCATCTCAATTCACATATATGTAAAATATGAATATTCTTTTAACTATTATTTATCCAAATATTTTATATTTTTTATATGCATTCAATGTATGGTTCTAATATGTTTGAGAAGTTTATCTATTTTTAATAATTTAAATACTTCACAATATGTTAGTGATGTTTTAATTTGAGTCATTTTCATTTCTATTTCACAAAAATGGTACATAAAAAATATGCTATAAAATAAGTAAATGGAAAACGAAGTGAGAGTGGATAAATTAGTCTCATATGAGGATTATCTATCCTTACTTTTACTAAATTTAATAGGAAATGGGAAACAAATTCTAAACGGGGTGCGAATGGAGGAACCTTCGCATCCGACCTCACCCATTGCCATCACAATGCAGTAAACTAATGAAATTTCCTCTCTAATACTACTGTGCAGATAAATCCATCATTTTAACTTCTTATTTTCAGATCAAAAGACCAAACCAATAACACGCTCCAATTGACAAATAGTTATGCATAAATATATACACAATGAACGTTTGTCACTTGTATTTTAGATTACATAATCGAGGAGGCTTAAGAAAAGTTTAGTACTGTCCCATAAAAGAAAAAGATTTCGACAAGGTAAATTTTCCAAACTTCCGATGGTCCATTTAAAGTGCTAAGAAGAATTGGTCAAGACTCAAATTGCCTAAAATTGAATTGCCCTTAAAATTATGGTGACTTACACGAAACCCCTTGTTGTTTAATTAACTAATCCAAAACTTTTTCAATATTTTAAAATATATCCAAACATTGCCGAGTGTCAACTTTTTTGTTGTTCTAACATTTCACCTTAGTGGTTGTTTGATATTGGGAATATAAATACATTTAATTATTTAATTCATTGATAATCTTTTAATCATAATTAATTGAAAATTTTAATAAAAATAAATACACATATATTTTTTTTGGAGAATAATAAGTTGAGGGTATTTGAAACAATTAAAAAAATTCTTATATACAACAAATTGTATAAATTTAGAATAATCTATTATTTTTTTCATAACTCTTATTGATTAAATATTTTGTACTTTAAGATTGCTTTCAAAATTTAAAAATATGTGTAATTTAAGCCAATGATTCACATTCAAAAATTCATCACCTAAAAAACTTTTTTAATTTGTGTGTTAGATAATAATAAGATTAGAAATGAAATGAAAAATAGCACAATACTGCTTGAGTTTAATAATAAAAAAATTAAATGAAAATTAGAATTGTATTTGAAAAATAAAAAAGACATTTTTAAAAATAAAATAAATATAACTAAAAAAAGGAGTTTCATGAGGACATTATAAGGGTCCCAATAGTCCAACTAAAAAATTATGGATGGACAAACTCAATCCATTCCAATGGATATGATCCAACCCGTTCCAATTTAGACAGGTTGAGTGGATTGCTATGTATTAATTGATCAATTTTCTTGAACCAACTTAACAATTAGGTTGAGTTAGATTGATTAAGATGAATCCATATAACCCAACCCAATCTAATTCCTATAAATAATTATAATGTTAGAAATTATGTTAATCCTCAGTTGCTAGCAAAAATAAATACCTACTCTAAATAAATTATATATAGTGATTGAATAGGGTCGTGTCCATAGAGATTGGTAATTATTTAAATCCTTTTAAAATGTCAAATGAAAAAGAGGGGATTGTTGACAATAATAAAAATCAAATTAAAATAACAAGATCGTAAATTAAAATTGTAATTCAAATTGGGAAGAGCTCTGGTTGAAAGAATTAACTCAGCTTGATTCGACTACTGATCATTGATTCAAATATAAATCATTACTACTTATAAATAAACCGGTTATAGTTACTAAGACCCCCTAATAGCTAATCTCTCCTTAACTAGTCGATAACCAAGGTACGACCATTGGTTATTTTTCTAATCAATAAACAACCCTAGATACGATCATATGATTTAATTAATTGACAACCTGAAAAACCAGAGAGACCCAAATCATAATCAACAAACGCATATGATGGTTCATTTAAAGTAGATTGTTTATTCTCATAACACAACACATTGTTATGCTATTTGTCACAAACATTAAATCTTCATACGATGAATCTTTTAATTGACAATAAATTAAGTTGATAATTAAATAGTGGCTAATTATCTAATTAACAAACATAATCATGACAATAATTTAGAGAATAAACAAATACCTAAAAAGTAATAAAACAATTAAAGCATAAGAAAGATCTCACAGTAATGACGAATCACAACTTTATTAACCTTCAACCAGAATAATATGTTTAGTTCTTTATAGAGAGAAGAGAAAAAATTAAATTTAGGATTTCTTTTCTCTTCAAAAATCTCCTCCCTTTTTGTCTTTCATGTCTCTTCTCTCAGTCTCTCTTATAGAATTTTTCCAAAAATAAAATACTAATATCTAAATATTAAATTTAAAATTACAAAAATAACCAAAAAGATAAAACACGTTAAAATAAAAACTACATGTCCTTAGTTGACAGCACGCGCCCACGCCTTATCAACAAAATTCTTCTAAAGCTCATAATTTCTCGAGGAAAACAATCATCCTCAAACATCATCTTGTAGCTCAATTTTAGCACTAATCAATAGAATTACACCTACAAAAATAAAACACAAGTAAATCACTATTATTAAGTGCAAAATATCGATATTAAAGGAAATAAACAATGCAAAACTAGTGCATAAATTGCACTCTAGTAGGTGTCAATTTGTGCAATCATTTCATGTCCAATTCAAGCAAATATGAATACAACCCATTTATTTTAATGAAAATTTTTTAATTGTTCATATAATATGAAAAAAATAAATTTCAATTTTATTTCACCGTTTTGCATATTTGAATTCCTTTTAGGCAAAACCTAAATCAATTATTTTAACCCTCTTTACCTACCATAAATTTATACTATAGTGACTGATCAAATAAAATTACTTAAAAATCACTAATAATTTATATACTCGGGCATTGTAACATATGCACTTTAATTGTCTTAATTAAGTGTGCGATTTAATTTTTCCGCTTCGAATCAAAATAAATTGAGCGCGATTAAGAGTTCGGGTGGTCGGATTTATTTTTCGTTTCGGGTCCGGTATAAGCTTAATCTGTATTAAGTTTGTTAAAAAAAAAAAAAGAGAGAAAGAAGGGAGAGCCGAGTTTTTATGTTTGAGCGGGTGGAACCATATTCATTTTTGGCTTTAGAGAGAGAGAGAGAGAGAGAGAGAGAGAGAGAGTTGACCCGAGTTGACCCGGTTTGACCCGAGAACCCGACCCGAACCCGCGATTTTGACCGGCCATTTCTCCCGATTCCGGCCACCGTTCCGGGCGATCTTGGTACCGTTTCGAAGCTTGAGAGATGAGCAACGTATCCTTGCCATCCTCGTCACCGGAAACCACCTGGAACGCCGCCGGTTGAAGCTCGAAACCCGCGGCCAAGACCCGTTTCCGTCGCCGTCGATTTCACCGGATTTTTGGCACGCCACCACTTGGATCTTGTTCCTCAGCTCACCAGCATCATTTTCCGACCGACCCCATCACCTGAATCGGCTGGATTGCCACCGATTTGCTCTTGGAAGCTCGCGGTTTTGGGGAGCTCGATCCGCCACCGGTAGCGCGCGTGGAGCCTCACCGCCGCCACCATTGGACTCAGCGTGGCCGGAACTATCAAACCTAAGCTTCCCGTCGCCGTTGACTGAAGTCCGGTCACCGTTGACCGGCATGGGCATTTCGGTAATTTCATGAAACTTTGGGGGTGATTTTGTAATTTGTGAAATCAGTGGGTCAATTGGTAATTTGAGGTTAGGACAGTAAGGTAATTGTGATTTCGAGGATAATTCGGTAATTTAAGTTGTTAAGGACATTTCGGTAATTTTACGCTCCGAGGGTAATTTCGTAATTTCGGACATTGTGATTATTTCAGTTATCTGAGTTGAGAATAATTTGGTAATTGAAGCTTTTACGGATATGTTGGTTAAATAATGATGTTGAGGGCATTTTGGTAATTTTGGCATGTAGGGGTATTTTGGTAATTATGTACATGCGGGAATAATTATTATTATTATATATTCGTTTCGAGAAGTATTATGTTATACTAGTTGTTCGGAGAATGATTATGTCGTTTTCTTGATTAGGAGGATCCGCGAACGAGAATCAACCCGCGGACGTCGTTGATACCGAGTCTGGTCATCGTCACTGTGAGTGGAATATACAAAACTTATTTTTATAAGTATATGTTGATTTTATGATACCGTGCAGTATGTTTTGAAAAATAAGTATTTGATGCTTCGATTTAATGATTCTAGAAAAGTGAATTTATTTACATGTGTTGATTTTATTATTACTGAGAAAGAGTTTGAATAATGATTTTATTACCGTTTTTGAAGAAATGCTTGATATAGAATTGAATGGCTTTGATATATGTTGAAGAAAAAGAGAATGAGATTTCAGATGAGATTATATGTTTTCGTACATGTGGATTAAATGTTATTTGAGAAATTGTTAAACAGTACCCTTCCCTCCAGATACAGAGAAACATGTAATGTGATACAGATGAGATGAGATAGAGGCCTTTGGGGCCCGTCTGAACACACATAGAGGCTTTGGGCCGTGTATTTGGGCGCTTTTGCCTTTTGGGGGCTTATGCATGCACAGATATTGAGATGTATCAGTTATGAGATGAGATTTTTCCTATCTATCCGTTGTCGCTCCGGGGCGTGGCGGTACCCAGATAGTACGTCATTGCCTGTCCGTCGAGGTCCGGATATGATGAGATCATTCCCCTGGGTACTTGTTTGATGATAGTTTTTGATATTCAGTATTTGATATGATAAGTGTTATGATTCCATCGATTTTACGCAGATTTATGTACAATAATATTTCAGTGACTGATTTTGAATGAAATATGTGGATGTTTTGATGAAATTGATTTTGAGAAAGAGAAATTAGTTTAAATAAATTTATTTTTCGAAAACTAGTATCCACTCACTGAGTTTTATATTCACCACGTTTTATTATATTTTATTTTCCCCCCATAGGAGATTTGCAGGTACATCAGTCGACCCAGCATCGGTAGTTAGATTTGTAATTATGGCCACGTGATGGTGTTAGGAGTCGTAGATTTTATATTTTGATATTTGGGATTTATGAGTTGTATTTACGGTTATGTTTTTGTATTGAGGATAATAATTGTATTTGTGTTTATATTGAAGTGATTTGTGCGATATTTGAGATGATGACTGAAGAAGTTGGATTTGAAGTTTGGGTGGTTATTGAGATATTATTGGGAGTGTTGTTTTGTAAATTGTAGTTTTGGGAATGTTGTTTTTTATAGGGGAGGTTTTGCCGAATTTTCGGTAGAATCTTTAGATAGTATTATATTATTCGATTCGATTTTACGGGATTAGATAGACTCGCCCTGGAGGTGCGGGGCGGGTCGTTTCAGGCATGATATAATAACAATGAATAGAATTATTGATTTATTTACTTTATTTTAGATCATACCTAGGATTATTATTTACCCCGAAGTTGTACAGCTATAATATCCAAAGCAATTGTACAAAGCTCAGTCAAACCATTATTTCTATCTGTAAGTGGGGAGTTCGGAATTTCAGGAAATTCCGAAAAAGAACTTTCACAAGTATCACTGTCAATTATTCCATCATTTGCATACTGCGCGGCAGAGGCATAATCACCACACTCCAGATATTTTATAGCCTTGCGGATGTCATGGATAGATCGTAAACTTGAAAGCAAACATCGAGGTAGTTTCTCATAGCCTTATCTTTGGTTTCATTAAGCAACTTCTTGATTTGTTTATACGTACCATTACAGTATGTGGATGCCAATTCAAGTATGATGTGCGCTAGACCTTTGACATCCGCACCGGAGCTACCAGGACTTGATCTTAAGGTCTTGATACATACATCTGGGTACGAGGTCTTTTAGCAAGTAACCTCAATCAGATCATTTTCTTCTCCTCTAACCCGCACTACTCCAGGTCTGTTTGATGAAAAGCATAATATTATTACTAAAGACATCACCACTGATGCAACCTTTATGTTCTCCATCTCTTTCTTTTTCTAAATTTTGGACTGTAATCAAACCACAAACGAAAATACAGAAATTTATCATATACAAGAAAATATTTAAAGAGTTTTTTGGAATGAAAATTCCAAAAAAACCTTTTAATAACATAATTGAGACATTTAAGCGAATCTGGTTATGTTAAAAAAAAGGAAGGAAAAATCCAAAATGAATATATGAAGATAGTGCAAAAAGGGTTGCCGCGGTTTATGATTTTCTGTACAAGTGTAGCGTGCAATTAATGCAAGTTCACACTTGTAACTTGCATAGCCCAAGCCCATTTTTATTACAATTAATATAATAATTTCATATAAAGGATAATTATGTCAAAAGTTACCACACCACTAAATTAATCACAATTTTTTTTTTACATTGCAATCCACAAATAAATGTAACGAAATTGAGATGAGAGGCTTTGGCTAATAAATGGATTCTTGTTAATTGAGAGGTTGGTGTTGAATTTTTCCAAGTCTTAGCAGCCTAAGGACCTCCATGGGATTTTATAATGTTATTGCCGAGTAAAGATTCTTCATTGATGTTGTTTTAGTTCATCAGGACTAGGGATGACAAATATCTAATTATAAATAGACAACATCCATCCAAATATAAATCCATAATTATTCATAATGGATATATCCACATCCATATCCATATCCAGTATTTAATATTAGATATGGATATGGATTTTATCCATAAAACTATGGAGATCCATGGATATCCATAGTTATTTTATTTTTATTATATAAAAATAAAATATAAAATAATTAAAATTTTAATATTAAATTTGGTTATTAAATTATTTATATTAATATATATAATAAAATAAAATGACGGTGGTTGGGGGCGGCAGTTCGGTAACTTTTCGGTGAACTTCCGGCGAAGCCGACGGTGGTCCGGCGAACTTCCGGCGAGGTCCAGCGAACTTCCGGCGATAGTCTGGTGGTGGTCCGATGACTTTCCGGTGGAAGTCTATTTATAATATTAAATTAATAAATAAAATAATAATTATTAATAATATTAAATAAATTAAAAAATTAAAAGATAATTTTAAAAATTTTAGTTTTTAATATAAGAGAAATTTAAATTTTTTAATAGTTAATATAATATTTTTACAATTATTTGTTTATTATATTTTTTATTTTTAATTTTATAAAATTAAAATTTTTTAAAATTGTGTTGGGTTAAACGGATATCTATTAGATAAAAATAATTATTCATATCCATCTGCATATAATTTTAAAATATCCATTTCAATATCCAAAAATTTTTGAATGAATATTGTGGATATCCATTATAGAGCAATCCAATTGCCATCCCTAATTAGGACAATGGTCATATTAGAATCAAATTAGTCATATGATAACTCTCCATTAAATAATTTATATTTAATCATTCTTGTTACATGTATGTCTCAAAAAGCTTCAATTAATTGAGAGAGGCTTTCGTAATTACCTAGCTGACGTGGACGAACAGCCAAAACCGGTTTTGGCTCGAGCGAGCGGGAAAAACAGAGGGAAAAGCAGCTGGTAAATACTGCAGCTTTGTGAATCAATTCAGTGTGAACTAATAAAGGAATAAAGGGGGAGTGTTGATTTTTCTTCAAGAACTTGGGGTCTTAATCAAGTTCAACATCATTTGTTTCTGGTTTTGATCTTCTGCTTCTTCATTCTTTTTGGATTCTTGCTTTGATCAAGATCATTCTGGACGCTGTGGTGATCTGCGAATTGCTAGGGATAGCATTAGGATCGATCAGAACCTAACAATTCTAATGATCACGTTAATGCATTGAATGATCATCTTAATCCATTAAAATCATCACATATATCTAAAATATTGTATAAATAATACCAATAATTGTTGCAAAGAGTGGATGGCCCTGACTTTTTAAATTAACGCTAAGATGAGTTCAAATCGCAAATCTCTTATTTGTTCTAATAATAGATTTTAGGATGAACCATATTTTATTAGATTAAAATATATAGGATATATTTGAAAGAAAAAATACGACCCATAAATTTAAAAGAAATTGAAAATAAGAAATTTTATATAAAAAAGAAAAGAAATTTCCAAATATGAATACTAGTTAGCTTGATCGAAAGGGCAGGAATCAACCAAACTTTTTCCGAGTAGTGGTATCGATACTTATCTTGAGTTTATAAAAGTGGAAGTCTCCCATTGAAAGCAAATGGAAGATGCTGACGTGGTCGAGAAGAAAAGCAGATACTGTAAATATAAGAATGCAAAAAGCTGGAATTAATTCATTTTCACAACATAATTTGTTTATACAATTAATTTTCTTTGCTCTTTTTTGTTAATCAAAAAATTATTCACCATGGTTGATGCCATCGTTTCCCCTCTGTTGGAGATGCTGATTTCCTTTGCTGCTGAAGAGATGAAACAACAGGTGCAGCTTGTGACCGGTGTTAAAAAAGAAGTAGACAAGCTTACCAGCAACCTTCGAGCCATTGAAGCTGTGCTCGATGATGCAGAGGAAAGGCTAGTGAAGGACAAAGCTGTCAGACTTTGGCTGGGACAGCTGAAGTACGTGTCCAACGACATTGAAGATGTGTTGGATGAGTGGATCACAGCAAGACGCAAATTGCAAATTGAGGGTGGGGTTGATGACAATGCTCTTGTTGCTCTTCATAAGAAAAAGAAGGTATGTTTCTGCTTTCCTGCCTCTTGCTTTGGTTTCAAACAAGAGGAATTTGGTTTCAAACAAGTCTTTCTAAGTCATGACATTGCAGTTAAGATCAAAGAAATCAATGAAAAGCTAGATGATATTGCCATTCAGAAGGATAGGTTTAAATTTCTTGAGAGTGGGAGTAAAAGTCGTGAGATACCAAGGCGAGCACAAAGTACCTCCTTCATTGATGAGGAGGAGATATGTGGTAGAGTTAGTGAGAAGAATGAACTCATAAGCAAGTTGTTGTGTGAGAGTAGTGAGCACCAAAAAGGCCTCCATATCATCTCAATCGTTGGTATGGGAGGCATCGGGAAAACCGCTCTTGCACAACTAGCTTGTAATAATGATGAGGTGAATAGAAAGTTCGACAAAATTTTATGGGTGTGTGTATCAGAAGCTTTCGAGGAGTTTAGGATTGCCAGAGCCATAGTTGAAGCTTTAGATGTTTCTTCTTCTGGTCTAGGCGAATTTCAATCTCTTCTTAAAACTATATCTAAATCTATTATAGGAAAAAGATTTTTTCTTGTCTTAGATGATGTGTGGGATGGAGATTATATGAAATGGGAGCCATTCTACCATTGCCTAAAGAATGGTCTCCCTGAAAGTAAAATTTTAGTTACCACACGTAAGGAGTCAGTTGCATTCATGATGGGATCCACAGATATTATCCCGGTTCAGGAATTAGCTGAAGAGGAATGTTGGCTGTTGTTTAATAGGATAGCATTTTTTGGTAGACCCATTGAGGAATGTGTAAAATTAGAAAAAATTGGGCGAAAGATTGTAGGCAAGTGTAGAGGTTTACCTCTTACCACAAAGGCAATAGGGAGTCTCATGCGCTCTAAAAAATTTGAAGAAGAGTGGCATAGAATCTTAAGTAGTGAGCTGTGGAAAATAGAAGAGATTGAGAAAGGTGTTCTAACCCCTTTATGGTTGAGTTATAACGATTTGCCATCCAGAGTAAAAAGATGTTTTTCATATTGTGCAGTCTTTCCAAAAGACTTCAATATAGAGAAAGAGAGACTAATTACGTTATGGATGGCTCAAGGTTATCTTGGTGTGGAACAAGACGAAGAGACTAACATAATTGGTGAAGAGTATTTTAACATCTTAGCCACTCGCTCTTTCTTTCAAGAGTTTAAAAAAGATGATGATAATCGTATTATAGAATGCAAAATGCATGATATAGTACACGATTTTGCCCAATTTGTAAGTCAAAATGAATGTTTATCGACAGTAGTTAGTGGTAGTGAAGAATCAGCTGCAATAAACTCTCTTGGTGAGAAGGTTTGTCATTTGATGTTAAGTATTCATGAAGGGGCTCCATTTCCTATCTCCACTTGCAGGATTAAAAGAATGCGTAGCCTCTTAATTGGTGGCGTTGTTCTTGACTATTCATCGTTAGATGGTAACATCCTAGAAGAATTATTCGAGGAATTGACGAGCTTAAGGGCAATAGAAGTAAGCAAATTATTCTGCTCACGGTCTACGATTCTAGAGATTCCTACAAATGTCAAAAGGTTGGTGCATTTAAGGTATCTTAATTTGTCTCATCAGTCAATAAAGAAACTTCCTGAGACGTTGTGTGAGTTATATAATCTTCAAAAGTTAGATGTTAGTGATTGCTATGGTCTTAAAGAATTACCTCAGGGGATTGGGAAGCTAGTGAATATGAAGCATTTACTGGATGACAAAACTGATTCCTTAGGTCACATGCCAGTAGGGATTGGGAGATTAACGAGTCTTAGGACCTTGGTTGAGTTCCATGTGAGTGGAGGAGGAGGTGTTGGTGGTAGCAATGCATGTAGGCTTGAATCTCTTAAAAACTTGGAACTCCTCCATGTATGTGGCATACGTAGACTGGGAAATGTGACAGATGTGGGCGAGGCTAAGAGATTAGAGCTCGACAAAATGAAACACCTCTCCTGTTTGAGACTTTGGTTTGACAAGGAAGAAGAAGATGGAGGAAGGAGGAAGGAGGAGGACGATCAGCAACTTCTTGAAGCCTTGCAACCACCTCTGAATTTGAAGGAATTATTGATCGGGTTTTACAGAGGCAACACTGTTTTCCCCGGCTGGATGATGCCATTAACCAATCTAAGGAGTTTAACACTTGAGAGGTGTGACAAGTGTAAGCAGATTCCTCCTTTGGGGAAGTTGTCATCCCTTGAAAAGCTCATGATATGGGGATTGAAGAGTGTGAAAAGAGTGGCAAATGAATTTTTGGGAATCGAAAGTGATAATGACTCGCCTTCGTCTTCATAAGTTATTGCCTTCCCCAAATTGAAATCACTGACGTTTTACTCGATGGTGGAATTTGAAGAGTGGGATTATGGAATCACAGGAATGGGAAGCACCTCCATCATGCCATGTCTTTCATACTTGGCAATTATACGCTGCCCCAAATTAAAGGCATTGCCCGACCACTTTCATCAAATGACGACACTGAAGGAACTGTACATATGGGGATGTGCTATTCCGGGAGTACGTTTCAGAAATGGGAAACAAGAAGACTTGATTTCTCAGAGAGCCAGCGTCTACTCAAGAGTATATGACTTACCTCAGGTAATTTGAACTTTAATATGTTCTTTTATGAGTGTAATAAAATGAATGAAGCCGCGGTGGCTGTGATAATTTGATTTGAACAATTTCTTAACCAATCTCTTTAGCTAAATGTGTCTTTTGATGCAGCAAATTAAAGCAAGGATGAGAATGTACTGCGAGTAGGTGCGATGTTTGGGAGATCTTTGTTTACTTGTTTCTTCTATAAAGTAATTGGTTAGCTGATTTCATTTTACATTAATTAGGCTTTTGAATCGAGTGCTAACTTTTCAAGGTACACTTACTGAACTGAGCGCCTAATTTCTTTTGTGCTAACAGAGCAGGAGCATGGTGAAAGGAATATACAGGGCACACAACATCCCACGCCACTTAGGAAGAATGTGAGTGGCGAACTTAAAAGGGGTGGCTTCCCTTCCATGATCCATCCGTTTCCATTAATTTCTTTGTTGCTTGTCTAGGAAAAGAGCAACGTCAATAGTATTTATATTTATTGAAGACACTGAGGAGTAAAAGGTGATAAATCATGAATACATAATGACCAAATCCCCATCTTTCTTTCATTTCAACTTGATACCCGAATCGATTTTCAGTGAATAGTTGCTATGTTTAATTGTTACGTCGAAACAGATGATGTTAAAAGTGCTTTAAGGCTTGAGCTACCCCCAATTAGTTGCCAAAAATGTAGGGGATTAGAAGAAGCAGCATATTTGAAAAGGCATGATATTCTAGTGGCTATATGTCAATTCGCATATGTTTGAATAAGTTGGCTCCTTTTTAAAAAAATTATGCATTCAGGTGCTATTTACAATGCTGGCTGCTATTGGGAAAATTTGAATCTCATTTTTTTTTTGTCTAAATTGCTGGGGATAAGATTATGTTTGGAGCAAGCAGCTGCTGTCGTGAAGACTTTTACTCAAATCACATCAGAAAGCAATCTGTAATCCTTGACATCAGGTTTTTGTTAATTATCTCTATTATCTTTTTCGCAGTTTCTGAAACTCCTAAGATTATTCTTTATTTAAGTTGTTTTGGTTGTCTACGCTATCAGGTAAAGGATACTAAGCCGCTTATGAAGGCAAATGTCAAGATTTGAAGATAGGTTTCTGCCTGCTATTGGCTTGTTCTTAGCTTACTTCTCAGGTGTAAACGCTTATTACGTCCCCCAATTAGGTGTCACCTTTTCTTGTAATTAATAAAAGCAAATGTTAGAATTCTGTTTGTTCGTCAGACATTGTTTCTGGTAGAGCGCCAAGAATGATGGCAAGGATGTTAATTTTTTTTTTTAAATTTTAATAGTCACATAAGAATGAATTTTGGGTGTATTGGTACCAATATTACCAACTAAAGGTTCTTCATTTCTTATTCTGCGCTTTTGCTACGTTTCTTGGGCTATATTTTTTTTCCTTTTTAAAGAAAGTGAGCATTTCCATGTTCATGGTTACCATTACTCAAATTGCACGACTGCTTCTCCCCCAAGCTCAAATAATATAGTTCACTAAACTTTTCGAAGATGGTTCGGATTTGAAGATGAAAATAGGCGAGCCAAATTATTGAAAATTGAGGGATGATTTTTGGTTCTTTCTTGGAGATTTTTTGGGTTGGGGGGTGGGCCAGAAAAAACCACCAGAACTCAATGAAGACTCAAGAACAGCTCAATCAATCTACAGAAAATGGATCAAATTTTAATGCACAAAATAGATAAAAGACTATAATTCACGCTCTCCATTGTTGTGCTTTCAACTAAGATCACATCTGGTGGATAAAAAAATTATATTTCGACTTTGCTAATGTAGATATGTTCATAAAATACTAATTGACTTCAATCATAAGACAGACTGTGTATAGTACATAACAAGTGTAATATCGATATAAGAAAATGCAGTCGTTTTTTGTTTAATACCATTAAAAATTAAAAATTAAAAATTAATAGAAAGAGTTTGTTGAGAACCTTGTATTCAACCAACGAGTCCCCCTTTTAGAAATAGGTGAAGACAGAAAAGTGAACACAAATCCTTTCTCAATAAAAGATACATCCACAGTACCTTAGATCAGAATAAAATGATAGTTTCTGTAACTTTCCTAACATACAATTCTTTGCTCTCATATGCCCCTCTTATTTTAGGTTATGTATGTCCTCCCAATAACCATCCAAAAAAATCTTGTCAAATAAATATTCGAAATTTAATCATGTTTGACCATGCACATTCACGATAAATTAACATAGTATTTCTGTTATGCCTACGGTATTTTTCGAGAACTTGAACTAGGAGACCCTGTCATTTTTAATAAAGTCAAGATAGTGACTATCGAAGTTTAACAAATCTATCTATACAATAAATATTTATTTGCCATATATTATCTCATTCGACAAGGACAGGTAACTTGCTTCTATCGAATGTTTCAATTTTCACATATAAAATTTAATCCAAGCAGGAACATGTTGATTATATGCTTCAGTACTTTCCTGACCCTTGCATAGAAATTCACACATCGAATTAAAAAAAAAAAGGAATAAATAACAGCTCTTTCTCATTAATAGAAGGGTTGCATTCAACTCTTGCAAGTATAAATACCAGCAGGCAGGTCTTCTAAAATGTGTAAGCTAAATTTGCACACGTAACACAGGATAGAGAAAATGGAAAGCAAGCTTTATGAAGCAGCGTTAGCAGGAAGTGTAACTTCCTTGTTAGAATTGCTTCAAAAAGACAGATTAATCCTTGAAAGAGCCGCAATGAATTGTCCCTCTGAAACTCCTCTGCATTTAGCAGCATTGCTTAGGCACAAGGACTAAAACCTGGGATTGCTGGAGAGTTAGACTCGCAGAAATCATCAGCTCTTCACATACCATCACAGAAAGGTTATGTTGGCATGGTAAATGCACCGTTAGAAGTCAACCCAAACATGTGCTTTTGCTAAGGATGTAGATGGAAGAAACCCTCTTCATCTAGCAGCCATGAAAGTCGGGATAGATGTCTTGGAAGAGTCGATCAGGGCCCCTCTCATCTGGGGTGAGACCATCTTACATTTGTGTGTGGAACACAATCAGCTGGAAGCACTGAAGGTTTTGTTGGAAAATACGGATGACTCTGAATTTTTGAATGCGAAGGATGATTACGGCATGAGCATCTTGCACCTTGCAGTTGCTGATAAACAAATTGAGGTATGGAATCACTCATATCACATATAAAAGTATGGTCTCAATACAAATACACAAAAAGATGTTTCTTTAGGAATTGATTAATATCAACAAACTTAATTTCTTATATTAAGTGTAAATAACATCTATGCAGGCCATCAAGTTTTTGACACCTAGTACTACAATAAAAGTGAATGCTATTATGCAAATGGCCTCACAGCATGGGATATCCTAGCACATAGCAAAAGGAAAATAAAAGATAGGGAGATCGGGGAATTACTTCCACGTGCTGGAGCAATTACTGCAAAGGAAATGCAGCAGCCAGCAACTAAAGTTTCTATCACACAGACCAACAGCTTAACATCACATGAAAATAATCAATAGAAAGAAGGTAAAACGGGTTTGAAAAAAATCCCAAGTATGAATATGATTGGTTGGAAAAAATGCGAAATGCAATAATGGTGGTAGCATCACTGATTGCTACTATGACTTTCCAAGGTGGCGTTGACCCTCCTCACAGTCGTTGGCAAGACGCTTCTTCTTTCGAATTAGATGCAACCACACAACCTTACGCTTGCTTTATATTTTGTAACACCACAGGTTTTCTGGCTTCTCTGAGCATTATACTACTGCTCATAAGTGGCTTACCGCTTAAGCGTCGGATTTTCATGTGGATTCTAATGGGGACACGTGGTTTGCCATCACAGAAATGGTACTAACTTACTTGCTCTCTATAGATTTCCTTCTAGACGCTGTTTCATTGCTTCCATCTGCTCCAAATATTTTTGACTTAAATATGGTTTGGTATTGGAGGGACTCTATTTCTTGGGCACATGATTTGCCTTATATTCAAGGTGATAAAGTATTTTAGAAAGTCAATTAGAAGACCGGATCACATAATTCGGGTTCAAGATGGTCATGATTATGAACCAGCACTTCTTTCTGTGGTGTAAAACTCTATAGTGAATATATAATTTTGGCAGAATATCACCTTGAGTTTTCTAAGTGTGTATTTGTGTTCAAGCTTGTGAAAAATTTGAATATAAAATGGTGAATTGTTTGTCTTTCCATTTCAGAAATAATAATAGTAATTTATTGATTGTTGAAACTTCCTAGCAGAACTCATTCTTTGATCTAATGTGTTGGGGATATATGTTTGTGGGGAATGACAAATGTAGAGAACTGCAACAATAATGGTGGAACTTTATTGTATAAAGTAGTGTATTTACAATTTTATATATACGAAGAAAATGATAGCAATGGGTAAACTCTAGAAAAATAATGTGTACTTTAAGACACATTACAAATGTCACTTTTCTTAAGACTTATTTGCCCCTACTAATTGAGTGATGCACATGGGTTAAGCAAATACGCCTCCAAGATACAATAAAGCACATATTTGTTTGTTTGCGTTGTACATCGACAAAAGCAAACTAGAATGCTCTTGAATGTTGCAAACTTGCCAATAATCAATTCATTGTTCCTGCAGAAAATAATATATTGGATTTTTTTATCATAAAATATAGATGTTATACGATGAAATCACTTTATAGAAGAGGGCTGAGAAAAAAGTAGTATAGGATAATTATTTTTCATATATAAATGGCCTAAACATGGCATGTATTTATAGATACATTGGTGCCTCTCCATTTGGGTTTCATCTTTCATAATATCCCTTCTATCATTGCCATTGGATCAAGATTTAATCTTAAACAATGGTCCAAATTGAATCATTACCATTTCAAATAAAATATCACTATGAAATGATTCATCTTCAAATGAAATGTCACCGTGAAGGGATATATCCTTAAGTGAAAAGATGCTTCTTTTATAGGGCACAATTAATTAGGCATGTATTTACAATAAGACACCATTTATTTGGACAAGTCTTTATAATAAGACACCATTTATTTTGAAAATTGTTCCAACATAATATAGGAATATATCTAAATAGCTAATATTACGAAGCTTGTTTGGGTAATAATTAAGCTGATGTGACACTATAGATCAAATCACATCATGGCATCAATTGGAACTCGAATTCACAATGAGCTATTAGTTTTAAGTCTAGTAAAAAAAATTGAAAAGAAAAAGAGCATGACAGTCTCATATTTTGGCAAAATAGTCATGAATATTCCATTATTTTTAGAAATTGTCATATAAACACCTTTTTGGGACACATGTACAAGTTTTGGGATATACATACACATACCACTTTTTGGGATACATAGACAATATTTTGGGACACATAGACCTCTTTTGAATTTAGAATTGATTATAGGGACCGGAGTTTATCTAAAGAGTATGTCTTAGAACGGTCTATGTGATGATTCTCAAAATAATGATCTTCATGACGATTTTACCAAACTAGCTATGAAATGTCATCCATCTTTTCCATGTTGCAAAAAAGCTTTTATTTTCATATTCTATTATGTTATCATAAAAAAAACAATTTTATGATAATGGTCAATTAAAAAAATCTCAAAGTTCTGAAATACTAGTTATACAACCTAAGGCTAGGTGAATTGAGTTTTTAAAAGCTTAAACTAAACAAATTGTTGATGCGAGATTTTGGTTCTCTGCTCGACCATGACCAAGATCTCTCCTCAACTAACTCGACCACAACCAGGATTTTTCCTCATAACACTTCTTCTCTACAGACTCCTGCGTACACAGAAACAAATCAGAGCACGCCGGGTGTTTTTCTGACGTAAATCCTCCGATGCTCAAGTCAGAAATGTAGGTTTTGAATTCCTAGGAAAACCAGCCACTAATCTTATGGCTTCTTTTTAATATTAATTATCCAGAGCTCTCTTTATCTCTGTTTCAATCTAAAAAAAATCTAACCCTTTTACCTTCGTTGGCTACCTTTTTATAGGCTTTCTCTGAGTCCCGGCTTTCCACAACCCACATCCATTACCTCCCCCCAACTCTCGAAAGTGGACGCCCCGTTTTCATAGTTGTGGCTTGATGAACTTCATGCCTTGATTCTCAGGTAGGAGTTCACGTACGTCTCGCCAACTATCATTGGCCGGGTTTCCTCACCTCGACCTCTAGCAGAAGTGGTTTTAGGCTCCTGGTAGTAGGTTGACTCCCGTTGTGGCCTCGTAGATAGTACATTCGTGAACACGAGCAAGAATATTCCTGCTCGTGATCCCCTGCTACCAGACTTCCGCAAAATATACCTGCTCATGAAATCCTGTTATTAGGTATCTGCTTATCATGGATGATCTTGTCGAGGCATACCCCCCAAACACCGATCCCCCAATTTCTAGTGTTGGGTCATGTAGTGAACTGACAGTAGAAACTCAACGATTCTGGCTCGCGCGGGATAGGAAAGGGCTCTAAGGAGTCGCATCACATTAAATTGCAGGCGAGGTAATGTGGCAGAGATCTATCCCTCCGTTTGATTTTCAAACCAGTAGCTATGAGACCCTTAGAATTCGTGCCCTTAAATGCTGATAGCCCGAGGGTTTATTCTTCGTTAAGGAATCCAAAACCCCAAATGGGAAACTCGTCTTCTATCCCATTTCCGTTTCTCCGGCGACTGAGTCACCCCTCTCCCTCGGCGTAGAAGCTTTCATCTTTGTCTCCATCTGGCTAGGTCACAACTTCAGGTATTATCTCTATTTCCTCAGTCTTAGATAATTGTAGAAAATTTCTCTTCTCTCTGTTTTGCTTGGGTAGTATTTGGTAATGTGGCTCTGGTCATAGTTTAAGAAATGTCAAAAGGAAAAGAGAAGGTCATCGAGATTGAGGACGACGAGTTAGAATTCTTGATTAGTCTGCTCCCTGATCTTGCCTTTGACCTCAGGATCCCTTTAGAACCCTGTAGATCTAGCGTTTGAATTGGTGCTAGGAGGATGTCCCCCCAAACAACCTCCTCAACCGGCAATAACGGCGACAAGGGTACTTCTGGTTTGGAAGACACATTGAGTGAGGACCAGGGAGATAATTCTGGTGAAATGCCCCCTCTATAAACCTCGCAACTAGATAGGAAGAGCAAAGTAGGACATAGGGCTCTTTCGGAGCAATACGCTATTGACTTCATCACGTGCACGACAACAGTAGATGAGCTCGATAACCTCTGGGCTAGGTATGACATTCCTGATGATATACCCCTTAGGATCCCAGGAAAAAAAGATACTCCTAGTTGGCCTCCTAGGGGATACGTTACTTTATTTCTGGAGAGTTTTAAGCTTGGGTTGAGGTGCCCCTTACAACCTTATTTTGCCCGAATACTTAATAGTTTAAACTTAACTCCTGGTCAGCTGAACCCCAACAGGTGGAGGGTACTTTCTAGTCTGTTCATTTTGTGGGATAGATGTTGCCAAAGCGAGCCCACAGTTGATGAGGTGAAGCACCTGTACCAGATAAAGAGCAGCCCCAAAGACGCCAGCCGGTATTACTTCTAATCAAGTACGAAGACCAAGAAACACATATCTGATCTTCCAACTAGTGGTGGTGGGAATTGGAAGAAATGTTTCTTTTTGCTGGGGGTCCCTAGAGTCAAATTGCACATATTGACTGGAAGAATTATCGCATCTCACCCCATTTCGTGGTTCTAGGTTGCCTGATCACTTTAGATGTCTTGTCTCTATAGTTGTTCTAATTTTACTGATTTGTCTTTAACCTAATATCTGTTTGAATTACAGGTTTTGAGGTGTACACTATTTGCTTAAACCTGAGCCGCTCAAGCGGGTCGAGGTAGTGCTGGTCAATTCTTGCTTGAACTGAGAGTTACTGACTACTTACAACTTGTTTGAATCTCGTCTACTGTCTACCGACCATAAGATAGAGGATGCTGTGATCGGGGCTCTAAATCAGAAATGTCCTCGACCTCATACTGCTAAGTGGGACCAGAATAAAGATGCTCCTACTGTAAAGCGGGTGAACATTGTGGACCAGGTCCCCCCTTGAGGACTCTACCACATCCTCTTGCCAAAACCAAAGAAACTACTAGAGCAGCCACTGACCCCGCTTCTTCTTCGCCACCAACTGGGTCGAATCCTCGCGTGCTCGACAATCGAGCAGAGCATTTGGTCCCATATATCAATCAGTTTTTCACCTCGGCTACATGGCCACCTACTATAAGGTGAAGGTCGGCCACTATGACTGGAAGATGAAGGAGGACATTCAATCAGCCAAGAGCAAAGCTGATGCTGCCGAGAAGAGAGCAGGAGACCTGAATCTTGAGAATTTGAAGTTGATAGAGCGAGCATCTCTTGCTCAACCGAAGGCCATTACTCTTGACGAAGAACTGACTAAGGTCAATGATGATCTACAAAGGCAGAAGGCTATGTACGAGGCTCAGCTCGAATCTTTCCGGGATTCCCACAAGGTTCAGGTCGAGAACCTAGAAAAGGAAGCTGGCAACCAATATAACCAGGGGCTTCGACACTCCTATCGTTGCATCATGGCTGTCCTTGGGAAGCAGCATCCTGATCTGAAGATGGACAAGCTTGCTGCTGGTGTTGCTCAGTATATGGATGAGGAGGCCGCCAAAGAAGATATCGAGGAGGTGGAGCCAAATGCCACTAAGGAGAGAGCCTCTCCTCCTCATCTAGTCTCTGCTGATATTGCTGAGGTGAGTTCCCCTCCTGGGGCAACTGGTGAAAACCCCCTGCTCCTGAGGTGGAGTAGCCAGTAGAGGGAACTCAGCTTACTGACCCGCCATCCTCTTAAGTGCGTCTTGTGTTGTAGTTGTTTTTTTTAACATTGTATGTTAATATTAGCAGCTTTGCAAACTACTAGCAGATTAATAAGAATTTTTTTACTTGCCTTCTCGTATTGTAGTTACGATTTATTTATTTATTTATTCGAGCAGATCCTGGTATGCTTGGCTTTCGATCTCGTCATAGGACAGGCTTCGAGACTTAGCCTTCGCATGCTTTAGAAAATTTTTCAACACTTGGGATTATGCTCACCTTCGCTTGGTCGAGCAAGTCTTGGCATGCTTGGCTTCTAGTCTCCCCATAAAACAGGCTTCGAGACTTAGCATTTGTATTTCTTAGGCATTTTTATGACGCTTGGGGGTCTTCTCGCATTTGCTTGGTCGAGCAGATTCTGGCACGCTTGGCTTGTGGTCTCGCCATAAAACAGATTTTGAGACTTAGCTTTTGCATGCCTTACAAAATTTTTTCAATGCTTGGGATTCTGTTCGCCTTCGCTTGGTCGAGCAGATCCTGGCACGATTGGCTTCTGGTTTTGCCATAAATAGGCTTTGAGACTTAGTCTTTACATGCTTTAGAAATTTTTTCAATTCTTGGGATTCTACTCGCTGTCGCTTAGTCGAGCAGATCCTGGCATGCTTGGCTTCTGGTCTCATCATAAAACATGCTTTGAGACTTAGCCTTTGTATGCCTTAGAAATTTTTTCAATGCTTGGGATTCTGCTCGCCTTCGCTTGTTCGAGCAGACCCTGGTACGCTTGGCTTCTGGTCTCGCCATAAAACAGGCTGTGAGACTTAGCCTTTGCATGCCTTAGAAATTTATTCAATGCTTAGGATTCTGCTCGCCTTCGCTTGGTCGACCAGATCCTGGCATGCTTGGCTTCTAGTCTCACCATAGAACAGGTTATGAGACTTAGCCTTTACATGCCTTAGAAATTTTTTGCACCGTTACAAGTGAATGAAATTCCTCGACGTTTCATTAATTGTTGAATTCAACTTACATAAGAATGCATAGCAACGAGAACAAATTGAAATAATTTTTAAAACATAAGCAAGACTTACTGGAAATATTTCTTGAGGTGTGCTGTGTTCCATGGGTATTTCACCTCGTGGCCATCTATACGAGCAAGCTTGCAGGCTCTGGGTCCAACCACCTACTTGACCCTATATGGCCCCTCCCAGTTTAGTCCAAGTACTGCTTGAGTCGAGTCTTTCGTGTTCTGATTCACTCTGTACCCAATCTCCGACTTTGAATTGTCGTACACTCACTTTCTGGTTGAAATACTAGGCAACCCTCTGCTGGTAGATGGCCAATCGCTTTGATGCTTGTTCCTTCTTCTTGGTTAGCAAATCCAGATTCAAGCACATCTGGTCGTTATTCTCCTGCTCATCAAAGTAATCTGTCCGGTGCGTAGTCGTCCCTATCTCGACTGGTACAACCGCTTCATGTCCGAAGTCCAAGGTGAATAGAGTTTTGCCAGTTGCTGTTTTGTGGGTTATCTTGTATGCCCATAATACACTTGATAGCTCATCAACTCATGCACCATTTTTTATTCCAAGTTTGGTTTTCAGGAGCCTCTTGATTATCTTCTTGGCTGCTTCTACTTGTCCGTTAGACTGTGGGTGAGCAAGCGAGCAATACTTTAGCTCTATCCCAAGGTTCTGACAAAAATCCCTGAAGTTTTGGTTATCGAACTGCCTGTTATTATCTGTTATCAAGGCATAAGTTTTGGTTATTGAACCCCTTCTTCCTCTCTCACTAGAACAGAACTTGTGGCATAATTTGATAATGCCATATATAAGAATAATATGTCCCCATCCCACAGTATGGACAACAAAGGTGCTTGCTGCAAGTATTACTTCAAGTTCTAGAAGGCTTCTTCGCATTTTGGGGTCAATTCTGATTTCTTTCCTTTCCTTATCACTTGAAAGAAGGGCTGGCACTTATCTGTTGCCTTGGATATAAATCGACTCAATGCCGCCAACCTCCCTATAAGGCTTTGCGTCTCCTCCAAGTTACAAAGAGACCTCATCTGCACGATCGTCTGGATCTTTCGGGATTTGCCTCGATCACCCTATGACTCACCATAAACCCGAGGAATTTGTCCGACTAGACCTTAAAAGCACACTTCTCCGGGTTAAATTTCATCTTATACTTCCTTAAAAGTTCGAATGTCTCCTCGAGGTGCTCGACATGTTCCTTCGGGATTTTTGAATTGGTTATTATGTCGTCAACATACAAATCCATTGTTCTTCCAATCAGTGGCTTAAAGATTTTATTCATCAGCCTCTGGTACGTGGCCCCCGTATTTTTAAGACCGAACGGCATTACCCTGTAACAAAACAAACCTTGATTAGTAATAAATGTCGTGCTCTCCTCATTCTGCTCGAACATTGGGATTTGGTTGTATCCCAAAAATGCATCCATGAAGCTTAGCAAGCCATGTTCGGTTGTTGAGTCTACAAGCTGATCGATCTTTGGTAAGGGAAAGTTGTCTTTCGAGCATGCCTTATTGAGATCCGTGAAATCTACACACATCCTTCATTTGCCACTAGTCTTTTTCACTAGCAACACGTTCGAAATCCATTCAGGGTAGTTAATTTCCCGAATGAACCCTACCTTCAGGAGCTTCTCCCCTTCGCCATTTATCACCTCATATCTCTCCTAATTGAAGCACCTCCTTTTCTACTTTACTGCCCGAGCACCTTTCTTTATTGCCAGCCTATGGCATGCGACATCGAGGTCGATTCCCAGCATGTCCTCATGTGTCCAAGCAAACACATCTGCATGAGCTCGCAGGCATTGCACCAACTCCCGCTTTTGTTCTTCTTTAAGCCTCGACCCAATTTGGATCGTTTTTCTGGGATCATCTTGTCCCAGGCTTACTGTCACTAGCTCATTTACAGGTTCCTATCTTTGATTCTTGGTTCCCACTCGTGTATCAAAGGATGTAATCTGCATTGCTTCCCTTGCTGCCGTGGAGTAACAGCTTCAGGCAAGTCTCTGGTCTTCTCATACCACTCCAACTACCCCATTCACATGGTGCTTGAGAGCTAGATGATGGTTGGAAAGTACCGCTTTGCTCATCTTCAGAAGAGACGACTTAGGATCATCTAGTAAGGACCTTTTTCATCGACAACCACAAAATCCAGTATCACAGTCTTTTCTTTTGGGAAGCTGCCGATTGTGATGGGCAACTCAACCACTTCTAGAGGAACCAGCTTTCCTTTTTTAAATCCTTTCAAAGAGGTATTGGTATGCTTCAACCTCAAGTCCGCTATCCCTATCTCCTCTAGAGTTAACTTGAACAAAACATCGACCGAACTTCTTTTGTCTACCAGAACTCGGTAAAACTTCTTACTAGCAGCGGTGACTTTAACAACTAAAGCATCTTCATATGGATATAAAATTCCTTCTTCATCCTTATCTGTCTACATGATTGGAACTTGCCTGACTCTTACTCGCTTGGCTGTTGGGGTGTTGAAGAATACTTCTTTGTTAATCATAGCATACTTGGCATAGTTCTTCCTCGACCTGTTGGAATCTCCTACCAATGTTGGGCCCCCAGCAATCACTCTTATCATAGGCTGCTCGTGGTTCAAGTTCTTATCCCTCTGCTCCCCTTCACCCGACGAGGCCACCATCGGGAAAGTCCGATTTATAAACTCGTCCAGGTATCAATTTCTCACCAAATCTTCAACTTGGGTCTTGAGATCATGTGCACTGCCCTTTCTCTATTTGTGCCGCTCTGAACTGGAGGGGACAGTGGTGCTTCTGGTCTACTTCCTCTACCACCGTGTGGGTGGTGATGAGGATGGCCATATGTCGGGTCATGCCTTCTCTATGAATCTCTGGCTAGTGAACGAGGAGGTTGCGCCCTGCTGCGCTGATATTGGGGTAGCCTCTGATGAGGCTGATAATGGGTGACCCGGCCTCCTGTACCACTGTCTGAGGCATGGTGGTCCTTCCTCTTCATCGACCTATTTCCTGGTAAAGCTCTCTTCTTTTTCCTCTTTAACCCTTCCAGCTGATCTATCTTAATTCGTGCTGCCTTTTCTTCCTCGATTTCTATGTCTCTCTTAGCCTACTCGTAAGCAGCTAGATATGATTGAATAGCGAGATTCCTCAACTTAGACCACAATCGTCCTATTTTCACTCCTTTTTTCAATCTCCTTAATGCTTGAGGATGGTTGAAAGTTCCTAGATCGAGGATAGTACGATAAAACCTTTTGATGAATTATCGAAGGGTTTCCTCTTCTCCTTGCTTTATGTTTGTCAGCTCCATCATATCATCTTCCGATGCCATTACCCCATAAAACGTCTCTACAAATTCCTGGCACATCTGCTCAAAGGATTTAACTCTTCCTCAAGAAAGTTTCTGGTACCACTCACGTGCTTGTCCCTCTAGAGACATCGGAAACACCCCGCATCTTTGAGTTTGGAATAATCCTTGCACCTCAGTTATGTCGTTAAAGAGCTCTATATGTACCAACAAATTGGTTCGCCCCGAGTACCTAAGGTCTGGGAGGTGAAAATCCCTTGGAATGACTGCCCTCATGATCTCTACTGAGAGCGGGGATTATTAGTCCAGCATTATCCTCCAACCAGTGCTCTGCTCATTCCTTACATGTCATCAATTATCTACACTAATTTGTGCACTTCTTCCTTCAGCTGTACTACACGACCAGGGTCACATGCTGCAACTTGATCCCGCTCTTGCTCTAAATCATGTAGGTGTTGCCCGAGCTCTCTTTCCTCTGCATTCGCTACCCCGCCATCATTATCAAAGATCTGCCTTCCTAGGGATTGGTCTCCTCCTCTATGGACTTCTCCCTGTAGAGATGAGTTACCTCCCTCACCACCAAGTCTTCTGGTGGTCCGACTTCTCATCATATCATCATGCCCTGGTGCCATTCCGCCATTTTTCACCCCTTCCTCATGGATTCCTCTTTGTTCACTCCTCAGCTCATGTAGGATGGTTGTCATGATCTCTATTTACTTTTCCATCCATTTCATCCGGTCATACATGGCTTTTTCTCGTGCTTCATTGGCTATCTCCCTCAACGTCACGGACTCGTTAAGCCTCAAATCACCTCCTTGTGCACTACTTCCTCTTACATCCATTATTTCTTCACTTGCTTTACTCATTTTCTTTCTGTCAACAGAAGCTTTTTGTTCAGCTCCCCACAGAAAATGCCAAAATGTTGATGCGAGATTTTGGTTCTCTACTGGACCACGATCAGGATTTCTCCTCAACTAACTCGACCACGACCAGGACCTTTCCTCGTAGCACTTATTCTCCACGGACTCCTACATACACAGAAATAAATCAAAGCACGATGGGTGTTTTCAAAGCGTAAACCCTCTGATGCTCAAGTCAGAAATATAGGTTTTGGATTCCTGGGAAAACTAGCCACCGATCTTATGGCTTCTTTTTAATATTAATTATCCAGAGCTCTCTTTATCTCTGTTTCAATGTCAAAAAATCTAATCCTTTTACCTTCGTTGGCTACCTTTATATAGGCTTTCTCTGAGTCCCAGTTTTCCACAACCCACGTCCATTGCCTCCTCCCAAATCTTAGAAGTGGACGCCCCATTTTCGTAGTCATGGCTTGATGAACTTCGTGCCTTCATAATCGGCTAAGAATGCACGTACGTCTCGCCAACTGTCATTGACTGGGTCTCCTCACCTCGACCTTTAGCAGGAGTGGTTTTATTCTCCTAGTAGAAGGTCGGCACCCGTAGTGGCCTCGTGGATAGTACATTCGTGAACACGAGTAAGAATATTCCTACTCGTGATCCCGTGCTACTAGACTTCCGCAGAATATACCTACTCGTGAAATCTTACTACTAGGTATCTCCTCATCATGGCCGATCTTGTCGAGGTATACCCCCCAAACACAAACCACACAACAATTTAATCTAATACCTCAATGACATAAGAAACAATAAATTTAACAATGCTAAAAAATAAAAGAGTAAAGAAAAAGAGAGCAAACACAAAGATTTTTACGTAGTTCAGCAATCTCTACCTAAGTTCATGCCTCCAAGCAAACCATGCTTGAGAATTTTATTATCCAAGTCTCTCAAGGCTTCAAGTTCTTACAATTGACTTCAAAGTATCAATGGACCTTTATAACAAGATATTATCCCCAAATCTCTTAACCTAAGTGTTTCTCACACTCAAACTCTCACAAATTTGATATATACATGACAGCACAATGTAGGTTTAATATGTAATTATTTGCGAAATGAAAGCTCAAAATATGATATGTGCTCTTCTTTTTTCATATAAAAGTACTTAAAATTGAATTGGATTTGACTTTATATAGTTTAGACACAAAAACTAGCCATTATGTACAAAAACAAGTAATCGGCTAGTCTCTTAATTAGTCAGATCGCCGCTTGGTATAGTTTAAGTTACCGTTGAAAATTTGCCTCAGTCAGCTAGCCTCTAACTCTTTGTCTTCTCATCATATTTTTAATATTTAATTTTTTGTCTCAATACTTTTAAAAATTAAAATATGGCCCAAAAGTTATAGAAATTACATTATATCTCAAAATGTTTTTATATTTGCATACAAGTCCAAATTTAGAATTTCTAAATAATACTTGTTATTCTCAAAAATTATTGAAATAGCCCAAAAATTTATAATACTTTTCTAAGAGGTTCTTTTCATAATTCTTACTTATTTCAAAGTTCTCAAAACTTTTTTAATTTAATCCAAAATTTGAAAAACTCTTAAATCCACAAAATACTTGTAAATATAAAACTTTTTGGTTTATAAAAAGTACTGATTTATTAAATAAAATCTTGAGTTTCTCAAATGCTAAACCATGCATACATTGAATCATACCGGCTTTACAAGAATTTGTTACAATAATGACTCCGCTAAACTAACTTTATTCTTGATCAAGTTGTTATTCGCTGAGTGTCTTGAGCTTGATTTCACGTGATACACTTGCATAAATATTATCCTTTAAGAACTAGTGAAAATGTAAAAAACAATATTTCTCATATCACTTAAGAAACATGTTTGTTATCATCAATATTACAATATGTATACCCCTTTAGGCTAACAAGTTCATTGAGATCCGTCAATTTCATCATATTTTAAAATTTTATATCATATTTCAGTAATTTGAATTATATATTCTTGTGCCATGGAAGTATGAAAGTTTAATAATAATTAAATTTGAACCATTGGATCCTAACTAACTGAGCATTGGAATTTATAGATAACAAGTAAGGGGAAAAATTCAGTTTAAAATATTTTTAAAAAATTAGCGTGCGTTTGGCATCATTTTTAACAATGGTGTTTTTGAAAATAATAAATGAGAATGAAAATGATGTTTTTAGAAACAATAATTTTAAAAATGGAAAATGCCTTTGCTAGCATTTTCTAAAGCAGAAAAATAAAAAATGTATTTTGTATTATATTAAAAAAGGAACGAAAAAAGAATGTACTTTGTGGGAGTACTGATGAAGAAAAATGAAGAGATTTAGGTAACGTTTTTTTATATGAAATCTAAATGAGTCTAAATTTTTCTAAAGTTTAAATAACATGTTTGTTTTTCCTTTTTTAACATATGAATATAAGTGGCATCTTATTTGTTTTTACAAATTAAAAAAATTAAACAAGATTATTTGACATTTTTAAAGATTAAATTTTATAATTTAGTAAATAAATATATTTTATAGATATATTTTTAGAATATAATATTTCTTTCTTATTACTTTTTCCTATTCAGGTAAAAGTAAACAAAATATAGATAAAAAAATTGTGAGAAAATAAATATGATTGTAATAATCAACATGTTGGAATTTGGATGGCATCATTGAAATAAAATAAGGATGATGGTTATCTTCTCAACTGAGTTGAATTGCACTGAAACCGTGAGAAAAGGACACGTGGTTCCTCAAGACTTCATCTGCATAGTTGCAGATGCAGAATAAGGGAATGCAAAAGGACGCGCGACTTCAGATTCTTAGGGCCTGTTTGGTAACATTTTTCGTTCAGTGTTTTTTGTTTTCCAAAACCAAAAATTAAGAAAATATGTTTGGCAGTTCTTGTTTTTGCACTGCTACAATTTTTTATGAGAACCAGATGTTCTCATTCTTAACTTTTTGTGAAGAAAAGCCGAAAACGACTTTATGATGTTCTTCAATATTTATTTTACAGAAATCTCACCGCAAGAATGCAAATATTTTAATGGCCCCACTCATGCTATCAAAATACTTGGCTAACGAGTGATACTTTATATCATTTTATTTAAGTTTATATTTCTAATAATATATTAATGTAAGTGATAACTGAAGGCTTTTAATTGGGCTACACCTTTTTCGAACATTTTTTTTCTTTTTTTCTTTGTATTAGTTATTATTCTAGATAATCAAAATGGTTTATTAAAATTGCAGTTATTAGGTAAAAGAAAACTACATCCATACCATAAGTAAATTAATATAAAATATATGCTATTAAGTTAATTAATTTTAGATTCTCTAAAATAAATACATATATACTAAAAAAAAATTTCAACTTGAAAACATGCAAATTACTTGATTTTACATAATTTAATATAACTTTTATTTTGTGTTTTAAAATAAATTAATGATTTCAATTTGATGGTAAGTTATGTTTAAAAATTATCATGAGATGATAAAACTCTTCTATCTTACACTCTTTCGTATAAATAGATATACATAGGTAGATGTATATATTTGTATGTTTATAAGACAATAATATATTGATTTTGTGTCTTTTTTTAAAAAAAAATCAACATGAACAATACCAATATATATATGATGGATTGCAAATTTCGATAATTATAGCATAAACTCACAAAATATAATGTCATTATTCAAAAAATTTAATTAATAAAATAATTTTTCCACTTTCTTTCATTGTCTTCAAATTTCCAAACAAACAATCAAATATGTTTTCACTGTTTTTATTTTCATATACTGTATTAAAAGTAAGTTGAGTAATGATACAGCCATAAATTCTTGTACAAACTTATTTTGTGCAAACTAACGTGGCATTAATTTATTAGTTGAATGAAAATATAAAATAATAAAAATAAATTATGTGGGCCAAGTAATATTTAATTTAACCAATATTATTATGCCACATCAGTTTATACAAAATAAATTTGTACAAGAGTTCGTGGCTATATCATTACTCAAATAAGCTGCTAAACATATTTTCATTTTTAAAGATATCACATTAAAAACATCATTTTCTTTTAAAAAAAAACACTAAAAAACACCAATTAAAAAAATAATACCAAACGCACGCTTAGATTTTGCAATTTCGTAACTGTTGGTTCCTCAAGACTTCTGGAAACCTAAAGCAATCCCACGAGGGTTTAACAAATCTATCTATGCAATAAAGATTTATGTACTATGACCCCAATCGTCAAGGACAGTTTGCTAAGTGTCTCCAGGAAAGAGCGACATTGACTATATACGGTTAACGCGGTGAGGATAGCTAAGTGTCTCCACTACTTTTTAACAAACGCAAGGCCATAATTTCACTTGCATTCACTTTCTCAAATAGCGACCTGCGTATGAGTGGGACTCCTTTGAATAATTCAATTAACGTGGTTTTGGGTTTTAACGTGGTTTTCAATTTTGTGATACTGACAATACTATTACAACCGACACTCACAAAAATTCAACTAGCCAATTTGCATATACACGTATCTTCATTAGTAAAGTGCATCTATTCAAACAACATCGTGATGGTGTTGATGACTTGGTGATAGTAAAATTTTCTATAGGAAGTAAAGTAACAGGAGAAAGTGCTCCAATTATTGAGTCCCGAATAATACTACGGAATCAATAATACTACGTACAGCTCCTTAAATTCGCCTTCTAGCTATCAATTTATCATCTAAAATTATCCATCAACAACAAGGTTGATGCCATCATGTCCTCTCTCTTCCGGCTGTTGATTTCTTTTGCAGCTGAAGAGGTGACACAACCGGAAGCTAGTGACTGACTGGTGTCAAAAATGAAGTTAACAAACTTACTCGCCATCTTCAAGCCATACAAGCTGTGCTCAACGATGCTAAGACGTTGAAGATGTGTTGGATGAGAGGATGGTTGACGACAATGCTCTTTGTGCTCCTCATATGAAGAAGTTATATTTCTGCTCCCTGCTTCTTGGTTTCGATTCAAACAAGTCTTTCTCCATCATGACATTGCTGTCAAGACCAAAGCAACCAATGAAGAGCCAGATCATATTGCCACCCAAAAAAGATTTTCTTAAATTTGTTGAGAGTGGAAGTCCAAGTAGTGAAGCCCCCACTTTAGAAATAGGTGAACATAGAAAGGTACACAGATTTTTGCTTGGGGAAAAAAATTGAAAAAAATCCTTCTTAGTAGAAACACCAACTGTATGTAGTCCCTGAGAGTGCCTTCCAAGAAATTTATACACCACAATTTTGAAAGATAAAAAAAAAAAGAAAAAAGAAAAAAACAGATCTATCTTTTCCATTGACCAAAGTTTGATCGATGGTATAGCACGAAGAAATTTCTCCGTCAACCAAGATTAAACACGCAATCGAAAGAATGGAAAGTGCAACCGAACTCCCCTAATAATTTACAGCTCTTTCACATGCATTAATCAAGGGGTTGCACTCAGCTCTTGCAAAGTATAAATGCCAACAGGCAGGTCTTCTAATATCTATATGCTAAACTTGCACATATAACACAAGATGGAGAACATGGAAAGCGAGCTTCATGAAGCAGCGCTAGCTGGGAGTGTAAATACCTTGTTAGAATTGCTTCAAAAAGACCGATTAATTCTTGAGAGAGCCGCAATGAATTGTCCCTCTGAGACTCCGCTGCATGTAGCAGCATTGCTTGGGCACGAGGACTTTGCGAAGGAGATTTTACACCAAACGCCTGAGATTGCTGGAGAGTTAGACTGGAGGAAATCATCAGCTCTTCACATAGCATCACAGAAAGGTTATGTCGGCATAGTAAAGGCACTGTTAGAAGTCAACCCAGACATGTGTTCTGCCAAGGATGTAGATGGAAGAAACCCTCTTCATCTGGCAGCCACGAAAGGCCGGGTTGATGTCTTGGAAGAGCTGGTCAGGGCAAAACCGGATGCTGCTTCTGCCCGTCTGATCTGGGGTGAGACCATCTTACATTTGTGTGTGAAACACAATCAGTTGGAAGCACTGAAGTTTTTATTGGAAAACCTTCCAAATATGGATGACTCTGAATTTTTGAATGCCAAGGATGATTATGGCATGACCATCTTGCACCTTGCAGTTGCTGATAAACAAATTGAGGTATGGATCACTCATATCACATCCAAAAGTAGGGCTCTCAATACACACACAAAAATGTTTCTCTAGGAATTGATTAATACTAACATCTATACAGGCCATCAAGTTTTTGACAACCAGTACTACAATCAAAGTGAATGCTGTTAATGCAAATGGCTTCACGGCATGGGATATTCTAGCACAAAGCAAAAGGGACATGAAAGATTGGGAGATTGGGGAATCACTTCGAGGTGCTGGAGCAATTAGTGCAAAGGATATGTATTTGCCAGCGAATGAACTTGCCGTCACACAGACCAACAGCTTAACATCCCATGAAAATAATCAAAAGCATGAACGTAAGAAGGGTTTAAAAAAAACTCTTAGGAATGAAGACGATTGGTTGGAAAAAAAGCGAAATACCATAATGGTGGTAGCATCACTGATTGCTACCATGGGTTTTCAAGCGGGCGTGAACCCTCCTGAGGCAGACACTTCTTATTTTATAGTTTATAACACTACAGGTTTCCTTGCTTCTATTAGTATTATACTTTTGCTTATAAGTGGCTTACCAATTAACAATAGACTACCTATGTGGATTTTAATGGTGATCATGTGGGTGGCAATTACTGCAATGGCAATGACTTATGCGGTCTCTATAGATTTCATTGGAATATCGTATTCAACCATTGTAATTCTTGTATGGATAGCTGTTGGGGCAGTTCTTCTCCTTGGACACAGCACTCGCCTTATGATGAAGATGATAAAGCGTATAAGAAAATCAATTAGAAGACCAAGTCACATTTAGGCTCAAGACGGTCGTGACTCTGAACCACCGATTGCTTCTATTGTGTAAAACTCTATAGGTCAACGTATGATGAAGGGGAATATTAGTACTACCAACTGTGTGCTTGTTATTTAAGCAATTAAGCTTGTGAACAGATTGAATATGGTGAACTGTTTTGACTTTGTATTCCACAAATAATAATAGTATTGTAGTAGTTTGTTGAAACTTCCTATTAGCACTCATTAATTCTATTATCCAAAATATCAATTTATCTAAATTTAACCAACACAATTTATCTAAATTTAACTGAACTGAAGCATCAATAGATTTCAATATAAAAAAATCGAAATAACTACCATGTTCATCTTCAGTTTCGATAAACTATTAAAAGAAAAAGAAAATACAAAGAAAAAGCTGACATGCAAATTACAAAATAATAATATTGGGATAAGTTGATGTGGTTAATAATTAAGTTGATGCGACAATTACACATAAGCTGCCACATCAATTATTTAATTAGCATTTTTTAAATTGATAAAACTTAAGAATCAATTTTTGAGTCTAGAAAAAAAAAAACCACAACTGGATGAAAATTTGAGAAGGAAAAGGGACGGAGCAACCCGTGCTGTTTGGCCAAATGGTCTTGAAGGACTCTTGTTTTATAAATGACAATACATGCCACATTTTTAGGACAAACATCACTTCTAAGAACTCATTTGAATTTAAAATTGGTCATACGGACCACAAAGTTTATCCAAAGAAAAAGTTTAAATGACTATTTCTAAAGATTAAAATTGCCATCATTTTCCACGCAAGAAAGGTACATTAATCATTGACTTTTCCTAACTATTCAATTCTTGGTCTTAAATAAAAAGCAGGCCAATTTTAAGATAATTGTCAATATAAAAGATTCTGAAGATCATCATGAATCGTACATGATCCGTCACTTTCATTATATTTTAATACAGTAGTACTACACATTCTAAATTTTTTATTCTAAAAAATTATCCTAAATGATGTGTGATTAATTGAGTGGTTTATAATTCTTTACAAGATTCAAATAAATTAATTGTATTATCTCACAAATCAAGTGATAAATGACACATTATTTGGGATAACTTTTTGGGATAAAAAATTTGAGATATGTAGCATTATTCATTTTAAAAACTTACAGAATATTAATATTCTTGCTTAATGGAAGCATAAAAATTTGCCAAATCACATTCAATCCTAACTAACCGAGCATCGAAATATATATATGGACAAGAAGAAAGGGGAAAAATTCAATTTAAAATATTTAAACACGTTTAAATTTCATTAGCTGAGTTACTTACGGCCATTGATAGGCCATCAACTTAAATGGACGTCTATGATTTCTGGGCAGCAAACTGATTGGTTACTGAAACGAATGGGCTGACTTTTGAAACTGACGGAACTTTGGTGTTGCCATTGTCTAACACTACGCATAAGTATATATTTGGAAAGGATATATATATATATATATATTACCCTTTATCATCAAACTGATAAAGGTAAGAAACTCCATTAAATTCACTAAAACATGCTTGAATAAAAGTGTAACCATAAAAGTTTAACGTTCCTCTGAGGCAACGAGACCAGATTGAGATCTGGTGATTACTTCAAGAGTGTAAGTGTGATATCTCTTTTTTCTGAAAACAGAAAAATTTGGTTTTTTTTTAAAAAAAAAACAATCGTCTAAGGCCAAATGGCAAAATTGTATGCACAAACTATTGTATTGACAGAGATTTATCAATTGTTTGCACAAACACCGGAGATTCAAACCACAACATGGATACTATCACTTGTAGAACATTTTCTTTTTCTAGCTCTTCTTCCGGGAAGACTAGTGATTCAAAACATTAATGGCGTTTTTAAGTGCACAGTAACTCGTGGAAAGTTAACTATAGTTTGATGATAAAGGGTAGCTCTTGGTGAACTACCGGAGATTTTGTCGGCTTTTCAACTTTTACCTCTTTATTCTTTAGATTTATTAAGCAAGCCTAGCAACAAAGGTGTGCATAAATAAACATGCATTAAGGTTGGCCGTTAAACATACACAATACCAGGACTGGATCCCAGAACTGGTGCTCTGATTGAAGGGGGAGAAAAGAAAGAATACAACTGAGGATTGAGATCTGGTCTCGTTGCCTCAGAGGAACGTACAACTTTTATGGCAGAACTGATACAGATCAGTCTGCGAGCATGCTTTAAAGAAGAAAGAAAGTGCAGAAATTGAAAAGTGCAGAAAAGTAAATGGCGTTAAATTAAATTGCGAAAATGTAAAATTGCGGGAATGTAAATTGCAGAAATTTAAAAGTACAAAAAAGTAAATTGCAGAAAATTAAATTACAGAAATTTAAATGCTTTAAATACATGCTTTAAAAAGTTACAAAAGATCCTTACATGTTGTTTCGGATCTTGGCTTTTTAGAAGAGAAAGAAGGAAAGAAAGAAAAGAAAGGAAAATTAGAAAGACAAATAAAATCAAGAACCAAAGCCTTGATGCCTTTCACCCGATTTCCTTTCTAGAGAGAAGGAGGAGAGAAATGAAAGGAGAGAGAGAGAGGGGTTTGAAAAATCTGAGGAGTCTCAAGTCTTCCTCTAGATTTTATGCATAGGGTTCCACTGTTCACTGTAGCGTGTTTTTAAGTGCACAGTAACTCGTGGAAAGTTGTACTGTAGCTCTATACGGAATACAGAAGAAATATAGAGGAAATACAGAAGAAATATAGACGGGTGAAGAGACATGTGCGCTCTCACTTGTGTCCAAAGGACCACCCGTTCACAAAATTAATACGAAAAGAAATACAGATAAATACAAGGATCAGACAGAGAGTTTTTTTTTTTTAGTAAATAACTAAAAATGCATACAGATTATTTACAATGCTTTACAGGGGGAAAAATACCAAAACAATCGTCTTCATTTTCATCCCCAAGGGAAATGAAGACGATTGTTTTGGTATTTTTCCCCCTGTAAAGCATTGTAAATAATCTGTATGCATTTTTAGTTATTTACTTAAAAAAAAAGACTCTCTGTCTTATCCTTGTATTTCTCTGTATTTCTTTTTGTATTAATTTTGTGAACGGGTGGTCCTTTGGACACAAGTGAGAGCGCACATGTCTCTTCACCCGTCTGTATTTCTTCTGTATTTCCTCTGTATTTCTTCTGTATTCCGTATAGAGCTACAATGCAACTTTCCACGAGTAAGTTGTGTTATAGACTGGTATGCCAGTAAGGAAACGATTACCAGGTAATACGTAGATGTAGGAAATTCCTTGACAGATCTTTAATCCTTCTTTGTTGACGAAACTGACTAACTGGCCATAGGTAAGTTCGTCATAAGGAATACGATTATCATAAAGGGCTTTAATGGAGTTTCTTACCTTTTCTCCCAAGAGAGTAGGCAAGCCAGCAAGGAATTTTTCTTTCCAAGTAGTATGATTTGCATTAAGGCTGAAAATACACGTACACCTACTTTACCCAAACATAACAGCTTGAGGTGACCATTTAATTTAAGCCAATTGTGGACAATGGCCTCGACATGGCTCTTAACACTTTATCGGAGTTTATCCAAATAAACTTCCTGTTAAAGTGATAGTATCCATGAAGCACAAAATTTTCAAATCGTGAAACCTATATGAATGGCTACAGGTATGGATTTATTGCCCTAAGTGGATGCACAGACTCCTATGACGGGACTTACTGGTATCAGAGCCATGTTGAAGTAGGTGTTATATAAGTGTTAAGAGTCTGTGTGTGGGAAAGTTTTCAATTGTTAACTTCTGTGTGTGTGGTGAATTTTTACTGGTTATAAGTCCCGTCATAGGAGTCTGTGCATCCACTTAGGGCAATAAATCCATACCTGTAGCCATTCATATAGGTTTCACGATTTGAAAATTTTGTGCTTCATGGATACTATCACTTGTAGAACATTTTCTTTTTCTAGCTCTTCTTCCGGGAAGATTAGTGATTCAAAAAATATTGTGAGTTCTGAAGAATTTGTTATCTCTGATTTTGATAAAGCAATTGATAATTGGGAATTACCTAAAGTCTCTAGAGAAATGATTTATAAAACAAAAAAGCTTGACTTTTTAAAGAGTGATTATATTATAAAGACCGAAGAAAGAGATATCACACTTACAAAGCCTTTTGAAACAATTCATCTGTTTTCAGAAAAAAACTTTAAGAACCTTAAAAGAGAAAAAATTTAATTATGTTCATATTGGTCTCATCCAAGTCGGAATAAAGCCTTTAACAAAGGAAGGTTTGGATACTTCCATCCTTGCTGTCCTCCGTGATGGCAGGTTCATGTCCTTTGATGATTCTTTACTCAGTAGTGTAGAATCTAGTCTTTGCAAAGGACCAATCTACTTCAACAGTTACCCAAACATAACAGTTTCCCTTAAAGACAAAAATATCCTCAAAAGCATGATTTTGCAAATCAAAACCCACAATTACCATATGATTGAGGGTTCAATTCCAGTTGCATTGATTTACAAAATTTCCTATAAAGCAATGAATTCCGCGTTTAACACGCAACATAAATTCCAGTAAAAAAGAGATGAAACTCTTCTCTTGCAGACTGATTTGTCTAAAGCAAATACGGTTGTCCCAAAGCCTATTCAATGGAAAGACATTCATCTTCCAGACGAATGGATTTTAGATGGAGCCATTGAACCGGTGATTCCAAAACATCTTGAGCCCAATACAGAGTTGCAAAATGTGACTCAGTTTTCTGATGGTAAAGTCAAATTATCCTTTAAGAGATCTAATTTTTCTGGATATTCTGATAAAGATTCTTGTTCTAGTATGCATTCTTTTGAAAAACAATTTTCAAAAATCCCAACAGAAATAAATATTCCTAAAGAACAACCCCATTTTCCCACTTCGGATATTCCTAGTTTTTCTATCCATTCTGTCAATTATAGTACTAGTATCCCTCATCCCATCTACACTAGTAGTCAGAGAATTCAAAGACAGGAAGACAAAGAACCTTTTCCTCCAACTTCTCCTACCTTTTCTGCTGTTACAGAAAACGCCATTAATGTTCTTGAAAGAGTTTTTGAAATTGATAAAACTCTTCTTCATAATGATTTTTATTCAGATAAAAATAAAGAAAAAAGACTTTGGTTTTTTAAATATTTTTTAAACCAAAGAAAAGAAATTCAAGAAATTTATTATGATTTTGCAAATTTGCATAAAGTCCATATTCTATTTTTTGATTGGTTTGAAATGTATGCTTCCAACAATAATATTTCTTATCCTTTCAAAGAGTCAAACCCAATTACTACTAGAAAGAAAATTCCTGAATGGAATCTTTCTGATAGTAGTAACACTATCGAGTCTGAACATCCTCCTCTCAGGAGTATAACCATAGCACATGGTGAATCTCCTATTCCAATCAAAGCCTCTCCTTTCAAAGTCCATAAATCCGATGACTCTAATAAAAATTTAGATAGTATTATCCAACAGAATAATTTCTGTAATACTAATCTAAGTACCATAGGAAAGCAGTTGACCCGTATAGAAAGTCAAATCCAACAGTCCTCCACAACTGTTACTTCTGTTTCAAAGCCAATTCCCTCCAAAACCGAGTCCTTGAAAAAGCTTAAAGAACCTATTTTCAGACCGTTCCAGGTCTCGAAACATAGCCAAGAGCTTGTTCAAGAGTCAAAGTTAGAATTTGCTAAAGCCATTAGGGAACAACTAGATAGAATCGAAGCTTCATCTTCTGCTTCTACTTCTAAAAACCAAATAGCTCCTGATACACCACAATCCAAAACACCTAGTAGTATTCAGTCTCATACTGTAGGTATCCTTGACCAAGACTATGACCAGTCTTCTATAGCCACTTCTGATATAGAAGCATTTCAAGACCCAACTCCAAAGGTTAATAGAGTTCATTGGGAATTAGCACTTCCTGCTACTTCTCATTCTCCTCCTGACCTAGCTATTGATAATAGGCCTAGTGCACAAAATCAATCCCGATTTAATGCATCTTCTGTCTATGAATGGAATATAGATGGAATGTCTGAGTACAATATACTTGATCTATTACAACAAATGACTGTGGCTGCCAATGCTTATAAAACCCAATCAGGAACCTCTGATAAAGCCATAGCAGAAATCCTTATAGCCGGTTTCACAGGCCAACTTAAAGGCTGGTGGGATCATCTCCTCACCAAACAATAGCAATCTGACATCTTGAATGCTATTCAAACCGATGAGGATCAAATCCCCATTATGGATGAAAATAATAGCCCCATTCAAGATGCGATCGCAACTCTTATCCTAATCATTTCCCTTCATTTCATAGGTGATCCTTCACACCTAAGAGATAAAAATGCTGAGTTACTACACAATTTGAGATGTAGGAAACTTAGTGATTTCCAAAACTATAAAACCACCTTCTTTACTCGACTCTTTCTAAGAGATGATGCAAATCATACTACTTGGAAAGAAAAATTCCTTGCTGGCTTACCTACTCTCTTGGGAGAAAAGGTAAGAAACTCCATTAAAGCCCTTTATGATAATCGTATTCCTTATGACGAACTTACCTATGGCGAGTTAGTCAGTTTCGTCAACAAAGAAGGATTAAAGATCTGTCAAGACCTAAAGTTACAAAAACGTCTAAAAAGAGAACTTAGACAGTCTAAGCATGAGCTAGGCGATTTTTGTAAACAATTCAATTACGATCCATTTAAATCTCCCTCCAAAAATTGTAATGGTAAGTGCTCTTCGAGGCCTTACAAAAAACATTACAAGTCCAAAAGCCATGGGAAACCCATTACTAATTCTAGAGATAATTTTTATAAGAAACCTGCGAGGCCTTATAAAAAGCCCAAATTCTCTAAAAAGAAAGACTCCAAGCCCAAAACCCCTTTCAATTACAGAGAAGCCACATGTCACAAATGTGGTAAGAAAGGCCATACTACAAATTACTGCAGAATGAGTAAAAAACTTCATGAGCTAAATCTCGATGAAGAAGTCCTTTCAAAAATTTCCTCTCTTTTTATTGAGTCTTCTGATTATGAGTCTTCCATGACTAGAGACAGTGAGCCTCTCCAGGTTGACGAGTTAATTGACTCCGATACCTCCTTTTCATCCAATAGTGATTCTAAGTCATAGTCTTATTTAAAGAAAATTAATGTTTTGACTAGAGATCAAGAAACATTTATTGAATTAGTCAAATACATTACTGACCCTACTCTTCAGAGAGAGTATTTGGATAAACTCCTGAAGACCCTTGATAAAAAACCCGAACCTTCTAAAGTTCCTATTGTCAAAAAGCATGCTTATGATCTTACTCAAATTCTTGAAAAGAAAAAACATTCAAAATCTCCTATTCCTTCTATTCAAGATCTTCAGAAAGAGATTAAAAATATTAAAGCTGAAATAAAGGACTTGAAAGAAAAACAAAAAACCGATTCCGAAACCATTCAGATTCTTTTACAAAGACAACTTCAAGATCATTCTGATAATGAATCTCATTCTAGTAATGATAATGAAGAAAATCCGAATCTTGAAAATATTGAGTCTGTACCTGGTGATTTTCTCTTTGTTTTAAATCAAATCACAATGAGAAAATATTTGATCAGAGTTACTTTAATTTTTCCTAAAGATTTCATGATTGACACTATTGCCTTATTTGACACTGGTGCTGATTTAAATTGTATTCAAGAAGTTATTGTGCCAAAAGAATTTCATGAAAAGAAAAAAGAAAGGCTTTCTGCCGCCAATAATTCAAAATTAAAAATTACCTTCAAAGCTGAAGCCCTTATTCATAACAATGGATTTGATTTTAAAACTTCTTTCCTTTGAACAAATGACATTCGTCATACCGTTATTTTAGGAACTCCCTTTATAAATTTAATCACCCCTTATACTGTTAATTATAATGGTATATCTTTTAAAGCTAGAAATAAAAAACTTGTTTTCCCTTTTGTTGAAAAGCCAAAAACAAGAAATTTAAACATCATTAAAGCATGTTCTGTTTATCAAAATCAAATCAATGCTTTATTGAAAACAAAACAAAAAGATTTGAGTCATTTAAAGAAAGATTTAAATTTGCAAAGAATTGAAACTCAATTACAAAGTGATTTTATAAAAAGGAAGATTTCCGATTTTAAAGAGCTTATCGAAAAAAAGATCTGTGCTGATTTACCAACTGCCTTTTGGGATCGGAAACAACATTTGGTAGATTTGCCATATGAAAATTCCTTTGACGAAAGACAAATACCCACTAAAGCCCGTCCAATTCAAATGAATATGGAACTTGAACAACATTGTAGGAATGAAATTAAAGATTTGGAAGCCAAAGGTTTAATTGTTAAATCTAGATCACCTTGGTCTTGTGCTGCTTTTTATGTCAATAAAAATTCCGAAATTGAAAGAGGCACACCAAGACTTGTTATTAATTATAAACCTTTGAATAAAGCTTTAAAGTGGATACGTTACCCAATTCCAAATAAAAAAGATTTGCTTTAAAAACTACATTCTGCTTTCATATTTTCGAAATTTGATATGAAGTCTGGTTTTTGACAAATTCAAATCCACCCTAAAGATCGGTATAAAACTGCTTTTACTGTTCCATTTGGATAGTATGAGTGGACTGTTATGCCATTTGGTCTAAAGAATGCACCTTCAGAATTTCAGAGAATCATGAATGATATTTATAATCCTTATTCCGAATTTTGCATTGTTTACATTGATGATGTGTTGATTTTTTCACAATCAATAGACCAACATTTCAAGCATCTAAAGACCTTTTATTTTGCAACCAGGAAAGCTGGTTTGGCTGTTTCTTCCTCAAAGATTTCTTTATTTCAAACTAAAGTCAGATTCCTCGGCCACTACATTTCAAAGGGCACTATCACTCCCATTGAAAGATCTTTATCTTTCACTGATAAATTCCCTGATAAAATTTTGGACAAAACTCAGTTACAAAGATTTTTGGGAAGTCTAAATTATATTCTTGATTTCTGTCCTAACATCAATAGGATAGCAAAACCTTTGCACGATAGATTAAAGAAAAATCCGGTTGCATGGTCCGAACATCATACCCAAATTATAAAGCAGATAAAAAATATGGTAAAAGAAATTCTATGTTTATATTTGGCTAACCCAACATTACCTAAAATTGTTGAAACTGATGTTTCAGATTTAGGTTATGGTGGTATTTTCAAGCAAGTTGAACATAGTAAAGAACAAATAGTACAGTATGCATCTGCACATTGGAATGATTGTCAGAAAAATTACTCTACTAAGAAATTTTGTCTATTGTTTTATGCATATCAAAATTTCAAAGTGATTTACTCAATTAAAAATTTCTACTTCGAATTGATTGTAAAGCTGCAAAACATGTTTTAGAAAAAGATGTTCAAAACATTGCATCAAAACAGATTTTTGCATGATGGCAAGCAATTTTAAGTGTTTTTGATTTTGATATTGAATTTATTAAAGGTGACAAAAATTTTGTTCCCGATTTTCTGACCCGAGAATTTCTTCAAAACAGATAATGCCGCCCAAAAAGACCAAAGACAAAGGGAAAGGGATCCTCAAAGATCCTGTGTCCCAGACACCCTCTAAAGCCTCTCACCCCTCTTCACCTAAAGAAAAATTGCTGTCTTCAGCAATGCCTATAAAGTCCTGGATTGATATGATTGAAGATGATGAAGCAAGAGTTAAAGCCCTGACCTCTCAAGATCAGGTAAATCAATGGATGAAATCCATTTCTCAAACCCCTGAGCTTTTGCTCGCAATACAAAGCTTTTCTCAAAGTCAGATTTCTCCAAAAGAAAATTTTGAAAAAATTGAAAAACCTATTTCTAAAGAAATTCCAAAGCTTTCTTTATCTGGAAATTTATCCAAAGAAATTGTTTCTGAAAATACTTCTTCCCAGGTTGTGGTTTCACAATCAAAGCTTTCTCAAAAATCGGATTGGCATAATAAACCCTATTCTCAAAATGTTTTAACTATGGAGGATGGATTTTATAATTCTGATCCTTTTCAAGCAATTTCAAAGTTTTTCCCAAAGGGATGGTTTTTCAAACCATGGGATCTTACAAAGCCCCAATCATATTACCAAAGCATCCTTGAGGCCACTGGCTCAGTAAAATTTAAACACTTCTTTCATTCTGAGTCACATTCCGAGCCGGCCTACTCCACGGCCACCATCCAAAACATTATTAGCCCAAATCAGTGGGGTGAGCCTCTCCATGTCCAAAAGAAATTCCCCGCTAATTTCCTTTTCAAAATCCCACACTGTTTGTCCTATTCCTATTGGGACTACCAACAGGCGTGGTTCAACACATTTTTCCTTCAAAACCCAAAGCATACCCACTCATGGCTATTTTTCTTCAATACAAAGATAACCATACAAAGCCTCCCAAATTGGTTCCAACAGTGGTGGACCTATTTTGGACCTAACACAGATATCCTAATCCCTAATGCTACAAACTGTTTTAACCTGTTTAAAGCCCATTATGTTCCTTCTGAATCCGAAAAAAGATTCCCTCCTTTCCTCTGTTTTTGTTCTAAATTTTTCCTCCCTTGGGTTTGGATGTGGAACTTCCAATATCATATTCAAGACACCCAATTAATCCTCCAAAGGTGTTTCCGAATTAAATGGTGGACTAAGTTTGATGAAAAGTCAAAATTGACCGAGGCCATTGTCCACAATTGGCTTAAATTAAATGGTCACCTCAAGCCCAGTATTGCAGATAATAAAGCCCACAGCACCTTCCTCGCACAGCAATCTAAAGCCCAAGCCCTTCTCGCCAGTGCAAAATCTGAAGAAGAATACTTCGATATCATGAAGCAGCTCCTGACCACTCGATCAGAGTCCTCTGTGGCAGCATCCTCTAATACCGAAGACGAAGATGAAGAACCCTTCATTTCCCTTGGGGATGAAAATGAAGACGATTGTTTTGGTATTTTTCCCCCTGTAAAGCATTGTAAATAATCTGTATGCATTTTTAGTTATTTACTTAAAAAAAAAAATCTCTGTCTGATCCTTGTATTTCTCTGTATTTCTTTTTGTATTAATTTTGTGAATGGGTGGTCCTTTGGACACAAGTGAGAGCGCACATGTCTCTTCACCTGTCTGTATTTCTTCTGTATTTCCTCTGTATTTCTTCTGTATTCCGTATAGAGCTACAGTGCAACTTTCCACGAGTTACTGTGCACTTAAAAACGCGCTACAGTGAACAGTGGAACCCTATGTATAAAATCTAGAGGAAGACTTGAGACTCCTCAGATTTTTCAAACCCCTCTCTCTCTCTCCTTTCATTTCTCTCCTCCTTCTCTCTAGAAAGGAAATCGGGTGAAAGGCATCAAGGCTCTGGTTCTTGATTTTATTTGTCTTTCTAATTTTCCTTTCTTTTCTTTCTTTCCTTCTTTCTCTTCTAAAAAGCCAAGATCCGAAACAACATGTAAGGATCTTTTGTAACTTTTTAAAGCATGTATTTAAAGCATTTAAATTTCTGTAATTTAATTTTCTGCAATTTACTTTTCTGCACTTTTAAATTTCTGCAATTTACATTCCCGTAATTTTACATTTTCGCAATTTAATTTAACGCCATTTACTTTTCTGCACTTTTCAATTTCTGTACTTTCTTTCTTCTTTAAAGCATGCTCGCAGACTGATCTGTATCAGTTCTGCCATAAAAGTTGTACGTTCCTCTGAGGCAACGAGACCAGATCTCAATCCTCAGTTGTATTCTTTCTTTTCTCCCCCTTCAATCAGAGCACCAGTTCTGGGATCTAGTCCTGGTATTGTGTATGTTTAGCGGCCAACCTTAATGCATGTTTATTTATGCACTAAACGATTGGATACTAGAACTATCTAAAGCCCAAGCCTGATGGATACACTAGTGTATTGTTACCTCAGTCTAGTATCCAACCTCTTTATTCTAGTATGGTATCATGGATACTATCACTTGTAGAACATTTTCTTTTTCTAGCTCTTCTTCCGGGAAGACTAGTGATTTAAAAAATATTGTGAGTTCTGAAGAATTTGTTATCTCTGATTTTGATAAAGCAATTGATAATTGGGAATTACCTAAAGTCTCTAGAGAAATGATTTATAAAACAAAAAAGCTTGACTTTTTAAAGAGTGATTATATTATAAAGACCGAAGAAAGAGATATCACACTTATATATATATATATATATATATATATATATATATATATATATATATATATATATATATATATACCTTCCAAATTTCCAGAAAAAATTTTCATAAAAATGTAAAAGAACTTCTATTTTTCACTTTTTTTCAACTTCTGAAAAGTTCTATATAGCTCTTAAAATTCTTAAGGCTATGAGATGATATGTGAAATTCACACCAATTATGCCAATTCTGAAGCAAGTGATGAATCAAGCTGGAAGAAAAAAAATCTCAACAGAGCAATATTTTACAAACATTCTCAAATTTTTCGTCGCCCATGAAACAGGGATACAACAAATTACAGGATGTTGAAAAGTCAAAAGTCAAAGGGATTCATATGTTGGATTTATTTTGAGTGCATTGAACCCGCATGCTTTTCTTGACAATTAATTGGCAAATTGATGGAGGAGCCACATGCATTTCTTTTATTTTTCAATTCGGTGCCAAATTGCAAGACTTTTGCCAACTACTTCAAGACTTTTTGCAGTGAAGCTCAACTATAAATAGAGTTTCATAAAAAAGAGTAATGTGCATCCCAAAACATTTGAGTGAAAAACAATTTTTTTGTAGAATTGTTGAGAGTGAGCGATTGGAAAGTGGGGGCAATTGAGGGTTTTTTCCTTTTAAATGTGTGTGAGAGTACTGGGTGTATTTGAGTTTTAGAAAGTGAGGTTTCTACTCAAATATTGTACTCAAATAATTGTTAATAATACAATTATTTTTCTCTTACTCCTGTGGACAAAGCCATATTGCTGAACCACGTAAATTTTGTGTCTTTTTATTTTTCTGTGATTATTTGGTGCACTTGATTCCGCATTCAACGCTCAACAAGTGGTATCAAAACCGAGGGTTCGTACTTGGGGGGATACGTATTGTTCACATATACAGTATTATTCTCGCATACGGTATTGTTTCACAAATATAGTGGAGACGGTTATTTATACTTGGGAGACAGTCTATTGTAAGTAGTGTGTATTTATACATGTCTAAGAAAGTTCTGTCAACAAGGTGATGAGACCTAAGGAGTCTGAGTTTTAAGTGAGACTATTGTGACCCCTCTATTCTCCTGGGAACTTTTCTAGTGCATTTATTCACGCGAAATTAACATCATAGAGGCTGTTTTTCAAATAGAAATAGCTTGTTGAGAAAATGGTATAAGGTAAAACTACCAGAATAAGGGAATGATCTACCCATACTATTTCAGAAGATACTTTAGGTGGGAGGCGAGACTTCTCACATCGCCTTTCAGCACCAGTTATAGAAGGTCAGAAGATCGATGTTGAAAAGTTTGATGGGAAAATCAACTTCAGCGTGTGGAGATGCGAAATTATGGATGCCCTTATTCAAATCAATCTTGATATTATTCTGAAAAATAAAAGACACTTATATGATGAAGAAACTTAGGATCGTATAAACGAGAAAGCCTGTGGTCAGATCAGATCTTATTTTACCAAGAAGATGAAATATTTAGTGAAGGATGAGGAGTGTGCGATGACTTTGTGGCGTATATTGGAGGAGAAGTACTTGCTGAAAAGTCCTAAAAATTGTCTTCATGTAATAAACCAAGTTTTTGGCTTTCGAATGAAGCCTGTGGTGCCAATCCATGATCATGTCTCAAGATTTGAAAAGTTACTTGCTGATTTGAAATTTCTTAATGAAGATATTAAAGATGAAGTCAAGGTTATGATTCTATTACACTCATTGCCAGAAGAATATAGTCATTTTGTGACTACTTTAATATATGGGAAAAGTGTGATCATCTTTAAAGATGTCTACACACCATTGAATAATTTAGAAATTTGAAATAATGAAAAACATTCTAAAAAGTATCGTTTAAAGCTTTGTTTGCTAAAAAATAACGATGGAGAAAAAAGAAAAGCGTGGTGGAAAGAATTCTTAGTCTAAATCAAGAAGCAGAAATATAGCTCGAGATGAATATGCATTTTGTCATGAAAATGGTCATTGGAAGAAAGATTTTCTAAAGACTCAGAAAAAAGATGGGAAGAAACCAGTAGCAGCAAATATGACATGTAAAGATGAAGACTCAAAATATTTACTAAGTATTACACTTGCAGTGTACGTGGCTGATTCCAGCGAATAGATACTAAATACCAGAGCAACCATCATTTGTGTCCCATTAAGGAATGGTTTACAGATTTTCGTAATTGGAAATTTGGTGTTATTGTAATGGGGAATTATCAACATTATCACACAATGGGGATAGGAACAATTTAGTTTAAAATGTTTGATGGAATGGTCAAAGAACTGAAAGAGGTTAGATATATTCTAACTGTAAAGAAAAATCTAATTTCTATGGGTGCTCTAGAAGATAAAAGCTACAAGGTTACTATTTAAGATGACACAATGAAGTTTACACATGGGGCTATGGTGATTCTACAAGGAGTTCGGCGTCACAATCTATACTATTTGAAGGGAGGTACAACTGATGAAGTAAATGTTACTGAGGTGCACAGTGACACCACCAAGTTATGGCATGTACGACTAAAACATGTTGGAGAAAAGTCTTTGCAAACTCTAATGAAGCATGAACTCTTAAAATGTACTAAAATCTGTAAATTAAAGTTCTGTGAACATTGTGTAGTAGGTAAGAAAATAAGAGTCAAATTTGATATGGCTAATCACGATACTTGTGAGATCTTTGAATATGTTCACAGTGATGTATGAGGACTATCCAAGACTGTATCAATTGGTGGAAGCCATTATTTTGTTACATTTGTTGATGATTTCTCTAGACATGAGTGGGTGTACAACATGCAAGTAAATGACGAGGTTCTAAAGATTTTCGTGAAATGGAAAAAACTGGTAGAGACTCAAATTAGTAAAAAGATCAAAGTATTATGATCTGATAATGGGGGTGCATATACTTCTGATCCATTCTTTCAAGTATGTCAGAGTAAGAGCATAAAAAGACAATTTACGGTGAGATATACTTTGCAACAGAACGGTGTGGTTGAGCGTATGAATCATACTTTACTAGAGAAAGTACAGTGTATGTTATCTAATGCAGGTTTAGATAAAAAGTTTTGAGTTGAGACTGTGAGCTACGCAAGTCACTTGATAAACCGGTTGCCTTCTACTGCAATTAGAGATAAAACTCCTATCGAAATGTGGCCTGGAAAACATGCACAAGACTATGATTCCCTTCGTATATTAAAGCGTCCAGCTTATTATAATGTCAAAGATGGTAAACTAGATCCTCATACTAGAAAAGCTATCTTTGTGGGATTAAACAAATGTGCAGTAAAGGATTTCAAGTTTTGGGATCTTGAAAGTAAAAACTTTGTGTAGTAGAGATATCACATTTGATGAAGCTTCAATAATAAAAACTTTAAGTTCTCAGCAAGTAGAAAATAAGACCAATGAGACATTGCAACAAATAGAATTTGATGTAACCCTATATGTACCAGTTAGTTCTACATCATAAATGGGTTCAACTTCAAAGGTGACATTAAGAGTTGAAGAAGATGTTGTTTCTGTTGATGTCCCACAAAATGAAGAAACAACTAATAATGCAGATAATTATGATTCTATAACAAAAAGGAAGCCAAGAAGAGAGATAAAGAAACCTAAATGGTTTATTAAAGATATGATGGTAGCCTATGCACTTCCAGTTATTAATGATGAAATCCCTCAACACTTTTGGTGAAGCATTACGCAGTAGTCAAAGTGATCAGTAGAAGTTAGCCATGGAGGAAGAGATGAAATCTCTCTATTAAAACCAAGCTTGGGAACTTGTAGAGTTATCTAAGGGGAAAAAGGCTATTGGCAACAAATAGGTCTACACCAAAAAGCAAAGATCTCTAGATCAAGCAACTCTTCGTTATAAAGCAAGGCACGTAGCAAAAGGTTTTTCTCAAAATGAATATATTGTTTACAATGAAGCTTTCTCTTCAGTTATGAAACATATTTCCATTTGTATTCTACTTGCCTTAGTTGTAGAATATGAGTTAGAGTTGGCTCAATTGGATGTTAAGACGACATTCTTACATAGAGATTTAGAGGAAGGAATCTATATGATTTCTTGATCCCAAAATTTTTTACCACAATCCTTCTTGAACAATAACCCAACATCAATTGTTCCATATAAATATCAGAGAACTCATTTTACTGCAAGCCAATGGCATTTGCCCGAATTGTGCATGTATCTATGAACCATATGATAGCTTGAGATATATCAGGCATTATTCACACCATAACATACATAAGACTACCCATAGCACTAGCATATGGAACATGAGTCATAGAGTCGCGCTCCTCTTGAGAAGGAGGACATGAAGAAGAGCTTAACTTGAACAATAACCCGAATTGTTTACTATGGTTGGCTTGATCCCAAAATTTTGGATATATAGGCAGTTATAGAGATGTAGCCACTTTGGGGATGATAATCCATTGGTAGTCGGCTCATATTTGGCCAAATTTTCATTGATGTGGAGAATTTTTGAAAAGTCAAAAGATCAAAATGGCATGTGATGGGCACCAGAAGTGATAAACTTACGACGGAGACTTGTAACAGATGCTAAGAGTGCAAAGCCATGAATAAGTTCTGCTTACGAGCTTGCTCCGAGATGCGTTTGTTGATGGTTTTAGGTGGGATGCGTAAACACTCTGACATATAATATAGGAGCAAATATAAGGAGGTATAAGAAACCATGAAAAATAAATAAAAGAAATGCTCAAGTCGAAATGCTGATACATATAAAGCTCTTAGAAAGATTTTTTGTTAGTGTCTTAGATTGCTACTTCAAGATAAATTGTCCTGTTGTTCAGTATATAAACAAAAGAAACTTCATGCAGACAATAATTTCTACGAATGTATTGTAATACCTTAGGCGTACTGCAACACTCTAGGCAAATCCCACATCAGTAAAGTATGGGAGAGATACTGAGTTTATAACTTAATTAATAAGACACAGCGCCCCAGGAACAAAACTATTTGGGGTGTATGAGCTTACGGTTACTAGGTCTGGGTTGGGTCATAACATATATCTTAGGTCTTCTTACAGCTACTATATTGAAAGAACTTTTGTATAATTTTTTTTTTTTGGTATGGTTATTATCATCCCACAACTAAAGTTTTTCAAGGTTTTATCATCTGACAACTAAAGTTTTTCAAGACTTCAATCGGTTTCTATTAAAAGTTTGAGTAATGTTAGGGACCCCGCATTTAAATCCCATGTTGACCCCCAGCTGATGAGGCAGGACCAAATCATGTTTTTTTTAATAGAATTCATTTGAAGAATATTGAATGAAAATCAAATTTCTCTCTCTTTCCCTATTTTTCTTTCAATATCATAATACTTCCACATAAGATCCATAACATGTTCTAACAATAATTAAAATTTGAAAAAAAGAAGTAAAAAAACTGATTAGTACAACGTGCGTTCCATATTTCAATTGAATTTTGTATTCATGCACACGTGTTATCGAGCACAAGCAAGTAACAATTTTGAGAAACCGGAGCTGAACATGAATCTCCAGATTTATAGTTAAAGAGTCAAGTTCGATAGCTGTACAAATATAGAGGAAGAGAGGATTAACTTAAATTTATACAGATAGATGATGCAAAAGAATTGATAGAAGAGGCAGCAGCCAGAGTTTGTGGATGTATTTCGAATTTGAGATATGAAAACGATTGTAATCATCAACATGTTGGAAGTCGGATGGCATCACTGAAATAAAAATAAGGATGATGGCTATTTGCTCAACCGAGTTGAATTGCACTGAAACCATGAGAAAGGACCCGTGTCTTCCTCGAATAATTCACATTACTTGATTCACAAGTATAAAATAATTTGGCTTTTCAGTCGAGTGATAACTATTCAAGGTTCGCTTACTGAACTGAGTGACCAATTTCTTTTGTGCTAAATAGTAAACATATCATATGAAGCAGGCAGCAGCGCAGGATTATGAAAACGAAAATGATATTCGTTTTAGATTTACGATCAAAAGAGTCAAGCTGGAAAACTGTATAAATAGAGAAGAACTGCGAGTGCGCCTTTCTTTGAGTCGCTATGGTGCCTTGATTTTTAACGCAAATTTCAAGATTCATTCTCAAATAAAAAGAAAAATTTTTCCATTGACATCTCGTCACATGGAAACCAACGTTTTTCCTTTATTTTTATTAGTCCTTATCAGATGACTCAATATGGTATTCTCAATTATTGTGCTTCTTCGTTTGTTTAGAACTTAATTTCCCTCTCAATTTAATTAGACAGGGATTTCACTCTTATTAATTTTATGAGTAGAAACAATAAATTTATACAATTATTTGAAACATAAAAAGGAAATAATATAATTAACATAATTTAGGAATAATGATTGATCAGCAAAGATCGAGTCAATCAATCTTTATGTTGATTGATAATTGATCTTTCTTAATCACTAATTAAGATGAAAACAATCAATCATATTATTTTTTATTAATTGTTTTGATTCCATCAATATTGTTTGATTCTAATTATCATCACCTCAAGCGGGCGAAGGAAATTTTTTGAACTCCAAACTCACTTTCAAAAATTTAAATCCTTGATTTTGATTTGTGGTTTTAGCCTAGTTTCATGCAAAACTTCAGGAAGCATTTCGTTGAAGCTTGTCTAAAAAATCTTCCAATTGTTTCCATGTAAGATTTCTTTTTTTTCTTTTTCCATGAAAAGTCATAAGTAAATTCCTTTGGTCAAGGAATTCTTTCAATATGAAAGTCATTTCTTTGATCTTTTTTCTCACTAAAGGATTTTATCTTCATTCCTTTGATATCGTTATGGAATTGTTCCATTTAGAAAGTCACTCCATTAATCTCTCAAGGAAAACATTAATTGTGAGAATTCCTTTTCATTTATTTTTTTTTCAACATCATTTCCTTGTTATGACGGAAATGGTAGTTAATGATGCGGTCAAAAAACCCTTTTTATTTTTTTATTTTTTATTTTTTGTAAGAGGTTGAAGAGCAATTAAAAAGGAACTCATATCTCTTTTTCTCTTTTAGACCACCATCCACTAGATTCCCATCATAGACACGGTGCTCAAGTCTAAACCCACCAATTTGAGGACTCTCAAATCTACTCTTGTACTATGAAAACTTTTTAAAAAATAATATAAAGAATATAAATTTCAATCTTATTAATTTATGAGCACAGTGACTTAATTTATACAAATATTTGAAACATGAAAAAGAAAATGATACAATTAACATAAATTGAAAATAATAATTGACTAGCAAATAATTCACAAACATAAAGACTTAATTTATACAAGTATTTGAAACATAGAAAAGAAAATGATATGATTAACATAATTATAATGATTGATTAACAAAGATTAAGTCAATTAATTTTTATGTTGATAAATAATTAATCTTTCTTATCGTTAAATAAGATGGAGACCATCAATATTACTTAATTCTTATTGAGGAGGAAAATTTTCTTCTATTACTATGGGTGAAACAAAATTCTTTTGTAATTTACTGGGAATGGAAATTTCAAATTGTGCTACAATAAACAAACTTATTAAAGATAGTTCATATAAATTTCTAATAGAAATTGACGATAAAATTTTGATTGGAACGCGAAAGTGTCCAAACTTAAAATAGTCTTGCATGAAGACAAGAACCGACCAAATTTATTTTTCAATCTCCGGGAAAGAGCGATATTAACTGTACACAGTAAACGCAAAGTGGGAATAGTTTGACCCGGAGAACCATTACTTTTTTCAAAAAGCAATGCCATAATTTCGCTTGCAGTTTTGCACTTTCCCAAACAGCTACCTGTTTCCGCATGGGACTCCTTTGAAATACGTGAACATAGAGATTTTTGCCTGGGGGAGAAAAAATTGAAAACAAATCCTCTCTTAATTAAAACACCAACTGGACATGGACCCTATGAGTACCTTCCAAGAAATTCATACACCACAATTCTGAAAGATGAAACACAGATCTATCTTTTCCATTGACCAAAGTCTGATCAATGGTATAGCACGAAGAGATTTCCCAAACATGCAATGGGAAGTGCAACCGAAGTCCCCTAACTATTTACAGCTCTTTCAGCTGCATTAATCAAACGGTTGCACCTCAGCTCTGGCAAGTAAAAATACCAACAGGCAGATCTTTTAATATCTATATGCTAAAACTTGCACACATAACACAAGACGGAGAACATGGAGTTTACAAATAACAAGGGGAAAAAAATCAATTTAAAAAGTTACGGTGTGTTTGTCATCATTTTTAAAAAGGTGTTTTTGAAAATAATAAATGAGAATGAAAATTTTGGTTTTAGAAACAATACTTTTTAAAATGAGATTTAGGCAATGTTTTTTTTTTTTTGTTTGAAATCCGAATGAGTTTGAATTTTTTTAAAATTTGAATGGATCGAAATACAAATATTTAAATAACAAGTTTTTTTTAATATATGAAAATAAGTGGTATCTTGTTTGTTTTTATAAATACAAAAAATCTTAAACAAGGTTATTTAACATTTACGTCTCTGCAAATCGAAACAAAAAAATGGATTAGATTTTATAATTTAGGAAATTAATACATTTTATAAAGATATTTTTAGAATATAATATCTACTTCTCATTCAAAAAATTTTTCCATTAAGATAAAATTCACAAAAATTTACTTTTTTTTCTATTTACATGTAAATGTCTAAAAATCATACATAAGTTACGGCAAAAAAAAAAAAGAAAATCTTACAAAGTCGGAAATTGATATGAATAAATTGTGAGAAAATTACCTACTTTTTTGTAGACTTTTATAGATAACAAATCTCACTATTGAGATAGATGCATAATGCAAAGTTCGAACAATCTCTACTACTAAAATTGTGAGAAAATTTGGTATTACTTGCAAAATTAGAATTTTTATTTTTAATAAAAATTATTTTAATATAAAATTATTTTAATATAAAATTATAATTATAAAAATAATTGAAAATTTTTTGGATTTAATAAAAATCCCCTAAATTATTAAAATTTTAGGATTTATTCTTTTAAGAAATAAATTCGATTATTTTAATAAAATTTTACAAAATTATAATTTTTTAATAAATAAATTCATTTATTTTTATTAAAATTTTGTAAAATTGTAATTTTTAATAAAAATAATTATGAAAATTTTGTAAAATCTAAATTTAGTATAAATCAGTTGAGCACCTCTATTTGAGATTTATTTTTTATTAAATTTAGGGATATTTTTATGATTATAATTTTTAATTTTAAAAGTTTTTATAAGATAAAATAGTCTTTTAATTTATTTGGGGGTAAATTTGTCATTTTATTAAAATTATTTAATAGTGTTAATTCAAAAGTTGCTAGTTGATAGAAATGTGAAGAAAGGTGGTGCAAAGTACATGTTAAAATTTTGTAGTGGTTGGATGAACATAAGATAAAATAAAGGTGGTGCAATGATAATTTCCCTTAATTTTATAAGGGAAAAGATTAAATTTACACAAGTATTTGAAAAATGAAAGAAGAAATAATATAATAAATATAATTTGAGAATAATTGTTGATTAGTAAAGATCAAGTCAATCTATCTTTATGTTGATTGATAATCAATTTTTCTTGGTCACTACTTAAGATGAAGACAATCAATCATTTGATTGATTATTTTGATTTTATAAATATTGTTGGATTCTTATCATCCTCCCCCCAGTTGGCGAATGAAATTTTTTGAACGCCAAACTTACTTTTTAAAAATTAAAATCCTTGATTTTGATTTGCGGTTTCATCAGTGTGTCATACAACAATTTAAGAAGCATTCCATTGAAGCTTGTCTAGAAAATCTTCCAACTATTTCCATGTAAACTTTATTTTCTTTTTATTTTTTTCCATGAAAAGTCATAAGTAAATTCCTTTGATCAAGGAATTCTTTCAATATGAAAGTTATTCCTTTGATCTTTTTTTCTCACTCAAGGATTTTATCTTCATTCATTTGATATTGTTATGGAATTTTTTTTCATTTAGAAAGTCAATCCATTAATCTCTCAAGAAAACATAGAATTCTTTTCATTTGCTTTTCTTTTTAACATCATTTCCTTTGTTATGGCGGAAGTGGTGGTTGATGGTTCGGTCGAAAAATCCTTTTATTTATTTATTTGAAGATGTTGAAGAATAATTAGAAAGGAACTCATATCTCTCTTTCTCCTTTAGACCACAATCCCCTGGAATCCCATTATAGACATGGTGTTTAAGTCTAAACCCACGAATTTGAGGACTCTCAAATCTACTGAAATACTATGAAAACTTTTAAATATATATATATATATAAAGAATATAAATTTCAATCTTATTAATTTATGAGCACGACGACTTAATTTATACAAGTGTTTGAAATATAGAAACGAAAATAATAGAATTAACATAATTTAAGATTAATGATTTATTAACAAAAATCAAGTCAATCAATTTTCATGTTAATAGACAATTACTCTTTTTCCATCACTAAATAAGATGGAGACCATCAATCATTTGATGGATTATTTTGATTCCATCAATATTACTTAATTATTATTAAGGAATAAATTTCTCTTCTATTAATATGAGTGAAACAAATGTTATTTCGTAATTTTGTGGGATTAGAAATTTCAAATCGTGCAATAATAAACAAACTTATTAAAGTTAGTTCATATAAATTTCTAATAGAAATTGTCATTGTCAATAAAATTTTGATTGGAACGCGTAATTGTCTAAACTTATTTTAGTCTTGCATGAAGACAAGAGCCGACCAAATTTGTTTTACAGTCTGCCCTCCAGAAAAGAGCGATATTGACTGTACACAGTAATCGCAAAGTGGAAATAGTTTGACCGGAGCGACTACAAGAGAACCACAACCTTTGCAAAAAGCAATGCCGTAATATCACTTGCAGTCTTGCGTCCATTTTTCCCAACAGCCACCTGCTTTCGTATGCCATAATTTCCCTTGCAGTCTTGCATCCACCTTCCCAAACAGCTACCTGTTCCCGCATAGGACTCCTTTGAAATACGCGAACATCGAAAGGTCTAAAGATCTTTGCTTAGGGAAAAAAATTGAAAACAAATCCTCTCCTAATTAAAACACCAACTGCATAATGTCATGACCCAATTGTCCTATCAATCAACGTAGATCACTCGATATATATTCAATATTTCTCCCTTATTTCGTCGATGTGCAATTTATTTAAGGTGTTATATACACCCTCTTAAAGATTCAGCGTCTTTACTAAAATTTGTCACACCATCGTTCAAGAAGACATACAAAATTGATTTGATATTATATGTTATGACCCAATTCAGACCTGACAATATATTATATGTTTTAGACCTTAATAAGGCCTACACGATTTTATTTTTGATGTGTCTATATATCTTCAAATGAGTCTTGACAATTAAGATATATATCATCATTTATAAACTCAACATTTCTCTCAACTCCTCGATACAAGGCAAGGCTCATGGCAAAAGGTTTTGGTCAAAAGGAAGATATTGACTATAATGAAGTTTTCTCTCCAGTTGTAAAACATACTTCCATTCGTATCCTACTTGCCTTAGTTACAAAATATGAGTTAGTGTTGGCTCAATTGGATGTTAAGATGACGGTTTTACATAAAGATTTGGAGAAGGAAATTGACACAACTTAAAAGATATCTTTAACTCCCAAGTATAAGAGTGTCTTGTTGTATTATAACTCGGTGAGTCCGAAGTCGATCTATAGATAAAAGATTTAATTTATTTATTTTATTTTATCTAAAAATTAAGAAAAACTTAAATATAAATAACTTAATTGAAATAAAACTATGAAATTGAAGTAATTAGGGTTGTGGGTCCACTTTTAGAAGTAACTAAAACTTAATAAATTTATTTTGCTATTTTTTTAAGATTTAATTCCCAAAAGATTAATTATATAAATTAGCATTATTTTCCCTTTAATTTTATGATCGATTAAGTAGTTATTGTGCCAAAATTTAATTTGTCTACAATAAGTCAAAATACCTTATATTAAGATCTTAAGAATTTATTGTACCAAATTCATTTGTTTGTCTACAATAAATCATAATTTTAAAATATAAATATGTATAAAATTAAATAGAAAATAATTTAATTTATAAAATTAAAAATAGAATTTGATTAAATCATATTTATTTCCTAAGAGTTTCACCTTCCCTAACTAATAATATTTAGTTAAGCATAATTGAAATAAAAAGAAATATAAAATTGAATTACTTATAATTAAAAGCAATAAAAACAACTAAAATTGAAAATAAAACTAATTTTATTTATTAAATTAATTATACAAAAGATTAAAAACACACCTGAAAATCAAGATTACAGGGAGATGGAGAGAATTTGAGAAGAAGAGAGTTGTAGAGAGATGATTAAAAATATAAAATAATGCTCTATTTATAGACAAATAAATTCATAATCCAGTGTGTTGCGGTCCATCATAAGCTTTATGCATGTGCTCCTCATAACCTTTATATCAAGATCCAATGGCTGGTAAAACTTCAAAAGTTAACATCACACGTGCCATTGTTTGACTCGTCCAATTTTGCCAAAAAACAGTTGAGATTTGGTGAGTTAATGGGTGGATCGGGTTGACCCGAATACAAAGATTCGGATCCTACAACTTGCTTCCCCAACCATTGCCGCGTGGCACAATCATGGCCATTGAATCATGAACGGTTGAGATTTATTCAAAATTGTTAGCTATCTCATGCACTCATATCTATTGTAAGTTCATTTTATCATCCAATCAGTACTGATCTTAAGGTTTTCGGACCTCCGGAATTCAAATTTTACCTCTGTTTATCTGTTTGGGGCCTCGAATTACATGAAATTAATATTTTTCCTAATAAACACATAAAAATACACAAAATTATATATATTTAAAACATAATTAATAATTCCTAATATATTACATAAACACAAATATAAATTATAGCATAAGCACAAAATAATATTATTATCGCTTGATAATTAGACAATTTTTAATACTAATCAAAAATCTATATGATTCAGCCTTGTGGTTTCAAAGTTGCTGGAAAGGAGAATCATGTATGGAGGTTGATTGAATTTTTATACGGACTGAAGCAATCGCTAAGACAGTGGTACAAAAGATTTGATCAATTTATACAATGGCAAAAATTCACTAGAAGTGAACACAATCATTGTGTTTACTTTGGAAGACTACTAGATGGAGCTTGTTACTCTATGTCAACGATATGCTTATAGTTTCAAAGAATATAGATGAGATCAAAAGATTAAAGAAGCAGCTGGCTTCTGAGTTCGAGATGAAAGACTTGGGTGATGCACAGAGAATACTTAGGATGGAGATTCGTAGAGATAAGAAGAATGGGCAGCGTATGGTTGACTCAAAAGTCTTATTTGAAGAAAGTGCTAAAAAGATTCGGCACGGATGACAAAACTAAACCGGTATGTACACCTTTAGCTCCTCATTTCAAATTAAGGTCTTCTTTATATCCTAGATCTCAAGAGGAGTGCGATTATATGGCTCATGTTCTATATATTAGTGTTGTAGGTAGTCTTATGTATGCTATGGTATGTACAAGGCCCGATATATCTCAAGCAATGAGCATGATTAGTAGATACATGCACAATCCGGGTAAAAATCACTGGCTTACAGTAAAGTGATTTCTCCAATATCTGTATGGGACAGTTGATGTTGGGTTATTGTTCAATAAGGATTGTGGTCAACAGTGTATGGGGTATTGTGATTCTGATTTTGCCGAAGACCTAGATAAGCGAATATCAACAATGGGCTATGTATTCACATTAGCTGGAGGTTGATTTTACAATCAACAATTGCTCTGTCCACTACGGAAGTAGAGTACATGGTAGCAACTAAAGTTGTAAAGGAAACTATCTGGTTGAAAGGCTTGTTAGGTGATTTGGGAGTAATCCAAGAGAACATTGCGGTCTTTTGTGATAACCAAAGTGCGATATCAAACATATCATGCTCGGACGAAGCACATAGATGTGAAATATAATTATGTGAGGGAGATTATCGAGAGTGGTGATGTGTTGTTGAAGAAGATCGATACAAAAGATAATCCATTAGATACGTTGACGAATGTAGTAACTAGAGTTAAGTTTCAACATTGCTTGAAACTAATTCAAATCCTTCGATTGTGATAAGTTATGTCCTTCGGGAATTTTGAACTATGGTTGGCTTGATCCCAAATTTTGGGTACGTAGGCAGTCATAGAGATGCAACCACTTTAGGGATGATGGTTCATTGATAGTTGGCTCAGATTTGGCTAAATCTTCGCCGAGATGGAGAATTGTTGAAAAGTCGACAACCAAAGCCAACTTTTCAACAAACACACAGCTAGCATGCAAGCTTTGGAGAAAATACAAAATGTGTTGAAACAATTAGCCAAAGTTGGCACCGACCCTTGACAATTAATTGGCAAGTTGATAGAGGAGCCACATGCACTTCTTTTGTTTTTCAAGTCGATGCCAAATTACAGGACTTTTGCCAACCACTTGAAGACTTTTTGCAGTGAAGCTCAACTATAAATAGAGCTTCATTCATAGAGAAATTTGCATCCCAAAATTTCTTAAGCTTATAAGTTTCTAAGCTTTTGATAATTCTGAGAGTGTGAGCAATTGGAGAGTGTGTGTGAGAGTACTGGCTATATTTGGATTATAGGAAAGTGAGATTTTTTTTACTCAAATTTGTACTTAAATAATTGTTAATAATACAATTATTTTTCTCTTGCTCCCGTAGACGTAGGCATATCACCGAACCACGTAAATTTTGTGTCCTTTATTTTTCTATAATTCTTTGGTGTGCTTGATTTCGCATTCCGCGCACAGCAAGAATTGCTTCAATAAGACCGATTAATTCTTGAGAGCCCCATAATGAATTGTCCCTCTGAGACTCTGCTGCATGTAGCAGCATTGCTTGGGCACAAGGACTTTGCAAAGGAGATTTTACGCCAAAAGCCTGAACTTGCTAGAGAGTCAGACTCGCAGAAATCATCAGCTCTTTGCATAGTATCATACTATTAGAAGTCGACCCAGACAAGTGTTCCGTTATGGATGTTGATGGAAGTAACCCTTTTCATCTAGTAGCCATAAAAGGCCATATTGATGTCTTGGAAGAGCTGGTCCGAACAAGACCTGGTACTGCTTCTGCTTGTCTGATCTGGGATGAAACCATCTTACATTTGTGTGTGGAACACAATCAGTTGGAAGCACTAAAGTTTTTATTGGAAAATATCGAAGACTCTGAACTTTTGAATGCCAAGGATGATTATGGCATGGCCATTTTGCACCTTGCAGTTGATGATAAACAAATTGAGGTATGGATCACTCATATCACATGTAAAACTAGGGTTCTCGATACACACACAAAAATGTTTTTGTAAGAATTGATTAATATTAACATCCTTGCAGGCCATCAAGTTTTTGACAGCTAGTATTGCAATCGAAGAGAATGCTGTTAATGCTAAAGGCTTCACTGTTGGGAAAATATGTTCTTTAAAAGCATATGTGTTTATTTAATTGTAATAAATATTGTTTCTAATTAATAAAATTAATGAGGTATTTTATTCAAATATTTTAATTGCATAAATATTTTGATCAAAGTCCATTTAATCATATTATATGTATTTATGTGATCACCATGTGGATTCACAGAAGACAAAATATAAGCTATCTTATGATTAAATAAATTTAGTTCGCAGTTGATAAATAAAGTTGGGCACTTTATTTAGGTATAGACTGTAATAAATTCATTGAATGATTTCATGATTGTAATTGTTATTCCATTTGAGTTACCAATGGACACGACACACAATTGTGTCAAGATTACTCGGCATCTTGGTGGAAGCAATTATGAGTATTGGAGTTATGGATTAACAATATAAAATTTGTACAACACATCTCTTGATGGGTTTTCGGCACTTGATCATAGAATTCTCAGGCCAGAGTGTGTCAAACATGTTTAGTATGTTGAAAATGATCATTAGAGAAAACCAGTAAGTATCAAGGAATAAGATGTAATTAAATTAATTGGACAGTTGAGATATCGATTTAATTAATGATGTGGTATAAAGGATTGTGCAGTAAAGAAATCAATGTGGCTTGGGATGAATTATTATTCGAGCATACAATTATGGAGGTCAATTCTAATCTTTTAGTGGAGTAGATTTGAAATTAAATAATTGGACTAGTTTAATTACATGTCTAATTATAGTAGCCACTATTATATGTTCCCAAATGATCCCCGAGTTAGCTCATTTAATTGACTGCACCACTACTAGACCAATAAGTAAGATAACTAGTTATTTGGGTCAAAAGTCTAAATATATCATTTAGTGGGAGACTTCATTTAATTAGCTTTTGTGTAAGGAGCCTTATGTTATTTTACAAGGTGGGTCCTCTATAGAAAAAGCAAGTAACGTGAGTTTAGTATTTTAATTATTTGGAACCTAGGATTTTTACTAAAGGGATATATAAAAGGTTTATTTTTCTCTAAAGAGAATAGAGAGCAGCCACTTTATACAGATCAGAGAAAAAGATTTTTCTCTCTATTGTTGAGAGAAAAATTTTCTCATGCTAGTTGCTTTGGTAGTGATAAAGGCGCTCACACGTCAAGTGCAGATCGAACCTGAGTCATAACCTCGAAGATCATTGGTGACAGTTCGTGATTTAACAAGCGTGGTGGTGATGGATCGTGATTTAGGAGCCTAAATCACTCTAGCGGAAAAAGTCAAATCAGATTTTCAAGATACGATTTTTAGATCACAAATTCTTATATATTATATGAGAGCAATCTTCAAAAGATTTTATAAAAAATTTAAAAAACCTGATCTTACCCCAACATGAAATGCACAATTGAACCACATAAGATTCTATTTCTTGTGTGTTGTGAGTTATTTCTTGTTTAGGTTAAACACTGTGATATTAATCATTAGATCTATAGCCTATTGGAATTGAGTTAGGAACTTGATATCTAATCTTGGTTTCTTCTCTAACTTATTTGATCAAGAACTTGAGTCTCCTGGGCAGTGGCTTAGCATCTTGAGTCTTAAGGGGTGCTAAATCACTACAAAACTAGAACATGAAAGTAAGGCTAACAACAGGCTAGAGAGAAACATGTCAATAACCCATAATTCATGCTCAAAGCTTAATGAGACATAATATTTCTACCTACTATTAATATAAAGATATCCCAAGGGAAAGAAATGATAATCTAAGTCTACGTTACCATAACATCTATGCTTGAGGACACTTAACAAACCAAAAAAATGAATAAAACTAGCCTCAATATATATCATACTTACAATTCCTGTCTTCTAGGTCCTTTTCGTCTGCAAAACCTGATAGTATGAAACCATGATCAAATACATGAGTTGGAAAAGTTTTAAAACAAAAAAAACAAGAGCAAAAACCAAAATCATCAGTATTGGAAAGAGAAAAACAGTGATTAAAAGAAAAAAAAAGAAATTGGAAGAATCTAAATCCTTTGACAAAGAAACATAACAAACTAGGAGGTGTTACATCAAGGAAAGAAGCATTGCAACTGGAGAATATGAGATAAGTATTAACCAAACATATCTAAATTCTAAAAGCTCCAACTTTGGGTTCAAAATCTTACTATTTTCTTATTTTCAAGTTCAACTACATTGCAAATCCAGTTTAACAATAATTAGATCAATTGTACTCGACTTTGATTTTCACCAACCAACAACATGAATTCATATGAAGAGAATAAATAAAATAAAAAGCATAAAGAGAGAACATGATACCATTTTGCATGAGCATACCAAAAATTCTAAAAATCTCACTTGTTCTTGCTGAGAATAAAGAGAGACGAGAGTTGCCAAGCTAAAAATATTTGTGCTGGTGGTAATTTATATATTATGTAATAAACACAAGCTAATTATGAGTTTAAATCTTTTCAAAAAAAAATTACAGAGTTTAATAAAGAATTACCTACTGTGTCGGGTGATTTGATCAGCATAAGAACATATTCATCTCCATGATCACTGACCACTTTATTGATCAGCTAAATCATCTCAATCAACACTAGTAATCACCAAATAATCCAAGACCCACCACACAATTGCCTCAGCAGCATTCGTGGGCTCCCAAAAGGTCAAGGGGTGGGTGTGCAAATGACTTCTTCACATTGTAAATCCTATCATTTGTAATCAATCCAACCTAATTAACGCACATTCCAAATTCGTATTAACATATGTACCATTTGATAAATCCGAATAATTACTTACAACAGCAAGTATAGGTATCGCCCAAGATTAAAATTGTGTCTGTAAAAGGTGTTTGTCTCGCCAGCAGACCTGTACTCCCCCAAATTAGGGCATTTGCCCTCTTCACAATACGTCTGAGGCTTCAATTCGCCCATTTTTTTCTTCCTCTAATGAAGGAATTGCCTCCTATTTGGCCTTTGCCATGGGCTTCTTTCGCTTATCACCTTGGCTTCTTTTACAGAACAGTCAACGTGCGTTTTCAGATATAACTTACCTTTTCTTAACTGGCTTCTCCGATATTCTTTAATACAAACGTGCCCATCCCTGAAGCATTCAATCAGTTGGCTTTAAATCTAACGGTTACATTGAATGAGGACAAAACGTGTTGCACGTTGCAACTATTGCAACATAGAAGGACCCTGATTGGGTCAATAAATACATTAAGTGAAGAGTTTTAAAAATTTAAAAATAAGATCATATAAATTTGGCAAAGGGAATGATTTTAAAAGTTTGAAATGTGTTTAAGAAGATATATATTGAGTGTTCGAAAATATATATTTATAAAGGAGAAAATCATCATTTTACATTTCAAGTCTTACTAACATTCTTATTTTTATGTATTTAAGCTTCTTGTGATTTAATTATGTGTATTTTATTTTAATTAAGTATTTTATGTATTTTAGGGACAGTCGAAAACCTTAGGAGGAGCATAAAATAAAAAATGGTATTGTTCACATGTACGGTATTATCCATGTTACTGTTCACGACATTGTTTATGTATACAGAACGATGACGTGGTATTGACTAATGATGTAGCATTGACTGATGAAGTGTCACGATCCTATTGGACTAAAATTCTTACACATTGTTGATCGATGACGTGGCAATATGTTAGTGGACCAAAAATCACGCGTACGATACATGCATATACACGGGATTATTTTTAACCAAACTGCGTCACTATTCAAGCCGTGTGGTCAAACCGCTTATTGTTGACTGATGACGTGGTGCAATCCTGAGCGTCCAAAATATTTTTAATCCGATGGCCATGATTTACTTAATGTATCTATAAAAAAAAGGGGGCTCTCCCCTCCTAATTTGGCATCCATGAATTCATTTTTTGAGTTCAATTTTCTGTAATTCCTTCTCCATCTTGTATTTTCTATGTAAATTCCTTCTCCATCTTGTATTTTCTATGTATTTTAATAAATTCTCATTTTGCCCCTAGTTCAATTATGAGTAGCTAATTTTTTTTCAAGCTTGGGTTGAAGGTGAAGTCTCAACATGTGTCATGGGCTTTATTGGTAAATTTACTATCTCTTCCCCTCTAATTATTGTGGATATTTTGACTTTTCATCAACAAATAGTAATAATCTTGTCTAGATACCGCCGTGGTTTCACCAACTCCCTAGTACAAGGTTATTATTATTTGGCATGATAAGCCCTTAGCACCATATTGATTAGAGTGTGATTCATGAAGAGTGGAAACCTCCCTCATGATTTAATTGGCATTAATAAGGAATATTTGGCCCATGATGCATGTTGATGCAGATCCGAATACCCAAGTGTCTTAATTTCAATATATTTCACTTTAATTTATTCTCGTCATTTTAATTCAAATTTTAGGATATTCCAAATTATTTTTACCACAAATCCAACCGTCCACATAGAAAATTAATTCTACATGTAATTAAAATCCACCTCCTCGTGAGATCAATACTTGTCACTATTAATCAATTCTACAATAGATTCGTGCGCTTGCGAGTTCAATAAAATTTGCACAACAATACAAAATAAACAAAAATTCACATATGTTCTAATTTACTGGCTTCTGCATCAGAGATATTGAGCGTATGGAATCAAAGTAAATTTAACCTATTTACGGAATTCTAAATATTAAAAAAGGAATGAAAATGGAAAAGAATCTCTACTTTTTGGGATTACCAATGTAGTAAATTCTTGTTACAAAAATTTAGGTAACATTTGTATTTTATCTAAAATTTAAATGGCTCTAAATTTTTTTAAAGTTTGAGTAACATTTTTTTCTTTTTTTATATAAGAATATAAGTGGCATCTTATTTATTTTTATAAATAGAAAATATTTTAATATGATTATTTGATATATATAACCTTGCAAATCAAAACAAAAAAGGAGATTAAATTTTATAGTTTAAGAAATAAATATATTTTATAAAGATATTTTTAGAATATAATGTTTATTTCTTATTCAAACCCTTTCCGATGCAGGTAAAAGTAAACAAGAATTTACTTTTTCTGTTTAGATATAAGTAGAGGTGGCCAATGGGCTGGACAACACGAGGCACAACACAAGCACGGCACGAGCATGTTTTGGTAGAGCACGTGGCGTGGCATGGCACGGCATGACACGCATGTGGGCTAGGCCGGGTTTAGATTTTAGGCATGTGGGACCTTAAAAGAACGGCACGATTAGAGATGAGCCAAAGCACGGCACGCAAAAAAGCACATAATAAGCACGTTTTCATTTTTTAATGAAAGTAAACTTAAAATTTATGACTTTATAAATAATTTAAAATTGAATCTTTTAATATATTTTATTAGCTCAAGTTTTTTTAATTTATTTAATTCTTAGTTTCAAAAAAATAAAATTGATTTATGTTTATAATCTATTAAATAAATAATTGATATCATGATTTTGTAAATGTGTATTAATATTATTATAAACTATGATATATGACTCTACGTAATTCTAAGTTAACAATTAAGTTAACCCTTAAAAACAATTATTATTGTTGTTGTTGTTAAGTACTAAAAAATAATTATAATATAGAGTCAAACTTAGTATTAATATTATATTCTCTTATTATTAATAATTTTTTATTATTGAATAAGAACTTGAGTTTTAAATTATTTATTCTATTAAATTTGAATAAAGGCATATGGATCCAAAAAAGTACACGAAGTTGAAAAAAAAGTAAGACAACAACGTGACATGCACTCTTAAAAGAATGCAAAATGAAAAATGAAAAAAGTTTGGTGGACTTTTTTCCTTAGCCACGACATGGCACGTGTGGGCACGACATGAGTGGGCACAGCACGTGTGGTGGGCCGGGCCCTAAGCAAAAAAAATTAAGACGGCACAAGCACGAGCACACGTGAGCTTCCTTTGATAGGCCTAGTCCGGTACGGCACAACATGGCCCATTGGCTACCTCTAGATATAAGGATGCATTTGGCACACTATATTATATTATGTTATATTACATTATTTTTGTGCAGGTGTATTGTATGATGTTGTATTCCATTAACATTGTATTATAACAATATTACACAACGTTTTGTTCTACACTGTACCGTATTAATTTTTAATTATACTATATTTGGTGTTGCGTTGTATTGCATTAATTTTTAGTGATTAATTTAAATTATTTATTTAAAAATGATATTTATTAGTACTTAAAAATACTAAATATAGAAGTTTTAAATTTTAGAAATTTAGCATTTTTTTAGTGTAAATATTAAAAAAATATCATAATTCTTCATAAAGATCAAAGGGTATATCCTTTAATTTTCGGAAGCATAACATTTATTTTCAATATTTTCTAAATATGTAACCTGTTAAATATCGAGGCAAATAATCTCTAAATAATATAAAAAAATAGCTAAAACCTAGAAGATTAGTTCAAAAATCATCTTAGGATGATAGAATAAAAAGTTCATATACACCACAAAATAATCGCAAAATGATAAAGTTTGTTATAATATATTCAATAACAAAATGAATTGTGCTAAACAATCCAAGTAAGAGCTCTGTAGTATATGTAATAATATTTTATATTATTATTTATATTACTATTAATCTTAAATTAATAGTAATATTGAATGAAAATAAAAATTCTCACTATTTCCCTATTTTTCTTTGAATATCAGAATACTTCCACATAAGGTCCATATTTCACTTGAATTCTGTATTCATGCATGTGTGTTATCGAGAATAAGAGAGTAACACTTTTGAGAAACTGGAGCTGAACTTGAATCTCCAGATTTATAATTAAAGAGTCAAGCTCAATAACTGTATAAATATAGAGGAACAGGGGATTAACTCAAATTTACAGATAGATGATGCAAAAGAATTGATAGAAGAGGCAGCAGCCAGATTTTGAATTTGAGATATGAATACGATTGTAATAATCAACATATTGGAAGTCGGATGGCATCACTGAAATAAAAATAAGGATGATGGTTATTTGCTCAACCGAGTTGAATTGCACTGAAACCATCAGAAAGGACACGTGTCTTCCTCTAATAATTCACATTACTTGATTCACAAGTATAAAATAATTTGGCTTTTCAGTCGAGTGATAGTTATTCAAGGTTCGCTTACTGAACTGAGTGACCAATTTCTTTTGTGCAAATTAGTAAATATATCATATGAAGCAGGCAGCAGAACAGGATTATGAAAACGAAAATGATATTTGTTCTAGATTTAAAATTAAAGAGTCAAGCTGGAAAATTGTATAAATATAGAACTGCGAGTGAGCCTTTCTTTGAGTCGCTATGTTGCCTTGATTTTATACACAAATTTCAAGATTCATTCTCAAATAAAAAGAAAAAAATTTCCATTGACATCTCGTCACATGGAAACCAATGTTTTTCCCTTATTTTTATTAGTCCTTATCAAATGACTAAAGATGGTATGCTCAATTAGTGTGTTTCTTGGTTCGTCTAGAACTTAATTTCCCTCTCAATTTAATTAGTCAGGGGTGAAAATTTTTCACCCTTATTAATTTTATGAGCAGAAAGAATAAATTTATACAAGTATTTGAAACATAAAAAAAGAAATAATATAATTAATATAATTTAGAAATAATGATTGATCAGCAAATATCGAGTCAATCAATTTTTATGTTGATTGATAATTAATCATTCTTAATCACTAATTAAGATGAAAACAATCAATCATCCATTGTCTTTGATTGTTTGTTTTGATTCTACCATATTGTTCGATTCTTATCATCCCCCCTCAAGTGGATGAAGGAAATTTTTTGAACTCCAAACTCACTTTCAAAAAATTTAAATCCTTGATTTTGATTTGCGGTTTTACCCTAGTTTCATACAACAATTCAGGAAGCATTTCGTTGAAGCTTGTCTAGAAAATCTTCCAATTGTTTCCATGTAAGATTTCTTTTGTTTTTTTTCCATGAAAAGTCATAATTAAGTAAATTCCTTTGGTCAAGGAATTCTCTCAGTATGAAAGTTCATTCCTATGATTTTTTTTCTCACTCAAGGATTTTACAAATAACAAGTAAGGGGAAAAAATCAATTTAATATATATTTAAAAAAATTACGATGTGTTTGGCATCATTTTTAAAATAGTGTTTTTGAAAATAATAAATGAAAATGATGTTTTTAGAAATGTTTAAAATAAGATTTAGGTTTTTTTTTTTGTCCGAAATCCGAATAAGTTTGAATTTGTTTAAAATTTGAATGGATCAAAATAAAAATATCTAAATAACATGTTTGTTCTTCTTTTTTTAATATATGAAAATAAGTAGTATCTTGTTATTTTTATAAATACAAAAAATCTTAAACAAGATTATTTAACATTTTTGTCTCTGTAAATTAAAAAAAAAAGAGATTAGATTTTATAATTTAGGAAATTAATACATTTTATAAAGATATTTTTAGAATATAATACCTACTTCTCATTCAAAACTTTTTTTCATTCATATAAAATTCACAAATATTTACTTTTTTTATTTAAATGTAAATATCTAAAAATCAGACATAAGTTACGGAAAAAATTTTTTTTACAAAAGTCAGAAATTAATATGAATAAATTGTGAGAAAATTTTCTTACTTTTTTTTGTAGACTTTTATAGATAAAAAAATCTCAATATTGATATAGATGCATAGATACAAAGGATCTCTACTATTAAAATTGTGAGAAAATTTAGTATTAGTTTCTTTTTTTAAAATCTCCATGAAAGATTATGTCGAATTGTGATATAAAAAGAAGAAGATCTTATACTGAATAAAAAAAAATACAAGTGATAGAAGAAGAAAAGAAAGTTTGCAATGATTTAAAAAAAAAAAAGGAATAGTGCGGGGCAAATTGGTATGCTTTCATGAAAATTCCCCAGAGATTTTAATGAAATGTCAGGTCCATCCATTTTTCTTTTTAAAATGAAAATTAAAAATTAGATGGCGATTTCATGTAAAAATTAGGCTTTGTTGTGAGTTCATTTGTCTATTCCCCAGTTTATTCTTATTGATACATAAGACGTGAATTCTGTATCTTGCATCCTGAATTCTTAATTCTCAAATTCAATGGCCGGTTAAGAATTCAGATGTTCGGCTACATTTTCTGGTAGGATTCTAGGGTTTTAATTAGAGAATTAAGGGAGAATAGATGAAGAATTTAAAGAGAAAGAAAAAGATTTAATAGGAATTAGAATCAATTTTATTACTTACCTCCCAAAAATAATAAGAACCACTTATTTATAATAGTTCAAGACAATCCTAATTGTAATTTAATAAGGACTTTAATTGATATAAGAAAACCTAATATTAATAAGAAAGAAATTAAAATAAGCAATTAAAATAAAATAAACTATTAGGGTCCTAACATTTTCCAATAATAGAAGCTATCAATTATAAACGGGAAATTTACAATATTAGCCAAAAAATTTAGGCTTTTTTCAAATTTAACCCTTCGAAGTTTTTTCTTTCAACATTAGCCATATTTTCAATTTATGGACGAAAATACCCTCCCCATTCTCACGTTTCCCTCTCCTAATTTTCTCTCTCTCTCACCAAAGTCTCATCACCGGAAGTTGTATAGATCCTTGGCGACGGTGGAAAGAAGCTAAATCACCTTCAAAACTTTGGAGATATCCAAAATCAAAGGAAAAAATTGAAAAACCTAGGTGAGTTGTTATTGTCGTTGTTGTTTCTGTTTGGCTTGTTGTTGTTGTTGTTGTTGTTGTTGGTAGTGTTTAATGGCGGTGGTGGGTGAGATTCATGTGGGAAAGGAAACGTAAGAGAAAGAGAACAGAAAGGGAAGGGGAAAGCCCGTGCGACAGGCCTGTCGCACGAAGGAAGTGCGACAGGCGCGCGCCTGTCGCCTGTCGCACCAAACCCGTGCAACAGGCACGCCCGTCGCATCAGTCTGTTTTTTTAAGAGTTAAATTTTTTTTACTATAATGTAATAATTTTATAAATATTACAGATACATGGCGAAATCAGAATCACTGGATATTGAAGTAGGCAAGATATATATTCCTTATGCCAATCACTTTCCTGGTCGAATTACGAACATGTGTAAGTTATCTTCGGTCGTGAAAGTGATCCAGGAAAAATTAACAAAGCAGCAATTGAATATGTTCAAAAAGGATATATTTGGGCATTTCTTGGAATGTCGAAGTTTTCCTTTTAGTGGGGTAATATTGCACAATCTTTTACTGAGGCAAGTGGCCCCTGAAGAAGATAGCCCTGAGGATCAGTTATGGTTCGAAATTGGTGGGCATTTGATTTGCTTATCAATTGTCGAATGGTGCTTGGTGACTGGACTTTCATTTGCTAGTCCGAGCAAAGAAAAGGATGATAAAGTGGAGCAGCAGAGGCTACGGAATAAGTATTTTGGCGGTTTGCATCGTAAGATGTGTGTGAAAGAATTCGATGCAGTATTTTCCTCGTTGAAATTCGAGGAAATGGATGATATGGACGCATTAAAAATTGCACTGTTTTATTTTGCGGACAAAGTACTGAATGGAAAAAAAAGTCACGCTCAAATCAACTGGTTTATGCTTGACGACGTTGATGATATAGAATTCTTCCGAACTCGTCCATGGGGTCTATTGTCCTGGAAAGTAATTTACGACAGTCTTGACGATGCATTGGCTGATAGAGATGAGAAATTTAAGAGGAGTCGGTTGCAAAATCCAGATCATAACATCGAAAAATACAATCTTTACGGCTTTATGTACAGGGTTCAGGTGTGTTTTTTTATATTAATAAGTTTTATAGTATTAAATATGTGATAGTTGTTTTATTTGAATTTTCACTTGCGTTGTTGTAGGCATGGATTTACGAAGCAATCAGAGGTATGCCATCAACATGGGTTGTCAAAACGAAAAACAAAATTCCCCTCATATTGCAATGGAAGCCCATGGCGTCCTCGAACATCAACTTTGTGGAGGTTTATGCGTTCTTTAACGACGAATCTCGTCTTGTAAGTAATATGTTTTAGTTAATTTTTTAACTTTACTAAATTTAAGTTATGTATATTTACTTCATATTTTTAATTGAATTTATGGCAGGGGGACGTTCTCCAAACTCTTGAGCCAACTTCAAAGGAGAGTAGGAAAAAATATTGGCTCTCATTAAAGGGTTACGTGCCAAGCATTCCAGAGTGGGTTCATACGGTTGGTATATTTTAAGTACAATCAAATTTTTAATCAATATTTTCGACATATCATTCATTAATTTTAAATGATACTTTATACAGTACCAACCCTCAATCAACGCGATGTCGTCGGATACAAGGCAATCAAACGAGCATGACCATCATGACGACATACCAAACCCAGTACCAGAGCAACGTCATGACACTTCTGAGGATGAGGTTGAGGTGCCTGCTGATGACCACCAGGAGCAAACAGACAACTCTGATGACGCACGTGAGGTATTTATTGTAAATAATATACGATATTTTTCATTTATAATTCATTATTGTTTTACTGTTATTCTAAAGTTTTTATTTCTTTTGTAACAGTCAAGGACAAAGCAGTTTAATGATTACGTCCGACGACGGTTGGATAAGCTTGATCGTAACGTGGAGAAGCTTGATCGTAACATAAGTGAAATAAAGTCAGATTTAAAAGATTTTACAAAAACCGTTGTTGGCTTTATCGACACATTCTCTAAACGTCGAAATAATGATTCTCCCACTGCACGCTCGTATGCGGTGAGCAATGTTAAATTTAATAATTATGTTCTTTAACTTTTTTTATAGTTTAATATTTTCTTCTTTGTGAATGGACAGGCCCCGGATGATTGTGGACTGTATACTGACGTGGGCAATCAAAATTTGTCTACGCCCACGTCATTGTACAGTTTCTACGGAGATGTTAGTGGGGAGAGCGTGCAGGTGTTCACTGAGTTTCCCCCACGCGTTAGTAAGTTCGGTCGCGCGTACATACCGTCGTATGTTTATAACAGTCCGTTCGTGATTCCTCCAACGAGGAGAGGACAGAACGTGCGGCCTTTACCTCGACCCCAAATCATGGAGCATGCGATTGACATGAGTACGAATGTGGATGTAAATCCACTGCGGGGACTGGAGGACGCTAGTATGTTTGTTGAGTTTGATCGATGGTTCGCTGGTGATATCACAATGGATTGGAGAGTACAGCACCCGCGGTCATTCTTTGAAATCATTTTGGGTACAGCCTCGATGGGATGGCTAGGCGATGAGGTATTTATTCTATCGAAGATTTTAGATTGTTGTCGACTTGTGTATAAAATTTTTCTTTTACATCGTAATGTTTGTGTTTCTCTACAGCATATTCACTAGTATTTCCGCTTGATTAGCGCGAAGCAACGACAGTTTCCAAATGCCTTAGTTCAACGTGTCACACATACTGATACATTTTTTTGGGTAACGTTTCGACAAAACTTATAAATGCTATTTATTTTTATTTATTTATTACATTTAAATTTTGTTAATTTATGCATTTCTTGGTTCTCTATGTACTAGGTATTCTTGAGGCAGCTATGGAACAACGGGAATTGTGCGGTCGATTCATTAGATTTCGACGACCGCCTGAATAGTTATTTGTGTGGGCGACAGCACACACTATCCAAATCAATGACGGATGTTGATATGGTACGTATTTTATTATATTTCAATATTCGAGTTGACGCTTTTACTTAGTTTCTGTTTCAATTTCGTATATAACGAACATGTTTTTCAAATGTTATATGCAGTTACTCATCCCAGTTAACTTGGACAACGAGCATTGGGACCTAGCACGAGTAGACTTCTGAAAAATAGAGTATGGATTTACGACTCATTGCTCACATTTCGCGACGACAAAAGGTACAGGTTGACATTCAAGCCACTTGAAGTTATATTCCTGCAATGGTTGGAATATGTTGGCTTTTACAACATTCGACCTGAGTTGCGGAGTGCAGACCCCTGGAAAGTGATAGCAGTTAAGAGCGCGCCTCAACAAGAGCCCGGAACTGGCGATTGCGGTGTGTTTGTATTGATGGTTACGATGTATTTAATATTCGGGCTTAAATTAGAGTTTGACGCTACGCATGTCCAGTACTTTAGAAAGAAGATTGCGGCTGACATATTTAATGATGATATTGTATTATAAACGATTGTAGTAATTGATTCTGTTCAAACTTGAATTTTTACTTTAATTTGCGCACTTAAGTTTATATCATTTTAATGCTCACATTTTAATAATTAAAATAAAATAAAGTTATATGACATATAAGTGTACAATACACAAAAATAAATAACAGTTTTTACCAATGAAACACTAAAAATAATAAAAGTTTTAACAGACGAATAACAGAAAATACATCTAGCTTGAAGTTGACGCAATGGGATTCTTACATCGCTTACGATTATGGCCTAGTTCATGACATCGCCCGCATCGTACAGTCCGCCGGTCAACGTCCTCGCCAGCCGAGGGTATTCTGAGCTCTTTATGATGCCCAGGTTGTGGTGCCTCAACTGGTGGGTATACTTGCATCTCCTGAATTTCATCTGGAACTTCCCAATCAGCCATATCACCAACTGGCTCCATTGGTTGTGCATAAGCCATCACCAACGATTCTGTAGTGTAAAAGTCCGAGCAAAGGCTAATAAAATCCACCCGGTGTGTTAGACACGCCGCAATTGCATGAGCACATACAAGCTGGTCAAGCTGAAACACTCTGCAGGTGCAAGTTCTCTTTTACAAGTCAACCAAACTTCCTTAAGCCCACTGCCTACAACTTGAAATCGATGCGGTGACACCGGTTGAACTCTCATTCTTTCAGCTATAGTTCTTCTCTCAGTAACTATTTCATCCGCCCATGTCGTTAGCCGAGTAGTCATTGATTCAGCCATAATTTTCCTATCATAAAACCATTGTTGTAATGTTTTCCTAAAGTGATCAACAAGATGAGTTACAGGAAATTTTCGAGGTTCCCTCATAAAAGAATTAACACTCTCCGTGATGTTTGTGGTAAGTATACTGTACCTCCTACTTTCAAACTGAGACCTTGCCCAATTACACGTACCGACATTATTTTCTAGGTAATCAGCCGCACCAGAGTGGATCATCCACAGCCCTTCAAGTTGTCTCTTAAATTCCTCGTGGCCATATGCTTTTGCTGCATTAATAAAGGTAGGTTCAAATTGATCCCAAAGAGCTTTGGACATTCTAAACTGTGACTTAATGTTACCTTTCACGTGGTAAAAACAAACACCATGAGCTGCATTGTGAAAGACTTTAAGAACGGCTCTCCTTATGGCAGTGCATCGATCAGAGATGATTACCAACTCAGGTCTATCGCCAATCACTCCGTGTAACTTCATCATAAACCATTCCCAAGCATCATTGTTTTCAGAATCCATGATCCCAATGGCTAACGGATACAATTGATTGTTACCATCAAGACATGTTGCCACGAACATGCTTCCACGATACAGTCCCTTTAGATGAGTACCATCTACAGCAATAACAGGCCGAATGAACTGCATAAAACCCTTGATGGAAGATCCGAGTGCCACAAAATAGTACAAGAAATTACCATCTCTATCCTGCTTGAAGTGAGTGACTGTACCCTCATTCGCTGTAGTTAGTACGTGAGAGTATTTCGGGAGTAAGTTATATGACTCTGCAGGGTTGCCTCGAACTATTTCAAGACCAACTTCTCTCGCCCGATATGCCTGCTGATATGTTAACTGAACACCGTATTGCTATTGCATATCTGCTCTTATGTCATTCGGAGTATAAATCCTCTTGTCTAGAATATATTTATCTGCGATAATATGACCGACAACCCGGCTCCTTACTTGATGACGTCCATCAACCAATACCTCATTATGACAAGTGTGTACATTGTCAATTCTCTTCACCACCCAAGGATCATTTTGCTCGTTCGAACATCTAGTTGCTCGAATACGCCATTTACATGATTCTGAAGAACAGTGAGCCTCAAAACGTGTCGTAGTAGACCGTGCAATCTTGAACTCATACTTATCTCTAAAGGCCACCTTGCGTAGTTGTAATATAAATTCACTCTTCTCAGCAAATAACATACCCACACTGATATCATCTGAGTCACAACTGCTAACAAAGCTTGGAGCAACCGTGTCCGAAGGCAAAGTTAGAGCAAGACTTGTAAGAGGATCAATTCTCCTTCTAGACCGAACCATAGAAGGAATAGGTCTATTGCCTCTGTTATTCACAGGAGCATTATCTTCATACTCATCCTCATGCTGATCTGACGGAACATTCGAAGGGCCGGCTCTTCCATCATCACCATCATTATTGAAATGAGTACCCCTTGTATTATTAGAAGGTTCTGCACAAACATTATCCCCCGCTGTCTCATCATGAAAATCATCATTGTCCCGAAAATCATTGTTGTAATACGGAGATTACCGTTGCTCCAACGACGTCATTATTGGAAATACCGTTGCTCCAACATCCTGTAACGTAACGTCGTGATCCTCAATGTTGTCATAATTGTCGTGGATTGGAGAGTAATATTGCTGCAGCGATACTGTCCTTGGCAACACCTCTTCATCATTATCGGGGCCAGACATATTTGCTCTAAACGAAGTTTCTGTATCGACATGCGGCTCAATACCTTCACTCGAAACTCGAGGTGATGTGGTCACGAATATAGGAATGCATCCAAAATTGGCTACGTCGGATGCCATATGCAACATAACCCTCACCATTTCATCATCAAATATATCCATAAGTAGTGCACATATACGATATAATGTGTTACTAGACCTCAAAGTTGTCTTCATTGTAATACTATATTCATTAGGGTTTATTTGTAACACCTCGTATACTCTTGCCAATAACTGATCAAACAGACAATTTTTCCTAACCAAAAAAGCTCGATTTTTACCATTCACATACTCCATACGGCCATCATCTAATATCTCCCACCAACCATCGTAACACAATTCAAGTACAACTGCATCCATTAAACCTGAAATTATAAAAAAAATTATTTAAATCCGGATCAAATTAATACAAATTTAATAAATATTGTGCGACAGGCAGCCCGTCGCACCAAGAGTTGGTGCGACAGGCAGCCCGTCGCACCAAGAGTTGGTGCGACGGGCTGCCTGTCGCATCAACTCTTGTTGCTACACCCAGCCCATCCCTGAATTTAGATTCACCAACAAAAGCTGAAAAAATAACTCATACCAGTAAGTGATGTTGATTAATGTTGGATCTGGATAGATTATAACTGACTTTTACTATTATTTGTTGCCGTCGTTGGTGATTCACGAGTACAAAACTAAGCTGCTGCGTTTTGTTTGTTTCACGATTCGGAGAAAAGTTGGTTTTGTTATGTGAAAAAGGGTAATTTCGGAAGAAAGATTTGAATTTGGCTAATGTTGATAAAAAAAGTTGCTATGGTTAATTAAGAAAATGATAAAATAATTATGGCTATTTTTGTAAATTTCCTGAAAAACAGTGAAGAAAAAGTGGATGCAAGAGAAATTATGACATCAAAAGTTGTGGTTGATGACATCAAAACGCGTACAATGCGTTCTCGAATTTATAACGGTTAAATTCGAACACTGCATCTCCAATTATGCAACGGTTCGTTTACAAAGTGAATGTGAATTATTTGAGGAAGACACGTGTCCTTTTCTCACGGTTTCAGTGCAATTCAACTCAGTTGAGAAAATAACCATCATCCTTATTTTTATTTCAGTGATGCCATCCAAATTCCAACATGTTGATTATTACAATCGTATTCGTATTTCAAATTCAAAATACATCCACAAACTCTGGCTGCTGCCTCTTCTATCAATTCTTTTGAATCATCTATCTGTATAAATTTGAGTTAATCCTCTGTTCCTCTATATTTATAGGGAAATTTATAAACTAGCCTAAAAGTTTTGGGTATTTTCACAAATAGCCATCCTAGGTTTTTTTTTTTTATCATATCTAGCCATTTATGTAACTTATAGACCTAAATACCCTCAAACCTATTAACAAAATGCCTAACAATCTCATTAAAACCAATCTCACCAAAAATCACCACCCTCTTCTCATCCAAACTAACCATTCTCTACACACTAAATCATTAATTTGAAAGCAAGAAATTAATGTTAGTATTTATTTTACACAATATGTATTTTTATCTTTGGATTATTTGAAATTTATGCATGTATTTTGAGTAAAAATGAGTTGGGGGATGAACCCGAAAAACATACGATAGGCACTTGTCACACATTGAGGTTGTATGACAGGCACTTGTCACACACAAGTTGTCGCACAAAAAGTCTGTCCCACGCCCATCCCACGTGCAACAGGTGCCTGACCCATGCCTGTCCCATGTGCTTTACTTTTTTTTAAAGTAGTGATAATTTTGTTTATCTTTCCTTAATTATTCAAGCTTGATGGAGTCAGTTGTTCTTCAAATGTGTTTTGATGGATCATAGGAGGAATTGATAGATGGTCGTTTTGAGTATAAAAACGAAAGAAATAGAGCTTTTTTGGTTCTAAAAAACTGTATGTTTGCTGTATTTCTTGCAAGAGTAAATGAAGTTTTGCAAATAAATTTGAATGATTATAGCATCACATTAAAGACAACTTTACAGTAGAGATGTTCTATCCAACCTGTATGTACACTATCTATGGATGTACAAGATGATGAAATGGTAAGAGTTATGTTACATATGAGCTCTAATTCAATGAACGAGGGGTGCATCCCTATTTTTGTTACCAAATCCCCAAAGATAACAAACCAAGAGCCTGTTGAAGAAGAGAATAACGGTACACTGGCGGTTGATGAAAAAGAGGTGTTCCCACTGACATCATCACAACAAGGTTACTCTTCTTTTTAATATAATAATAATCCCATTAATGATACAAATAATATATTAATAGACAATATTAATGCTAAATCATACCATAGCCCGATTGATGATGAGGACAATGATATTTTCAATGCTTGTTTTGATAATGGTAATGATGATCATTTAAATAATACTTATGATGGTGAGGACAATGTGCTTGATGAGGGTCTATTCGACAATAGGGAAGGGTTACCTGACTTTTAGAGTGAGCAACAACTACCCTGAAGTCGTCCTGTCATTCCAAGGCCCTGTTCAAAGGGTGTAACAGTTGACCCCCTTATAAGTATTGCACCAGTTTTGCCTTCAGACTTGGTTGCTCCAGATTTTGTTCGAAACATTGGGTCCAATGATATTTGGGTGGGCAAATTGTTTGATTCCAAATATGATTTAATATTGGAATTGCGCAAAGTTTCCTTGAGGGATAAGTTCAATTTCAAGGTTGCAAGATTCACATCAACACGTTTCGAGGCGCACTATACTTTAATGTCATGTAAATGGCGACTTCGAGCAAAGAGAGCATCAAATCAAGAGAATGTACGTTGGGTAGTGATGAGATGTGACAACACACACACACACTTGTCGTAATAAGCCTAGGGGCCATCATCAGGCAAGAAGTCGGGCTATCGGTCATATCATCGTAGACAAATTTATTCAAGCGAAGCAGATATACACTCCAAATGATATTATAGCAGACATACAACAAGAGTACATTATTCGCTTATCATATTAGCAAGCATATCGGGCTAGAGAATTTGCTCTTGAGGTGATATGAGGAAGTCCATCAGAATTGTATAATTTACTCCCCAAGCACTCTCATGTATTGGAGAAGGAAAATGAGGGTACAGTAATTGGACTAAAGTTTGATGGAAATAATAATTTTTTGTATTATTTTGTGGCTATTAGATCTTGTATCAATGGTTTTCTACAGTGTATCAGGCTAATGATTGTAGTTGATGGTACTCATCTTAAAGGATTATTTCGCGGAACAATGTTTGCGGCAACATGTTTGGATAGAAACAATCAATTGTATCAGCTAGCTATTGGGATTGAGGATTCCGAAAATAATGACTCATGAGAATGGTGTATGAAGAATTTGCATGGAGTAATTGGTGACGTGCCAGATTTAGTAATTATCTCCGATTGATGCACTTCTATTCAGAGAGCTGTTATGAAGATATTTCGTATTGCCATCCATGACATTTGTTTTTACCATGTCAAATGTAACATGAAGTCGAAATTCAGGATGTCAAAAGTTCTTTAGGATAAGTTTGAGCCAACATTTATAAACGCAACAAAAGAGTATGGATGAGGGAACCGCAGAAATTTTATCAGGGAATTTATAGGAATGGTTTATAACTAGGCACGATCTCAATTCGATGGTAGGAGGTACAAAATTCTAACCACCAACATTGCAGAGAACGTGAATTCTTTTATGAGGGAATCGCAGAAATTTCCCATAACTCATTTGGTTGACCACTTCAGAAAAATATTGCAACAATGGTTTTACGATAAAAAAAAGGTGGTAGAATCTATGAGCACTCCTTTAACAACGTGGGCAGATAGAATAGTATATGACATAAAATATCAAGTTGAAAGAATGAATGTTCGTCCAGTGTTTGAGCATAAATTCTGGGTTTGGGGTGGCGGTGTGAATGAGGGGTTAGTTGACATACAGTGTAGGACTTGTAGTTGTAGAATATTCCAACTTGATCAACTTGTTTGTGCTCATGTAATAGCTGCTTGTCTACATGCTTGAGTGGATTACATAGATCTTTGTTCTCACTTTTGTTAACATGAATATGTTAATAATATTGATTTTGATAATAATAAACTTTAAATGGTTTTTGATTAAAATGTTGGAGCTATTCTTTAATAAACGAAAGCCTTATAATAATTTCAATTATATTCATAAAAGTTGGATAACTATTAAAATTCAAAGTGGAAAATGATTCTCTGTAAAATCTAGCTTAAAATGTGATTATTGAAATAAACGGTAAATCGTTTTCTTTTAAACGATAAACCGTTTTCTTTTGAACGGTAAACCGTTTTCTTTTAAATGGTTAATCGGTTAAAACCAGAGAGCAACAAATTGCCTAAGCTCTAATCGATTAAGAAAACGGAAAACACAAAAGGCTCGGAAGGCTACTGGAATTTAACGGCGAACCGTTTATTTAAACAGTTAATCGATAAATTCCAGAATGAAAGATTGTACGTGTAAACAAACGGCAAAAGCTTAAATGAAACAGATAAGGCTAACTTGTTTTGCAAGTTATTGGAAACAAACGTTGAACCGTTAATTACAAATGGCGAACTAGGCTGACCAATAAATTCCAGAAAGGCTATTTCGTATAAATCTTTAACTGTTTAGTATGAACTAACAACTGAAGTTTATCTTGCAGGTCTCTGGAATTTAACGACTAACGAGTAAACCTAAACAGCAAACCGTTTATTTGAAATTTAGCCCAACAGTAACTTTTGACCAACCTAAACGGTTAATCGTTAATGGCTAACGGCAAACCGTTTTCGGGCAGACAGTTTATAACGACTAATTTTTCAGATCCAACTATAAATAAACTCATACAAATTCAAACAAGGTTGATTACAACACGACCATTAAGCTTATATTCGAGAATAAAATCTTCATAGAGCTTTAAAACACATTCTTGCTTCATCTATTCACACATTGGGCATTGATTTGTAATCTTAAATATTGTGTAAGAGAAAAACAATTTTTAATCTTGGGTTAAGAGATTGAGGATAATATCTTGTTATAAAGGTTCATTGACACTTTGGAAGTCAAGTGTAAGCATTTGAAGCCTTGGAGGCCTGCTTAGTGAAATCCTCAAATTCGGAAAGCTTGAAGATATGGACGTAGGCGATGTTGGCCGAAACCACATAAAAATATTTGTGTTTGAATCTCTCTTCCCTTATATTTTTATATTGCAATTGATTTAATTGTTATTCCATTAAATTCATTTTAGATTTGCATGATAATTTGTTTTAGAATCAAATAATTTTTAGAATCTCAATTCACCCCCCTCTTGGGTTACATACTTGAATTTCAACTTTTACTCCAAAGAATCATTATTGAAGGCATATTGTTACGGTCCGCCCAATTCGCTAGCCCAATTGCCCACAATTTCGGGCTAAGAGAGCCAACACAAGGCCAAGAGTGCTAGCTTGGCCCAATTCCGGAAAATTCTAGGCAACTCTAGCACATGTGAGCTTGTAAATACTCTAGAGTTTTCCATACATTTCTAGCACATGTAAATAGCTAGGCAATTGTAGAATTCTCTAGAATCTCTAGAGCTTGGCAAGCCTCCCCTATAAATATGGGAGGGCTCTAGGCATTTGTATCCAACAAACTCACAACAAGCATTGTAATTCTCTCTTTGTGCAATACAAGTCTCTCATTTGGCTCAATTGCTTTCTTCTCTAGTTCGAGAAGCTCTAGGCTTACTTAGCAACATTCGGCAAGTTGTCTAAGTGCCGCACGGGTTAGCTGCGCAAAATACTCATCCCGTGACAATATGCAGTACTAATCAATTCAGTCGGTGACATTGGTTCTTGGGAAGTTCCACCTCACATCCAACAATTGAAGGTCAACCCACCAATTGAAAAACCACCTCCTGGTCGTCGTCCGGAGTTAAGAATACCATCAGTTGGAGAGGATGCATCACGGAGAACTGTGATGTGTTCTCGGTGCAAGGAACATTGTCATAATCGAAAAAAATGTAAGAATCATATTGCGTCGCATTCAAATTAGTGGCCAATTAATGTCTTCAACTTTTATATTTATGTATTTTATTATTGAAATTAACGACAAACTAATTTTTGAACTCTTATAGTTATATATTCAACAATTCAAATAAGTTGTCATGACAAGTGTTTGAGAATTGTGAAACCCAGCATAAGAGGAGTTAATTGTTAACTTTTATATGTTCACAATATTGATTTTGATGATAACAAACTTTAAATGCTTTTGATTAAAATGGATATCTGTCAAACTTCAATTGGAAAATGACTTCCTGTAATTTCTGGCTAAAACTGTGATTTTAAAAATAAATAGTTCACCTTTTATTTTGAAACAGTTAACTGATTAAATCTAAAGAGTAAAAAATTGATTAAGCTCTAACCGGCTAAGAAAAATGGATAAGCTAACGTGTTTTGCAGGTAATTGGAAATAAACGGCGAACTGTTACTAACAAATGGCTAATCGATAAATTCCAGAATGTTGTTTCGTGCTAATTGTTGTGCAAATTTTATTGAACTCGCAAGCGCATGAATCTATTGTAGTATAGATTAATGGTGACGAATGTCGATCCCACGAGGAGGTGGATTTTAATTAAATATAGAATTAATTTTGTAAATGGGTGATTGGATTTGTAGTGGAAATGATTTGGAATATGCTAAAACTTAAATTAAAATGGCGAGAATAAATTCTAAAATTAGAATTAAAATGGCAAGAAGAAATTAAATTGTAAATCTATTAAATTGACGTACTTGGGTATCTGGATCCGTATCAACATGCATCATAGGCTAAATATTCCTTATTAATACCAATTAAATCATGAGGGGGGAATCCACACCTCATGAACCACGCTCTAATAAATATGGTGCTAAGGGCTTATCGTGCCAAATAATAATTATCTTATATTAGGGAGCCGGTGAAACTAGAGCGGTACTAGACATGATTATTATTATCTGTCAACGAGAAGTCAAAACATCCACAAAAACTAGAGGGGAAGAGAAAATAAATTTACCAAATCAAGCTCATGACACATGTTGAGACTTCACCTTCAACCCAACCTTGAAAAAAAATTAGCCACTCATAGTTGAATTAGGGGCAAAATGAAAATTTATTAAAATACGTAGAAAATACAAGATAGAGAGAAAATTACAAAAAATGGATCCCAAAAATAGATTCAAAGGTGCCAAATTAGGGGGGAGGCCCCATTTTTATAGATACACCGAGTAAATCATGGCCATCAGATTAAAAACAGTTTGGACGCTCAAGATTTCGCCACGTCATCAGTCAACAGTAACGCGGTTTGCACACGGTTTGAACAGTAACGCAGTTTGCACAGTAAATAATCCCATGTGTTGCATATACCGTACACGCGTTTTTTGGTCTACTAATATGCTGCCACGTCACCATCAACAGTAACATTAGAATTTTAGTCCAACAAGATCATGACACCTGATCAGTCAATGCCACGTCATCGATCCGTCTATATAAACAGTGCCGTGAACAGATACATAGACAGTACCCGTACATGTGAATAGTACCGTATATGTGAACAATGTCATTTTTCCTTTTATGCTCCTCTTTAGGTTTTCAGCCGTCCCGAGTTCAATAATGATGTCCGTTTTGCCATTTGATCTCTCATTGATTGTGAAATAACTATAATGCCCTTAAAATACATAAAATATTTAATTTAAATAAAATATACATAATTAAATTACAAAAAAGTAAAACACATAAAAGTAAGGATTGTTAGTAAGACTTAAAATGTAAAATAATGATTTTCTCCGTTATAAATATGTATTTTTTAACACTCAACACTAATCTTTAACCATTTAGTACGGATAGCTAAATCTTGCAGGTCTCTGGAATTTAATGGTGAAAGGGTAAGCCTAAACGGCAAATCGTTTATTTGAAATTTGGCCCAACAGTAACTTTGATCAAAATAAGCGATTAACCGTTAACGGTCAATGGCAATCCGTTTATGAGTAGAAAAGTTAGCAACTATAAATAAGCTCATTCAAATTTAAATAAAGATCGATCACAACATTATCATTGAGCTTATATTCGTGAATACAGTCTTCAAAGACCTTTAAACACATTCATTCTTCATATATTCACACATTGGGCATAACTAGAATTTCATTAATTCATATAGCAACTGTTTAAATATGTCATTTACAGTCTAATGTCCCCATTAAATATGCAAAGGGCAATCTTCCTCTTAAAATATTGGCCATGAGTACTGTTAAAATCAAATCGTAACTTGAACATTAAATACATCGTAAACATTAACATAAACACCCCACAGTCACCAATTTCGGGCTCTTGTTGTGGCACATCCTTAACTACTATAAGTTTCCAAGGCTCTACACTCTGCAAGTTCAGTCAGATGTTGTAAAATCCAGCATTTTGTAGCCATCAAGGAAAGATAACTCAAAGTGGCTTGAATAACTGAATATAAGTTTTGTCGTCGCGAAATTCCCTCATTGAGTCATAGATAGCGACCTGTTTATGACGAAAGTGTACTCGGGCTACAACCTAATGATTGTTTTCTAAGTTAATTGGAATGAAAACCTGAATATGGTAAAAAGTGAAATTATCCAACATTATTATATCTAAAATCTTTAAATATAAAAATCACTACATTGAATAGTATAGTAATACACACCATATCAATGTCCGCGAACGATTTTGATTTCGTATCTTCTCGGCCATCAATGTAGCTGTTAAGCTTGGTATAATCCAATGAATTCAAATCATACTCACCGTTATTCCATTAAGCCTTAAAGAAAACATAGTCAATTCAGTAGTCAACCTACTTCATATTCATTGTGAACAGGCGATTGATCGTCCACTTCATGTTCATCATCAACTTCTGGCTTCTTTTGGTCCGTTTCGATGGGCGACACTTTTATATTTGGGTGATGCTGTAATGGAAACAATTAAATAACTCGTAGTAGTTCTAGATTCAATAATAATATTATAACTTCATTGAATAATGCACTCACATTATGGACTGAATGTAGGATTGATGGCCTAAAATTCTTCACACTAATCCAATATGGCTTGTCTTTTTCACATGTGCTAGGTTCGAGTGTTTGTTTAACAATCCCCTATGCATAAAGTAACCCAAAATTATTGTTAGTCAAATCATTCTTTATTTACTAAATACTTACAACTAAAAATTAAATTATATGTAATACTTACAAGACGGTTGTTGTCATTGAAAAACTTAAAGTGTTCAATATAATATATTTTAGGAAGATAAAATGCCTTTCCACTTCAATATGCGAGGAGTTTTCTTATTTATTGGGATAGCCCATTTTTCCCTTAAAAAACATCACTTACTTCAAATAGCCAAGCTTGTAGCAAACAAAGATACAAAGTCAAGGAAAATGAAAAAGATGTTAATCATTGTTATGTATAAGACAAATTAACCATAGTGTTAAGTATAAGACAAAGTACCTGAACCCCAAGACAGAAGCCATAAATGATGTACTTCACCTCTTTGAGAGTGTTCTCTTGGAAAGCCTCTAATTTTTACTTTAGTACAGTGTTCGAGCTGTCATATATGATGTTCCAATATTCACGACCCCATGGAAGACTTCTAAAGTATTGAAGATCATCAACATTGTCTAACAATGATGGATTCGTTTACATCATCTTTTCTTCCATTGAGAACTCCATCCGCAAAGTAATAAAACGCAATCTTTAGCACATCAGTGTTGTCCATATCACTAAAGTTCAAATCCTCAAAGTTTGCATTTAATTCTTTAAGATTTGCCCTTATATCACCATCAACGTACAAATCGCGCAATCAGTGGTGTGTCTTAAGCTTTGCTTTTCTTTGTATATCGTACGTCCCATAGCAAAGTCCTATAATTAAGCACCACTCACTGATCGATAATCGCGCCAATTGGCCACCAAATTGAAACCACAACTGATTATCATCACCTCCATCATGTGCTACTTGCCTCAGCAGCGCGTTGTGCACGATACTGCTACTAAACACATACGTATCCATCTTTACGAAATGTCCAAATACATCTTCCTTGAATAATTTTAATTGTCGCTTTATTAACTTCGTTTTGATCGCTTCCATTACATTTCCAAACTTTGAACGATTCGTAATACGACTAGGGAAATGCTCAGATGCATAAATTTTCATTGTACCTGGTTCCCTCTTTAGACCGGGCGGATTACGCTTTGCCAATGGCTTCTTGGCCATTTTATCTGTACAAAAATTCTAATTTTATTTGTTATAACATTCAGTAGTCACAAGGAAAACAAATAGTAGATGATAGAGAGGTTGCTAGAATTTTGGGCAATGGGCGCCTGTCACACAAAACTCCAACAACGTTGCCTCTGGAGTTTCGGGCGACAGGCGCCCGTCCCACGAAACTCCAGCAACGTTGCTTCTGGATTTTCAGGCGACAGGTGCCCGTCGCACAAAACTCTAGCAATGTTGCTTCTGGAGTTTCAGGCGACAAGTGCCTGTCGCTCGAAACTCTAGAAGCAACGTTGTAGGAATTTTGGCTCGTCGCCCGCGCGACCAGCACTCGTCGGTCAAAATTTTATCAAAACGTTGCTTCACACTTGTTGCCCAAAGTTCGAACAACAAATCACGTAATCTTGGTTGGGCAACATGCACCTATCACCCGAGCAACGAGCTTCAATTAGCAACCTGAGTGTTTTCGGTAATGCACTAAGTGTTTTTGGAAACAACTGAAACGGAACAATTCCCCCTAGCCAACATCAACCCATAATACTGTAATTTATTAAAAAATAAATAAATAAAGTCTAAGAGGCATTTTATCAAACACCAAACGTGTCATTGGTAATAGAAAACTTAACACAAAACAATATTCCCCAAATGCTCATCTATCATGAAATATATGTAAATATACACCCAACTACATCCAATTGATGATTTAATGTTATGGAAAAGAAAAAAATACCTTGCTTTGATGTCAAAATCTTGAGATGCAACTATCAAATGCCCGGCTTGTCGGAATAACGTTTAATGTTATGGAAAATCACCATCCAATCACCGGAAATATAGCCGCGTCTCATCGAAATTGATGCTGCCGTCAAAAGCCCATTGAGTCACTGTTGATCTTGTCGGAAAATTGCCGACGGTGGAGGATGATCAAGCCACCGTCGGTTTTGAGAGAGAAAAGAAGAGAGAGTTGCTACTTTGGAAGGTAAGGGTTGTTTGGTCCAAAAAAAAAATTAATTGGCTACCAATGATACAAAAACCTAAAGTGGCTATTTTTGAAAATGCCAAAAATGTTTGGGTTATTTTTGTAAATTTGCCCTGTTTTTCTCCGCATGGGACTCCTTTGAAATACGTGAACATAGAAAGGTCTAAAGATTTTTGCTTGGGGGGGAAAAAAATTGAAAACAAATCCTCTCTTTAAACACCACCGGGAAGAATGGAAAGTGCAACCAAACTTCTCTTAGCTATTTACAGCTCTTTCACCTGCATTAATCAAAGGGTTGCACTCAGCTCTTGCAAGTATAAATACCAGCAGGCAGGTCTTTTAATACCTATTTGCACACATCACACAAGATGGAGAACATGGAAAGGAAGCTTTATGAAGCAGCAATGGCAGGGAGTGTGAATACCTTGTTGGAATTGCGTTAACAAGACCCATTAATTCTTGAGAGACCCACAGTGAATTGTCTCTCTGAGACTCCGCTGCATGTAGCAGCATTGCTTGGGCACGAGGATTTTACGAAGGAGATTTTACGCCAAAAGCCTCGGATTGCTGAAGAGTTAGACTCGCGGAAATCATCAGCTCTTCACATAGCATCACAGAAAGATTATGTCGGCATAGTAAAGGCACTGTTACAAGTCATCCCAGACAAGTGTTCCGATACAGATGTTGATGGAAGAAACCCTCTTCATCTGGCAGCCATGAGAGGCCATATTGATGTCTTGGAAGAGCTGGTCAGAGCAAAACCGGATGCTGCTTCTGCCCGTCTGATCTGGGGTGAGACCATCTTACATTTGTGTGTGAAACACAATCAGTTGGAAGCACTGAAGTTTTTATCGGAAAATATGGGAGACTCTGAACTTTTGAATGCCAAGGATGATTATGGCATGACCATCTTGCACCTTGCAGTGCTGATAAACAAATTGAGGTACGAATAACTCATATTACATATAAAAGTAGGGTTCTTGATACACACACAAAAAAGTTTCTCAAGGAATTGATTAATATTAACATCTATACAGGCCATCAAGTTTTTGACAACCAGTACTGCAATCGAAGTGAATGCTGTCAATGCTAATGGCTTCACGGCATGGGATATCCTAGCACAAAGCAAAAGGGACATAAAATATTGGGAGATTGGGGAATTACTTCGACGGGCTGGAGGAATTAGTGCAAAGGATCTGCTGCTGCCAGCGAATGAACTTGCCGTCACACAGACCAACAGCGTAACATCCCATGAACATAATCAAAAGCATGAAGGTAAAAAAGATTTAAAAGTAACTCCTAGGAATTTAGACGATTGGTTGGAAAAAAAGCGTAATGCAGCAATGGTTGTAGCATCAGTGATTTCTACAATGGGTTTTCAAGCAGCGGTGGACCCTCCTCAGAGTCCTGAGCTAGCCGCTTCTTCTTTTGTAGTTTGGAACACTATAGGTTTCCTTGCTTCTCTTAGTCTTATACTTTTGCTTAAAATTGATTTACCAATTAACAGGATACTATTTGCGTGGATTTTATCGTGGATCATGTCTTCGGCAAATTGTTGCAATGGCAATTACTTATATCGTCTCTATAGCGCTTATTGGAGACCCTAATTCATCGTATTCAAATAATACAACCAGCGCAGTTCTTGTGTGGATGGCAGCTGATGGGATTGTAAGTGCCCTGGTACGCATCAGTCGCCTTATGGTGATGATGATAAAGCGTATGAGGAAATCAACTAGAAGACTAAGTCACATTCAGGCTCAAGACGGTCGTGACTATGAACCACCGATTTCTTCTGTTCTGTAAAACTCTATAGGTGAACATATGATGAAAGGGGATATCAGTACTACCAAGTGTCTGCATGTTATTTAAGCTTGTGAACAAATGAATATGGTGGGACTGTTTTGACCTTGTATTCCACAAATAATAATATTGTATAAAAATAACACTCATTCATGGGTCCACCTATGTTGCAACTGTTGTATGATACAACAGTTGCTTCTAACCGTTAGATCTAAAATTGTACAATTATACTTATTAGATCTAACAGCTAAAAATAACTGTTGTATCATACAACAGTTGCAAACATAATTGTGTCCCTCATTCTATTATCTAAAGTAGCAATTTATCTAAATTTAACCGAAACAATTTGTCTAAATTTAACTGAAGCATTAATAGATTTCGATATACAAAAAATCGAAACAACTGCCATGTTCATCTTCATTTTTTATCAACTATTAAAAGAAAGAGAAAATACAAAGAAAGAGCTGACAAGCAAATTACAAAATAATAATATTAGGATAAGTTGATGTAGTTAATAATTAACCTGATGTCACAATTACACAAGCTGCCACGTCAATTATTCAATTAACATTTTTTAAAATTGATAAAACTATTTAACAATTAATTTTAATATCCAGAAAAAAAATTTTAAAAAAAACACACAACTAGATAAAAATTTGAAAAGGGACGGGGCGACCCGTGTGGTTTGACCAAATGGTCCTCTTGTTTTTTTATAAATGATAATACATACCACATTTTTCGGATATACATATCACTTCTAAAATACATAGAACTCAGGATACACACCACTTCTAAAAATACATAGAACGCATTTGAATTCAGAATTAGTCATGCGGACCAACAAAGGTTGTCGTCCAAAGGAAAAGTTTATATGACTATTTGTAAAAAATAAGAGAGTGCCCATAACTATTTCATAATTTAGTAGACGTCGCCATAGTTTTCCACGTCAGAAAGGTACATTAATCATTGCTGTTTCTTTTATTATTCTATCATTTGGTCCTAAATAAAAGGAAAATTGTTAACGTCACGAAGAGGGAGAATACCGACGCTTCGTGCGTGTTCTCTTGGTCCCACCTCCTCTTTACTTGAAGCATTTCTTCTTTTATTTTTTATATTATTTTATCTCTCGTCTGTTTTTTTCTTCTTTTATCTTCTTCTTCTTATCTTTTTTTCTCTCTCTTCTGCAATTTCTTCTTTACTTCTCTCCATCGTCAATTTCATCTTCTTCATCAACAACATCATCATCACAATTATCTTCTTCTTCCTCCTGTCAATTTTGTTTCTTCTTCTTCATCAACATTAAATTTTGGTTTCATCTTCTATCTTGTATAATTAAAAGCCAAGCACCCCTTTGAGTTGGAATCAAAAAATTGAAATCAATACAAGTGTTGTTCTTCATTTTTTTGGGGTTTTCAGAACCAAAAAAATATGGGAAACACACTTGGAATAATGGAGAGATCCGAACGAAGTGACAAACCGAACTGATGGTGTATGTCGTGACAAGTTGAAGAGAAAGAGGTGGATGTCGGTAACGATGCCGTTGACGAGAGAGAGTGCTGATGATGCCAATGAAATTGAGGGGAGGGAGAAGATACAGGAGTTTCTGGGGCCAGAGAGATGAGTTGACTGCAGCAAAAAACTGACAGCAGCAAACGTTATGTTAAAAAAAAAGCGAAAATAACGTGGTGGGTGGGGCTGGGAGAACACCCGCAAAACGGTAATTAAGGTGGGGCCAAGAGAACCCACCTACAATGATAATACAAACTGCCGTCTCTCTCAACGTTCTCTCAACCTTCCCGACGTTTAGCACTAATAAAAAAAATCTGAAGTTCATCATGAATCATGCATGATCTGTCACTTTCATCATATTTTATAAACTTACAGATATTGATACTCTTGCTTAATGGAAGCATAACAATTTGTCAAATCATATTCAATCCTAACTAACCGAGCGTCGAAATATATACATGGACAAGAAGAAGGGGGAAAAAAATTCAGTTTAAAATATTAAAACACGCATAAATTTCATTAGCTGAGTTACTAACGGCCATTGATGGGCCCATCAACTTCAAATGGCTTGACTCTTGAAACTGAAAGAACTTCGTTGTTGGCTTGTTGCCATTGCCCAACGCTACGCATAGGTTGAGACAACAATTTTTTTTTTTTCCTTTCCAACTTACCAGAAATTTTTTTCATAAAAATGTAAAATTATGTAGGCTATGGGATGATACTGGAAATTCACATCGATTATGCCAATTCTGACGCAAGTGATGAATCAAGCTGGAAAAAAAATCTCAACAGCAATATTTTACAGATTCTCATATTTTTCATCTCACTAAACTCGCCCATGAAACAGGGATACAACAAATTACAGGATAAGTTAAAAAAAAAAAGTTGTCTTCATCCAAAGCCGTAACTCGTAGTGACAAATAAACAAACTCAAAGCCTCAGTCAGGTCTCCCAAATTCTCCTAAACATTCCTTCTGCAACACTCTTTCCTCACCGGAACTAAAGAGACAAATGATAAATGAAAAAACGGTGATGGATTTTTACAAGTGTTGATAAAACGTTCAAAATAAACTTACGGAGGAGACTTGTAACAGATGCTAAGAGTGCAAAGCCATGAATAAGTTCTGCTTACGAGCGTGCTCTGGGATGAGTCTGTTGATGGTTTCAGGTGGGATGCCCGAAAGCTCTGACATATAGTATAGGAGCAAAAATAAGGAGGTATAAGAAACCATGAAAATAAATAAATGAAAACGCTCAAGCTGAAGTGCTGATACATATAAACCTCTTAGAAAGATTTTTTGTCAGTGTCTTAGATAGCTGGTTCAAGATAAACAGTCACGTTGTTCAGTATATAAACAAAAGAAACTCCAGGCAGACAATAATTTCTAGGAATGCACCTTAGGTCTTCTTACAGCTACAATATTGAAGGAACTTTTGTACAATTTTTTTTTAATTTTTTTGCACGGTAATTATCATCCAACTACTGAAGTTTTTTTAAGGTTATTATCATCTGACTACTAAAGTTTTTTTCAAGACATCGATTGGTTTCTATTAAAGGTGCGAGTAATGTTTGGGTCCCGGCATTTAAATCCCATGTTGACTCCCAACTGATGCGGCAGGACCAAATCATGTTTGTTTTTAGTGCTTATCATGATGTGGAAGTTACGAATAAGCACTAACATTGGTTGAAACTCAAGTTTAAGACTCAAGTTCCCTATCATTATTGTTAAGGATTAAAAAACATAACAACCCACTACAATTTAGTTACCTTCGCTAATTTATTGTTCGAGATTTGCATTTTGTTAATAATGTCCAATTTTTGTGTAACAATTAGTAGAACACTTAGAATCATCGATAATGAATTCAAACTGATACGAGAATAAATCAAATGGACCAAGGAAAATAAGCAAAGAAGGCAAAAGCAAAAGAAGATAAGTCATACGCTAAATTGTATGTAACTTTCTATCCTAGTAATTAAATCATATATTATTCCCATTTCATTTGGTGATTATGTTACAATGCTTATATCTTGAATCATTGCCGATAAGTGCTGCTGCAAAACGACGTTATTTTTCTTTCTGTAACAGAATTAATGAAATACAAAGCTCAAAATCAACAAAGAGGCTATACTATCAGAAACAGAGTCAAAACTAACCTGGAGGTTTAAAATTAAACAGGGGTGGAAGGGGGCGACCATTAGGAAGGCGGGTGTTTGGGTCCCTTAATTCATCAAAGAAAGGGTGAACACAAGCTTCCAGCTGCAACAATACCATAAAAAAGGATGACTGTTACTCTGGTTCATAAAAAGTGAGGGTGCAACAAATATGAAAGACGAACTTACAGCAGTGCATCGTAAGTTGGGAGAGTACTGGAAAAATCTACAGACGAGGTCCACAGCTTCTGGGGGTAAACGCTTTTGGAAGACCTGGCAGACAAATAATATCAGAAGAAATCTCCTATGTACATACCAATATTAATCAATTAAGGCTTCTAACCAAAACAATGCTCAACCTAGGCAAGGAATTATTAAAATTGATTTCAAAAGTAGTTAATTGAATGAAAATGCAGAAAATAGAAAAATCATACCTTGTGCCACGGATGAGGCTTTATCTGTGGGAACTTAAATTCTGTATAGTTTGGATTCATGCACTTTATCTCCTCTCGGGTTGGTGTTCCCAAAACCTGAAATTGAAGAATCATAAGTTAATCTTCAGGATGTTGAGATGTATCTATTGAAGATTTAATTGCAGGTAATTGGTGACTTAAAAAGATTTTTTAGGAGTGAAGGTTGAATTTTAAGTTTCCAAAGTCAGGGATTGTTTTTATTCCCTCCCTTTTTTTGTTTATGTTTCCCCAACAACAGCAACGAAAGACATCAGTTAATTAGGGCAAGCTGATGCTTTTTTATTGAAATTCGTACTATTTCATGAACTGTTTTCCTGCCCCTAATGACGACAAATTAACTCCATGGAAGAGAGAATAAGATAAAGTGGAGTTCATATATAACGTTACCTTGATAATCTCAACTAGTTGGTCAACTCCACTTTCACCAGGAAACAAAGGCTGTCACGGCAGAAGAGCGATTACAACTAATGGCAGAAAATAATTAAAAAAAATGCTGAAAAAACAGGTTATATGACTATGAAAAGCAGTGTGTCAAGCTACCTGTCCAAGAAGCAACTCAGCCATCACACAACCCGTAGACCATATATCTATGGCAGTAGTATACTCAGTGGCACCAAATATAAGTTCTGGAGCACGGTAGTATCTTGAACAGATGTATGAAACATTGGGTTCTCCTTTTACCTGATGATAAAGAGGAAAAGGAATCAAGCCAAAGAAAAGCAATGAAACAAGATCCAACAAGAAGAATTAGCATATCATATAGACTTACCAGTACTTTTGCACTCCCAAAATCACAAAGTTTCAGCTGATGTGTATGCGGATTAACCTGGACATGAATGTTTAAAAACTAAATTTGACCGCAAGTAAAATATGATAACTACTTAGAAATTTATTGCAATGACAATGACAAAGTACATTATAACCACTGCTCATTTCTTCACATTAGGAAAATAGATAAAATCAATCATAAAAAAGAACTCAAAACTGTTATAAAAATGAGCAAAACACTACAGCAAACTGATCCACATGGGGAACACAAAAACATCACAATCAACCTAGTTAATTCCAGTTGTTTTAGTTGAATACCTAACCACTCATAATAACAACTACCATACGCCTAAATGCAATTCAATTATAAGTAGAGAGTGAGAAGTCTCATGTAAAGAGTTTCTCAAGCCTTTTAAGAAAATCTTACCAGTAAGTTCTGAGGCTTGATGTCACGGTGACAAATACCAATGCAATTATGTATATAAGCAAGTGCCCTACAGATCTGCACCAAAGGAGGAAAAAGAAAAATGAAATTAACTACTTATAAGTTTGAGAAATGGCGAGAAATCAATAAGTACTCAACACGATGAAAAATGAAATGATTCAGTGGGAATAATCACAAAATCATACATAGTTTTGATTACAATCTTTGGACATATAAGGGACAATCATCATCCTGTTTCAACTACTCAATTAAATGATTTCCTTTTTTAGAAAAGAAAATCATATAGATCGAATCTTTTTTACGCCCATCAGCCATCAAAAGCAACTCCAAGTACTCCCATCAGCCACCAAAAGCAAAATGAATAAGCAATAACTCTAGCTGGAGTTCTACCACTCGAACATCAGTAACAAGTTTACCCCAAAGTAATCTAGGCCAAGGGGGCCATTTACAATCTGGTTATTTAAAGAAAACTGTAAATGAAAAAGAAAAAATATATTTTAGATTAATAATGATATTTAGTGCTAAATAGTGGACTCATTAAGGATTCATATGTGCTGCCACATAGATACAATTGTCATATGCAATCACCCAGTGAACAGCAACCACCAGAATCAAGTACTAAGTAAAAGTTAATTTTTTTTCAAAAGTCATTCTAATTCTTTCAAACATATAATCAAACAAATTACTACCAACCTGATAGGTATAGAGTTTAACATATATTAAGGGCATCCGCTGGTGGATCCTGCTGTAGTTCCTTGCAATTCGATTAACAGTTTCAGGAACATATTCAAGCACAAGATTCAAGTAAAGCTCTTCCTTGTCTGTTGTTGAAAAGAAACAATGCTTAAGGGCAACAATATTTGGATGGTCCAACATCTGCATAATCTGTAACTCCCTATTCTTATAGCGCTTGTCTTGGAGAACCTTCTTGATAGCAACAATCTCTCCAGTTTCTCTACATTTTGCCTGCATAAAGCAGATAAATTAATTCAATAACGAAGTTTTAAGGGAAGTAATGATAACATAAAAAGTTGAAATTAGGACATAATAAAACAGTACTACTTACTTGAAAGACAACACCAAAAGAACCAGTTCCAACCACATGCTCAGCTATATAACTAACTTTCTGCCAATCCAAAGAAACATCCATGGCAAAACATGCACGTTACGTAAATTACCAATTGTGATCACATAAGCATATAAAATTTGTATTCTACAAGTAGATCCTCTTTCTACCTGCTTAGAATTGCCATTTCGACCACCAATCGTTGTTCGTATGACGTGTCCAGTTTCAGCACCCACACCATCAATGATATCTGGTTCACTATCCTGCATCAGATAGCGTTGTACAAGATGTCATAAGTGACCGGAAATGTACTGAAGAATTTTAAAGACTGTTCAAGCTGGAAGAAATTGATTTCAACTGGGCAAAATGCCCTCAAGACATCACACTAATTCCAACACTAGACAATTCTATTTCCAATTACAGCATAGAATTGGCGAGGCAAGCTAATCATATTTGTGACAGAAGAAAAAGGAAACCACAAGAAATATAAACATCCTTGAAAAAAAGATAAACAGCTTACTCTGTCTTCATCATTGTCCACCTGGTCCCGCAATCTCATTTCAAGCATTTCTCTCCCCAACCAGTCAACCGAACTTGATGAACTCTTGAAGCCGTTAACAGACCTGGAACTGCCCACTCCCCCATTCCCTAGGCTGGCTGATGCCATTTATACAAACTCGAGAGTATTCCAGATACTAGTATTCGCTACCCTCCAGATGCTCTGAGGTCGTGCCTTCCGTACCACCCAAAAACCTATCTTCCTAATATGAATAACAAAATTCATACATCAGAAACATATTTTGTGTTTCCAACACTCATGGGACATTTAGAACTTCTATGCTTCCGTCTAACTTTGAAAGCACAGCAACTAAAATGTTAGCTAATCACCCACTTTTATTGGTTAGATAGTATTTACCACCATTGGTACACTTTAATACTTGAGAACTGGTAGTTCCTTTTGGATGAAAAGGCAATCCCAAACATACCATCAAAGGTTGAACCAAAGTTCTGATGCATACATAAGTGCAAATTCATATATGTTTGTTTCAAGATTGAGAAGTAGAACTAAAAATTTACGTAAAATCCCAAAAATAGTAATTTTCCATAAATGAAGTGGCAGTACTCACATATTGCAATAAATTTTAACCGGAAAAACATAAATTCCAGTAGATTGCATTAAATATTTCAATCATACTACAGGTTCAAACTCTTTGTTGCCACAAAAAAATATTTACAGGTGAAATAAAAAAATTAGTTCAAAGAAAGGATGTACAGGATAATTTATATGTGCAGTATCATTATTCCAAATATTTACACAATAACCAAAATTAAAAATAAATATATATTAATTACTTGTTAGCCAACTCCAAACTATTTTTTTTAGATTCCATTTCCTAAAATTAGCGATTTACAATTACCAAAAATTAGATTAATAAATAAAAAGTTCCTAAAAGCTTCCTTTTCTTTTTCTTTTCCTAGCATAATAAAGCTGTAAAAAAATTTAAAAAATTAATCAAAAGGAATAATTAGAATAAACAATTATGATCAGATCTAGAACTAAACCACTCCAACTTTTTCACCCGTATAAATATGAAAAAAAACAACCAGAAAAAATAAATAAATAAACAAATTCTAAGCTATAAAATCACTTCAAAACCAAAAATTTATTATCGGAAATTCAGATATTGAAACGGATCGTTTTTAGAAGCCTCACCAGGAAGCGCTTCAACGAGAAGTGGAAGCAAATTCCACGCATTCTGCAGCTTTCAGCTTCACAAAATTTGAACTCTTATGAGATGAAAATCGAAGCAATTAAAACAAAACAGGTAGAAGTAGAAAACTGTTTGCTGATCTGATTTTTTGCTTTTAATTTTTGCTGTTTTATTTTTTTAATTTTGATTTTGTTCTTTTTTAGTTCTCTTTCGTTGATTGGAGAGAGAGAGAGAGAGAGAGAGAAGAGGGTGTGTGCGAAGGGAGTGAGTGAGGGAAGTGTATTGAATAAGTGTGTACTGACAATTTCCTGACAAGGTTTGTTCACCTCTTATTCTGACTTTTTTATCATTTTATCTAATAACATTTGACTCCCTTGGGTTTTATATAATTACTAATAAAGGCATAATTTGAAAAGGCTAATACATTTATTGACAAAAGATAAAAAACGGCCGTTCATGATCCGGTGCGGTTATTATAATTTCAAAATAAACATGATATTATAATAGGCAAAATTCACAAAAGAAAGGAGACTATTTCTATTTACAATTTTTGACACAGCGAGAGTTTAGTTGTCTATTTCTATGATTAGTGCTTAGTTATTCATCGAAGGGACAAATTGTGAGATGTATTTATTTCTGATCAAAGGTTAATATTATTTTCTTCTATAAAAAAATTGTGAGTCCAAAAGAGATGAAATATATATCAATATTTACAATATCTTCTCGTGTGAATTGTTTTGATCCGATTTGACCCAAAACAATATCAGAGCTTCTTTGCATAAGATGGTTTTTTGGTGAAGATGGATGTCGTGCTATTCAAAAATGGTTTTCTAGAGACGGCAACAATTGAGACGAACCTAAATTACAAGGAACAACCATTAGAGGCGACAATGGCAGTGGCTAGCGATGGCACTTCAATGGTCAAGTCAGTGGAGGGATTAAAGAAGATGATGGGTTTTTAGAGCAATCCTAAAATAGGAGATATTAAGTGCCTTATGAGTGAGTGAACTTATCTCTTAGTGAGGTCAATCTAGCTTTTTAAGGTAAAGTTTCCTAAGAGCATCTATATGTCCTTTTGGACAAATGGCGAGCTATTATTGGTAAATCTCCTCCCCATGGAGGGTCTTAAGAGTAATTTGAGTCCTTTTGTAGAGACATTGAAGCTTGCTTGGGTTGGACAACTCTCTATTTAGGGACAATTTGTGCTAACAGTGTGCCCGTAAGTATAATTGGGCCGTTTTGGATGAATCAATTAGGGGGATGGTGGAGGTGGCTTGTCCATGGTACTCCTTTCTCAGTTTTGATGTTGGCAACTTACAAAGAGATACTTTAAAGACAGTTCAGATGGGAACGTGGCCAAGTGGCGCCTTGCGTAATTGTCACTATAGTCCTGTGTAGACATGTGGCGACTTAAATATTTTATAGAAGGCAATTTTGTGTCATTGTTGGGCAATTTAAGTGAATAAGACTAATTCATTGAGATCTTCCTATTTTGTCCTCCCTTCTCAACTTTCCCTTCATCCATGATCATAGTCTCGAATCATGTTCTCCATGTGTAATGCCATTAGTAACTTTGACCTATATTTTACCACCAACATGAATGAAATTTGAAATGGTTTATCACCTGCCTATTTGGTGTTTCTCAAGAATTTGATTGTTATATTATTAGAAACTTTAAAACAAATATACCCCTAGAATAAACTGCTCATGGGGTGTATAATAGTCAATTCATCAATGTTACTGACGAGTTCCAGTTTTTTTTTAATTATGAGTTACAAAAGGGATCGTCATAGAATAAAATTACAAGTTATATCGTTATTTGTAATTTGATAAAATGGATGAGACTAGTAAAATAACTAAACGATTATCCAAATTTTTTGAATGAAAAATATGGTACATGAGGGGATTAGCATAATTTTAGCTTTTATGTAATTTGTAATTATCAATTCTTTGATTTAAAAATTAATTGTTTAGCCAAGACTGACTTGAATCTAATAACTATTTTACAACTTAAACCAAAAACAAACAAAGAGAAAAAAAGTTAAAAAATATAAACAGAAGAAGAAGAAGACCATTATATATAAACTAAAGCAGATTTGATGGGTTAGTTCAACAAAATTCACGTCTTTAATAATGCTTATTTAAGTCAAGTCTAAAAACTAAATATATACTGGTTAAAAAATAATAAAGCAGACAATAATACAAAGTTGCATATAAAATAAATTCCCAGATTTTATGATTACATTAATTTTATGTATACATATGCATCCGAATTCTGTCAAATTTTGAGAGTCGTTTTACCAATATTTTAAGTCATACATTTAAAAAAAAAAGTTGTTAGAAGCATGCTGACATATTATGCAATTATTATTATATTAACATCTTAACTGAAAATACATGAAACAATGACGATTCTAAATGATAAATGCTAAATAAAATTTTATTTGTCGTTTGTACGTAGTGTTTTCATTTAGTAATATTTTAATACACACACACACAACCTTTTAGGAAAACAAATCCAATTGCCTCTATAATTTATTTAAGAGATAAAAGAAAGAAAAAGTACGTAATATTATTATTGAGAAAAACTACCTTGTTACAAATGAAAAAAAAGATTAAAATAAAAGGAATCGTAGAAAACCATCAACATCTAACAAACCATAATCAATTTTCTTCCTTAGTTCCACTCAAAACGAAAATAAATCATTCACTTAAAAATAATTAGTCATCGATACAATGAACTCATGAATCATGACAATTTTTTAAGTGGGAGTTACAAATTACAAAGAACCAAACAATTAGCAAAAAATATAGGGTACATATAACAAGTTGCTTAGAATTGTGTATGTATGTATATGTAACATTAATTAAAATATATGTAACATTAATTAACTTTAGGACCAATGCCATACAACCTATTTAAATATCATAAAAATCAATAATAGGGGACCCTTTTTTTTTAATTATGGCGAGAGAAATTATCCATTTATTCAATAGGTGCATGAAGTTGACTCCTTATTCTTGCGCATTTAATGGCTATTTTGATGAAGCATAATGACAAACACTTAAAATCAATCATGTTTATGTGTACACCAATAATTGATGGGATAAAAATATCCTCCTTCTTAGAAGTGCATGTCAATTTTTTTTTTTCAAATAATCAACAATACGAAAAAAAGGAATATGTATAAGAGTATGAGATCTTGTCTTTAATAGATTTAGCATGAAACTTGTGTTGATTGGGAATATTTATAAAATAAAAAAAAAAGGATAGATAAATTCCCATTTTTCAAAAGGTATTTTTTTTGGGGTAAAAGCCCAGTTAGTCCTTATAGTTTAAGATTAGTGCCCGTTTAGTCCCTGTATTTTTAAAAATGTCTCGAAACATCCCTGCCGTTAAAGTATTGATACCCCTACCGTTACTTTTTTATTTTTTTGACTTACTTTTACAATATTACCCTTTATAATAATTTTTTTGACATTAATAAAAAAATAATTAAATTATCAATTTCACCCTAGAAAATAAAAAATCATATTAATTTTTTTTGTAAGCACCATTGCACACTTGGCAGTTTGCATAAAATTTTTGACAATTTAATTTTTGACAAATAAAAATTAATATATATTTTTTATTTTTTAGGGTTAAATTGGTAATTTAATTATTTTTTATTAATGTCCAAACAAAATAAAAGGGTAATATTGTAAAAGTAAGCCAAAAGAAATAAAAAGTAACAATATAATTTTTGACAATTAAAAATTAATATAATTTTTTAAGGTTAAATTGATAATTTAATTATTATTTTTATTAATGTACAAAAAAATTATTATAAAAGGGTAATATTGTAAAAGTAAGTCAAAAAAATAAAAAAGTAACGGTAGGGGTATAAATACTTTAACGGCAGGGATGTTTCGAGACCTTTTTAAAAATATAGGGACTAAACGGGCACTAATCTTAAACTATAGGGACTAATTGAGATTTTACCCTTTTTTTTGTGGTTGAGAATAAGTGGTCTTTTCTTCTTTTGTAGATTTTGTTTCACTTCAAAGTTAATTTGGAAATATTTTCATTCTGATGACTGGTAATAAAAGAAAAATGACAAAAATGTAATCCTTTGTACAATGGCCAAACTCATTTTTTTAATGTTGAAAGACACTAATATTTTTAAATTTAAAAATTACTATTGTACTCCTTAGCATTATTCATTCACAAAACTAGAGACCATTTGAGAAGCCAAATTAATCACTTATAATTTATATTAAAAAATATTTGTTATTTTTTTTATTAAATATGAAATCTTCAATAGTTGAAATTAAACTGATATTTTTACTTTATTTTATAACTACTCAAAGTGATGACTGATGAATAGTAACCAAATTATTTTCATAAAATTGACATGATGGATACTAAAAATATTGATGGTTTTCTAAGCAAATTGGATAAAAAGAAATGATAAGAAAGGTCATCATCATACTCAAAAAAAAAAAATTGAATAGAACAATCATATTTAGAAAGAAAAATTTAATAGACATACCCGACTCGGTTTACCTAGTTAATTAAAAAATAATTAATTGATACAATAATCCTAGTGGAATATACTACATGCCATGGGTGAGACTACTTATATTCTGAAGTCTACTTTGGACATTCTAAACCTAATTTGACAAAATTATTATATGAATAACCTTGTACCAAATTATTGTTAAATAATTGTCTAAGTTACATTTGTTGTAACCTACTACTAGACTTTTTAGTATAAAAATGAGTAACAAAATGGTTGGATCAAGTGGACTAGACGGTGAATTTTACTTGGTTATATGTTACATTAAATGTAATTTAAAGAGACCTTATTTTGAGACCTACCTATTAAATAAAAAAAGCGAATAGACATACAAAGAAACAATTTTATCCTCATCCTCCCGACCAATGTGATTTTCTACAAACTATTGAAACTCAAAATTAAGTTTTATTAGTTAAGCAACCCATCAATAAATCTATTTTGGTGGATATTTTTATCCTTGAAAAATGATTCAACATTAGTAAAGTTGATGAGGAATTTGTGAGTTTGAAGGTGTTTGTGATGAGATTACTTACACAAGCAATACATAGAAAAATCAGTGCAGTGGAATGACTCTTAAGACTTATTAAAGATTTAATCGTTTACTTGAGATTACAACTCATTAATTACTCAAGTTATTTGCCCATAATTTTTTTTGAACCATTGCAGAAGTAAAATAAGTTAAGAGAGGAAAAAAAGGGTGAGAAAAAGAGATAATGGTTCATTTTATGGATATACAAATTGAAAAAAAAAATTATGTTCAGAATTATGAATGGTACCAAGATTAAAATTTCAATTTATAAATTTTAAATGTGATCGTAAAGAGTAGACGAGTGTTTAAAGAAATAATAAGAGAGCATAATAATATAACCCGACCGTATCGTCTCAATGGGCAGTGTCACGGGACGATCACACCACAAAAATTACATTCTAAAGAAAATCAAAAATAAAAAAAAAAACGATGAGCACCGATGCTTAACGCGTGTAAGTCATTCTCTGTTCCAAGATCATGCGATATGGGCCCCGCGTGACAGATCATCAAAGGGCGACATCTACTTCTTCAAGTGATCTCTTAATTTCTCTTTTTATTGACTTCTTTGTCACTTTGCTTTAAAGAAAATAAAAAAATAATAATAAATAAACGGAAAAGGGATAATAACATGTAGATCCCTAACATTTTACATTTTATCAAATAATAGTAGAGTTTATCCATTTGTATCAAATAGTCAAATAGATTCATAATTTTCATTGAAAAAAAATCAAATTAGATATGATTTAATATGTATTCTTTTACCTTTTCTATTCAATTACTAATATTTAGTTAGATAGGTTAATTTTCAATTTCTAAGTTAGATTATTTATACGATAATTATCCACCGATTAGATTATTTATACGATAATTATCCACCGACTACCTGTTTTTTCGGATTTTTTTAAAATACATATTTTTTTTGTTGATTTTCACTTGAAGTTACAAAATGTACATTTTTCCACTGCCATCTAAACTCCATGAGAGAACTTAACAGAATATTAACAAAATGACTATTTTACCCCCTTAATGTAAAATTATTATTTCACCCTAATTAAATGAAAAAAATTAAATTACTTCAATTTTTCTTTGCAATTTAGACATTAGATATAAGTTCAATAAAATAGTCTAGAATATTTTTACTTTTTTTCCTCTTTCTACCGCGTTTAAATGCAGGTGAAATGACAAATTTACCCCTATAACATCAGCAAGGTTATAACATAATGTAAACAGAAGTGGAAAAGTGCAAGAAAATGTAATTTTTAGTAGAAATCAACCAAAAAAATAAGATATGTATATTTTTGAAGAAACCGAAAAAAACAAGTGGTCAGTGGATAAATTTTTTTATTCATATTATACCATAGTGCAAATGTTGAATTACATTTTTTAGCTAAGTTTTGATCCATAATTTTGACTATCTCCAAATATAACTTTGGAAAAATCTATTCACATTTAAGGGAGAGGTGGTCAGTATATGGGGCTTAAACATCGATCACCAAATCCCATGAGAATAAATCATGAGTCTATTAACCATTAGTTCCAAATATTTCTTTTAAGTTGGGAGATATTAATTAAAAATAAAGAAATTTAAATGCTGTTCATTTTTCAAAGTAAGAGCATTTAACTATTAAGTTATGTTTTGCATAGTTTTTTTTAATAATTTAGCCTGAAATATAAAAATGAGGCAGCGATTTATATTAATTTGGGGACCCATGTCACGTTATCTTCCCCATCTTTTTAAGGCATGGCATGCATGCTTACCAAAAATCGAAGGACTTTTAATTTCTTTTAATTGTTTAATGAACAATAATAAAAATAAATAGTTTTGTTTAAGTTATGAATAAGAAGACCATTTGGTGGTCCTTCCACTTTGATGAATTCATGGCTTATAATGCAAGATCTAGCACAAGATGATACGAATGTATAAAATTCGTGGTCCAAAAATGGAAAAGGGGGAAAGAAAAAAGTTGAATACAAAGATTTAGATATAATATAAAATAGAAAAAGGCATGTAAAAAAAAATTGTTGGACAACCCTACCTGAAGGAACCAATTTTAAATTCTAAAAGATATAATTTCATCTCTCTTTTAGATGATGAATCTCTATATATTGTTTTAAATAAAAAGAATTAATCTAGCATCTTTTCTATGTATTAAAAAAAATTATCACAAGTCACATGCATGTATATTAGTCAAAAAATTAGTTGTTATTAGTTCATTTAGTGAGAACATGAGAGGAATATATATATATATATATATATATATATATATATATATATATATATATATATATATTATAATATAGAATTTTAAAGTATGGGAATGTCTGAAAAAACGCGTAAACTGTATAGTTTAAGTATTTTAAATTTTAAACATTTAAAATCTCACAGTTTTAAAATTTTTTCAAATATTTCTCGTACTTTATGATCGAGATTAAAATATATATATATACTTAACTTTTAAACATTTAAAATCTCACCGTTTTAAAATTTTCTTAAATGTTTTTCATACTTTATGATCGAGATTAGTGTGTATATATATATATATATATATATAATGACACCGAAGGGCCTAGGCCCAAAAGTGAATACAGAATCATCTCACCTTGGCCACTATTAAAAGTGTCTCTCATTTCTCAGAAATTGATTTTGACCTTAACGTAAAAATGGGCTTGAAAAGGACATCACACATATCTAGTTGCTAGGCCCCTATTGTTCTCTAACAAACGCGGCTGAGAATAAAAATTATAGAACAAGATTTAACAATGATTAACATGCAATTGTAATGATGAGAAAGAGACATTACTAGCCATAGCCACTAAAATAAATTTTGTACTTGAGAGAGTTGTTGATGCTTTTAAGAAGCCGTTTGTAATGGTTGATCTTACAAAATAGGATCATTACTAAGGACTTGTTTGCATTTATCATTTAATCCTTAATTTGATTTGTTTACCATTATTAGATGTTTAAATGAGAGATGACAAAATTCTTCATAGGTTTAGGGCCTATGGAGCCTCACCCAAATGATGAAAGTTTTTAATAATTTTTGGAGAATAGGATGGGGAGTAGAAGAAAAAAAATCTCTAAATTATTAATGGGGTGGGATTTTGTATTACACTCCCCACTCCACCCCCACCCCAATCTCCATTATATATAAATATATTTTTAATTCTTATTTAATAATTTTTATTTTATCAACTATAATTTTAATTAATAATTTTTTTAATTTTTATGTAATATAAACAAAATATGAATAAAAAAATCCTACAATATTTTTTAACTCTAAAACATTATTATGTTTTCTTTTCTCTTTTAAGATGCTGCTCTCTTTAAATATTTTTTACTTTTAATATCATTTTAATACATTGTTTCAAACTTTTAGAGATTTTTTAATAAATTAAATATTTTATAATATAGTGATGATTTTATTTTAAGTCTCTAATTTTTAATTTGTTGAAATCATATATTTATATATATACTATAAAAGAGGCAAATGGAAAATAAGGTGGGGATGAGGAAATCATTCTTCACGTGGAGATTTCCCATCCCTAACCCACTAAATTTATTAGGGAATGGAAGCAAAAATTTTTAATTGGATGGGGAATGGGGCAGGCCTTCTCCCCCACCCCATTGTCATCCCTAGTTTTAACCTTATATATATATATATATATAAACTTAAAATAAGTGATTTTTAAAGTAGAAATTTAGATTTCGAAAAAAATCTAAATGATCAAAAATAAATTTTATTAAGTGTTTGGTGCTAAAAAGTAAAAGTAAATAATCCTTAACAACTCTCTATCCCATCATGTCCGTAACTGTGAATTTGAAGTTATGACACCCTAGTTTTAAAATTCGAATAGCCCTCTATAACAAAAAGAGTTTTTGTATCCATTTTACAATATTTGAAAAAATGAAAGCAACAGATTTCTTGTAATTGCATAATCTGTTTTTTTTTTGGAAGAAAAAAAACAATGCAACAGCCTCAAAGGCTCAAAGGTGCAAAGAGGAATAAGCACACAAACAAACCCCAATTATTATCTCTTCTTTACATGCTCTAAAAAGAATCAAATGTTTGGGCATCATTTTGGATCTTTGATATCTACTATAAACGCACCCCCTCAAGACGTCAGATCCAAAATGCAGTCAATCTTGTCATGCTCGAAGCATTACATTCCAACAACACATGCTGTGTGGTTGAGTGACTGCAATTATAGGGCCTTATCCATCCAATATAAAAAGTAGCAGCAGAAAAACTTAGTGAGATATACACAGAAGAGCATATTCCACAGCGGCGCAATATCTTAGCCGAAGTCAAAAGAAAAAATGATTTGTCTCACAATATGAAAATGAAATTATGGCTATGATTTTAGAGTGCAGCCCAATCACGCTTACAACTTCTTAATGGGATAATGGAAACTTCTTAATTTCTTCAATGTTCATATTTTGAATATTCAATGTATGACTAGTACACTACACGTAAAAACTACCCAATATTTTTATTGGGATGGTAAACGGTTAATCACTTTTTAAATTATTTTTTTAATATTATCTAGGCTGCATTATAAAAGAATCAATCTACGCTCTCCACGGAATTCCAATAAGAATATAACTAAATTAAAATATAATGTTTCTATAAAAAGTTATGATAATTTTTTTTCCCAATACCCAATTACCCATGGTAAATTGATATCTCAATAGATAAATATAATAAGCACCTTTGGATTATTGGCATTTAGCATGGGAAGTCCAATGAATTATAAAAATTAATTTATCTTAAAGAAATATATATATATATTTTTAATTACTTCAACATTATTACTTGTTTGTATTGCCGACAATAGTAAAAGACTCATTTCACCCATAGGCCACTTTAAGGTCCAATAGACAAGTCTAATATTTCTCTCGCATCGTGGAGATATCATTTATAGAAGCAAACAATTAATTTCCTTTAAGATGTAAAGTTGATCAAAAATCCCAAAATACAATGTATTTTTGCAAATATTTCTTCAAAATTTTGAGTTTCATTAAGCAATAAAAATTGATCCGTAATATACTAGGACTCTAAATTTAGACATTTATTTTAGTTTAATCCAAAATGTCTATTGTGCTTTGTACAGAAATATACTCTCACTAAGGTACAAGAAAAAAAAATCTATCATTATTTAAAGCGAATGAAAATGTAAGCATCGTATTATCGACTCTTGAAGTCATGAAAAGCACTGACCTACGACCGCAGATGCACGGCAGTGATGAATTTTCTTTTTTTTAATTGTAATAGTTGTTTGAATTTGAGCATATATTTATTTATCTTCTTATCTAATGTTTGAATTTGAGCATATATTTATTTATCTTCTTATCTAATGATAGTATCTGAGCTATCTTGATTCCTTTGCATTATCCCATGCCCCATTTTGGCACTATCCACAACACTAACATCATTGTTTGGCCCCTTCCAAATCGGTAAACGCCAAAAGGGAATCCTTCCTGCAAAGCACTTGTCAGAAACAGAAAGCACCAACATGGCCAATTTATACTCAGAGACAGGCCATAATTTGATCATCTGTCTTCGTCACATGACGGATCAATTCTGCCTGTACTTCAAAATGTTTCTTGAAAATATAACATTCCAATTAAACAATCCATGTGTGTATATGAATACAAATCCTCAAGTGATACCTTGAACATCTCTATCTACAGAATCTTAGACCTTTTTCACTATACTTGAGTATTAAAAAAAAAAACAATGGCCACCAAAGAGTACGTCACTCAAGCATTTCAAGAATTTCAAGCAGTACCCTTTGCCACCTCCATTGCTCTCGGTACTCTCTCTGTGTTTTTCTTCTTGTTCTTCATTAGAGGGTTCATCTGCAGGCAGAGGATGGAATTGGCTGTTAATCTTCCACCTGTTCCAGGTATGTATATATGGTTTCTTCTCTTCAGTTCTTTGTTCTTCATTGACTAATTTAAATGATCAATGGGTTGGTGTTGGGGGGTTGGTGCAGAGGTTCCGGGAAGGCTACCCCTTATAGGAAATTTGTTACAGTTGAAAGAGAAGAAACCACACATGACTTTCACAAGATGGGCAGAGGTGTATGGACCAATTTATTCTATCAAAACTGGAGCTTCCACTATGATTGTTCTCAATTCGGCTGATGTTGCTAAAGAGGTAAGCATTCTGGTTCTATTCTTTTAACACTGCAAACTATAGATTCAATTTTGTGACCAGGTGGAATTGTCAACGTAACATCACAAATAGCTAGCGAGTCAGTTTCTGAACTGAACTAGTTTATAAGGCATAAGACTCTCTTAACCAAGTAGATGCGTTTTAAGTAAAAAAGCCCAGAAAAAAACTGTGACGACTATGTGGTCAAAATGAATAATATCTACTTAATTGTTGGACCCGGGCTGTACAATTAATAGTACATATCATGTTTAAGCTGCTGGATAATGTGTGGTAACTTTACTGCTCGGGTGTAAGTTTGAGTGAGCTGCATACTGAATCCCTTTAGTTAGGTCGTTAGGTTGACAATCAAGATGTCTCATTCACTAAAATGACCAGTTTGCTTGTCATTAGTTAATTCATATATTCATGTGGCTTTAGTTAGTTACTAATACAGGGACACATAGAAGAGAAATCAATCAATCAATGATTAAAATGTTTTAATTTATTGTTTGTTCTTCCAGGCCATGGTGACCAGATATCCATCCATTTCAACAAGGAAGCTATCAAATGCCCTGAAGATGCTCACCTCTAATAAATGTATGGTTGCAACAAGTGACTACGATGAATTTCACAAAATGGCTAAACGATGTTTACTCACAAATGTTTTGGGTGGAAATGCTCAGGTTAATCTGCTAATCCAACTTTCTCGTGCTTTCACCGTGTCCCTTTATATGTTGTATGGATATATTGTACTGCCGAAACTAATGATGTGTACTCTCTGTATGTGTGTTATTCAGAAGCGACATCGAATCCATAGAGACACAATGATGGAAAATATGTCAACCCAATTTCATGCTCACATCAAGGGCAATCCTCTACAACTAGTGAATTTCAGGAAAATATTTGAGTCTGAACTTTTTGCAGTGTCAATGAAACAGGTGAGCTAGCTGTGATCTTTTGTTGGAAATTCATCTGTTATCTTTGACTAAATACATAGATAATTAAAGCATTTTGCATTTTCAGGCTGTAGGAAAGGTTGTGGAATCAATTTATGTGAAGGAGCTTGGTTCCACATTGTCAAAAGATGAGGTATTTAAAATTTTAGTGCTTGACATAATGGAGGGAGCAATTGAGGTGGACTGGAGAGACTTCTTCCCTTATCTAAGATGGGTTCCTAATAAAGGCGTGGAATTGAAAATTCAGAGATTGTGTACCCGCAGGCAAGCAGTAATGGATGCCCTCCTCAGTGAGGCCAAAAGCAGAATTGCTTCAGGACAGGAACTGAATTGTTATGTTGATTACTTGTTGTCAGAAGTAAAATCACTTACAGAGCAACAAATAAGCATGCTGCTCTGGGAGCCTATCATCGAGACATCAGATACTACTTTGGTTACAACAGAATGGGCCATGTATGAGCTCGCAAAGGATCCAATGCGACAGGTTAATTAATCAATCGCTAGTCTCTCCATGAATTTTGATCTTTGCTACCTGTTCAAAATTTTTTGCATATATTGATGTTCCTTCTATATGTATATACACACACTACAGGACCGTCTATTTCAGGAGATTCAATCAGTTTGTGGGTCAAACAAGTTTACGGAGGAAAACATAGCACAGGTTCCTTACTTGGGAGGAGTTTTCCATGAAACTCTGAGAAAGTACAGTCCAGCTCCAATAGTTCCTTTAAGATTCGCACATGAAGATACCGAAATAGGAGGATACTTCATTCCTGCTGGAAGTGAGGTTGTTGTTTAGCTTAGTTTCCTTTGAAATCTTTGTGGTTCCGACTAATGGTGTCTTCATTGTTAGATGTTAACTTTAATTTATGTTGCATACACAGATTGCAATAAACATATACGGATGCAACATGGACAAGAAACAGTGGGAAAACCCAGAGGAGTGGCAACCCGAGAGATTTCTTGACGGGCAAAACGACCCTGCAGATTTGTACAAGACAATGGCCTTTGGAGCAGGAAAGAGGGTGTGCGCAGGTTCTCTTCAGGCAAGTTTGATAGCTTGCACAGCAATAGGTAGGCTGGTGCAGGAATTCAAGTGGAATCTGAGAGATGGTGAGGAAGAAAGTGTTGATACTGTTGGCCTCACTACTCACAAGCTAAATCCTTTCCATGCAATCATAAGGGCTAGGCCTAGGAATTAATAGAGGCAAGACCCTGACACGATCATCACTTATCCTCATCTCCTCCCCTACTTACCAAAAACTGGAGACTCGAAGCCTCTTTTTCTCCATAATGTGTGACATCAGTGAGAGTTACTACATTTTTACTCTTCTAGTATACGTATAACCTGAAGAGCAACTATAACAAGCCTCATATCCTGTCTGATATCTCAGCTCAATCATACTGACTTCTTATTAATTAGGGAATGGAAACTTTCTTTGCTATTTGTATTTTGCATATTCAGTACAACTGCCCATTATTTAGATGGTAAATGATAAATCACTTCCTTTCATTTATATTAATATATTAGCTAGGCTGCACTATAAAAGAGTCTAGGTACACCCTCCACAAATTTCCAATAATAATAATATATATATACACACACATACAATGCCTATGACAAAGTGATATCTCAATGAATAGAAAGGACTACCTTCAAACATTGGTACTTAGCATAGAATGTCGATCAACAAATTAATAACAAGCAAAACCTGACGCAAAATTGAAGAATTTTAAAGCCTGTTCAAGCTTTAGCAAAAATTAATTAATCTTAAAGCCACTGACACACTTGCGAATTATTATGACAATAGTAAAAGCCTTATAGCACCCATGGGCCATGGCCTTGAGGTCCAATAAACAAGTCCCAAAATTTGTTTGCAAATATTTTCCGTGTATAGAAGCAAACAATTAATTTCCTTCATATGTAAGATTGATCAAAATATAATGTATTTTGTAAATATTTTTTAGAAATTTGAGTTCCATTAAGCACCAAACTCATGCTGGTCCATAACTAATTGGAAAGAAATTTTCGCGTTTACATAAAATTCTTATTGTCATAAAAGAGTAGCCTTTCATTTACAGTAAGTTAATTTTTATGAATCCTATATTATTATTGCGGTTAATTAATTTGTTATTTCATCTACTTTTCTTTTTCCAATTACTGTTGTAGTTGTCATTACAACCTTACACTTCATACGTAATGCAGATAAAATAAGATTTAAGAGATTATGAAAATTTTTAAAATAACGATTGAGAGTTTAACTATTATTTGATTTTAATTTCAGTAAACAACAAACTTAAATTGTTACATAAAGCTTCACTACTAATATTTTAAGATCGAGATAAAAAAAATTATTGTGGTTATTAATAAAAATGTTGCCACATTGGTACAAATATACCCTGATACCTTTAATTTTTAACCCCTTTTTCCAATGAGTATGATGGGTTTATTATTATTATTACTTATTTACTCTACACCTCTTTTGGGTCTAAAGAGTGTCCCGATTTTGCCAGTGGTTTGAAGTTTTCCTTGTTTTTGGAAGAGTCGTAGTTTATTAGATCTATTCTTAATACTTTTTATTTCTTGCCAGGTGTTTTGACCCTTTATATTGTAATTTTGTGTTGTAAATGGGGATGTGATTCTTATTATTATTGAATGATAATAATGTTGCTATATGCAAACATGAATCTACATGGAAGAGTTGGTTCAAAATTTTCAATTTGCGTTGCATGCTTTTATTAAAGGTGTATTTTCTGCATGATTGGTGTTTCTAAAGATAAGTGGAGATATTTGTTTGTGTTTAACATGAGGTATCAGAGTAAATTAATAGTTATAATTTATAGTGGTCGGTCATATTCTTGCCTAAATCCAATGTAAAAAATCCACCGTGAAAAGAGAAGCAAGATTTCACTAATTTCCGAGTTTTGAAGATAAATATTGGTACAGTTAGTTGTCCCAATTAAGAGTAGATAAGGGCATGTTCGGTATTATTTTTGAATTTTTATTTTCAAAGAACAAAAATGAGAATGAAAATGATGTTTTATAATTATTGTATTTCGAATTTAAGTATGCGTTTATATCATTTTTTTTATCATATATTTTAAAATTGAAAATAGTAATATGTGTTCGGTAGACATAATTGAAAATGATAAAAATAGTGAATATATGTTCGGTAGTCCTATTTTCAAAAATAATTTTTACTAAACATTTAAGTCATACTTATAGTTAGAAAATAATTTTTTATCTAATACATACATAAACATAACATAAATAATTTAAAAAATTCGTGACGATAAAGTTTTAGTTTTAGCATTGATTAAAAAAAAGTTTTACATTATCATTGTTTTTACACTATAACTAAGATATATATTACAACACATATAATTTAAATAAAATAATTATAAAAATTACATGATAGACATCATGCATTATGTGTCTTCTCCACAGAAATACTTGAAGTCAAGCAACAGAAATATTAAAAAAAATGACCAAAACATACATTAATAAACAAATTCTAAGATACAAAATCACTTTAAAACCAAAAATTTATTATTAGAAATTCAGATATTGAACGGATCGTTTTGAGAAGCCCACCTGGAAGCGCTTCAACGAGAAGTGGAAGCAAATTCCACCCATTCTGCAGCTTTCAGCTTCACAAAATTTGAACGCTTGTGAGATGAAAATAGAAGCAATTAAACCAAAACAGGTAAAAGTAGCAAACTGTTTGCTGATCTGATTTTTTGCTTTTAATTTTTGCTGTTTTATTTTTTAATTTTGATTTTTTCTTTTTTAGTTCTATTTTGTTGATTGAAGGGAGAGCGAGAGATAGAAGAGTGTGTGGGTGAAGAGAGTGACTGAAAGAAGTGTATTGAATGAGTGGTACTAACAATCACCTAACAAGGTTTGTTCATCTCTTGTAACACCTCAAATCTAACACGTGCGGAGCACGTGAAAAATGAGGTTACTTCCAAATCGTAATCTTTACTCATAAATTTCAAAATGAAATACCTCAAATTCTTATTCAAATAAATCTACAAATTCATATGTCTAACACTAAATAATTTATCCCAAAACATAAAAATAACAGAAGTCTCAAACTCCAAATTATAAATGTATACCAGAAATAAACTAAAAAAAAACATGAGTCTATTCCTCTTCTTATTCAAATAACAAACAAAAATGAAATCTCTAACTCCAGAGCTAAGCATACCTCTCAAATGGAACTTAATATGTTAAAAGTGATAACGAGGGGTGAATCGTCAACTTGGTAAATAAAATCATTCCTAACACACTAGGCCTATCGATACCTAAAAAAAATATTGCAAGCCTTAATTCATAATAAAACGATATATCACAATAAAATAACATAAATTCATAGTAAATCCTGAATATCAAAAGCAAAGTTACTTATGAAAGCAAATCATATATCACATTCACATAAAACAAAAGGTTAGCTCATGTCACATAGTGTCACCTATAGTCATAGTGACCCGGCTAGAATAGAATCAGAATTAGAATATTGTGTGCACACTCAAAATAGAAACTCAGTACTGGTCCACAACAGACATATAATATCATATGATCAGAATCAGAATCAGAATACCTATGGACAATGAGCCAAAACATTAGGAATCTCATACAATCATAAATAATGGAAATCATACATGGGTACAATAATTCAAACAAAACAATGTTGACCGACGGTGGCTCCATACGGTGGGCAAGGGTAATTTTTTGGGGAATGCTTTTTGCTTAACACATCAAATTCAAAAGAAAAAAACGCTTAAGAATCCCCCATCGGTGGTGAATCAGAGAGAAACGGGCCCTCTCCCTCTCACTCCCTCCCCCCTTGTAAGACATATACGACATAATGTGTCAGATTCACAAAAGTCCATAACAATAATTTATGCTTGCAAAATATTTCATTGACAAAATTATAAAAGGTAGTCATGACATAAAATAACTTACATATTGAAAAGCATTTTATAAAATATTTTGTTAAAAGAATTTAGATTTGAAAACATTTTCATAAACTAATTTTGTTATGAAAATCATTTAATCTTCTAAGTGGTACAGAAACACTTATAATAATATGAAATTAGTTATACATATTCCAATACATTATAAATGAAGTTACTTATCTCGATAAAAGAATTTGAATTAGCACACCTCTAAGCCTCTAAGAGCCTGAAACACCTCCAACACCTTAAACAAATATAAAATATGACTATCAATAACTTATTTTTAGAATATGATTTTCTAATTCATACCCATACAGGTCTGATTCTTGGAATTTTAACTCTTAATCTAAAACTTAGAATGACGTAATATCCTATGGAACTATTCTGAACATTCATGGGTACCTGCTGTAAAATTTTCAAGGGAATCGGATACCAAAAAACATTTCCAAAACTATTTAACCGAATAGAACAAGTTCTTAGATTTTTATAAAATAAAAATACCAATCAGAAAATTATGAAATTAAAATTGGGAATACTAGACACATATATTAACTTCCATATAAAATTTCAGAATTTTTCAATTTCATTTGATTGTACAAATAAATTTGTAAATCTGATCGCATTGCTAGAATCGCAGTTTTCCAGTGCAATGGTGTCTATTTCGAAAATACATATAAAATTGAAAACTAAGTAATTTGATGAACAAAATTTATTCAAGAAGCCCTACATGTTTAGTTTCCAGAAATATAAATTTCTTAAGAAAAATCGTTCAGAGAATAGAGGTTTAAATTCGAGGTACTCACACAGTCCAAAATTATCATGTGTGCTTAATGCATCAAGGATTAATTAATTAGACTCATAATAAATCAGAACCCTACACAAAGCCTAAACACATCCTAAATCATGTATTATAATCTATAACTATCTAAATTCATGCCAATATAAACCCTAGATAGAGTGATTGGAAATCTTGTGGAGAATAAGGAGAGTACACTTACCAATTGCTTTGATTCTCTCCTCAACAAAGGTTTGAATCTTAGAGTTTGGGTAAGAGCGTAATGAGCAGCAGAGAAGGAGAAGAAACGTCGTGGATTTAGGGTTATGGAAGAGGGAAAATACGAATTTATAGGGGGTCTTAAGAAACCCTATTGAATTTGAAAAAATAATTATTTTCCAACATTACCTCATAAATAACCCTCATTTATAATTTAATATCCCTTCCTAATAAGGGTTATAAGGCCACGCATGATTTCTAATGAAAGCCCAATTTTCATAATTTAATATTATGGATTTTTTTTTCTTTTGGCGTTACACCTGTTATTCTGACTTTTATTTATCTTTTTAACTAATAACATTTGAGCTCCTTCGGTTTTATGTAATTATCAATAAAGGCATTATTTGAAAAGGCTAGTACATTTATTGGCAAAAGTTTAAAAATCCATTCATGATCCGGTTATCATAAATTCATAATAAACATGATATTATAATCGGCAAAATTGACTCAAGAAAGGAGTCTATTTGTATTTACGTTTTTTGACATAGTGAGAGTTTAGTTGTCTATTTCTATGATTAGGGCTTAGTTATGCATCGAAGCATCGAAGGGACAAATCTTGAGGTGTATTTATTTCCGATCAATGGTCAATGATTCGTTTTTTTCTTAAAAAAAATAATTGTGAGTTGAAAAGAGATGAAAAATATATGTTAATATTTATAAGAGTGGAATCTCGTTTAGTCTCTATATTTTGAGATTAATACATGTTTAGTCCCTAAATTTTTTAAAATACCTCAAAACATCACTGACATTAAATTATTAACACATTTCCTCTTATTTTTTGTTGCTTTTGGATTAATTTTTATAATATTACCCTCTTATAATATTTTTTAAACATTATTAGTAAAAAGAAAAAAAATTAATTATCAATTTAATCTCAAAAAATAAAATAGAAACAAAATTAATATATGTTACTTGTTCTTGAACACATTGCTGAGGAGATATATATATATATATATTGCCCTTTTCTTACTGGTATCAGAGCCTAGTGGAGGTAGGTGTAATATAGTAGTAAAGAATCTGTGTGTAAAAAGTTTTCAAATTAATTATCTTCTGTGTGTGTAGTGAATTTTTTACTGGTCATAAGTCCCGTTTTAGGAGTCTGTGCATCCGCTTAGGGCAATAATTCCATACCTGTAGCCATTCATATAGATTTTAAAATTTTGAAATTTTTTTTGCATCATGGATTCTCTACTCTGTAGAGCATCTTCTTTTTCTAGCTCTTCTTCCGGGAAGACTAGTGATTCAAAGCATGTCGTGAGTTCTGAAGAATTTGTTATTTCTGATTTTGATAAAGCTATTGATAATTGGGAATTACCTAAAGTTTCTAAAGAAATGATTTATAAAACAAAAAAGCTTGATTTTTTGAAGAGTGACTATATTATTAAAACTGAAGAAAGAGATATCACGCTTTCAAAGCCTTTTGAAACAATTCAATTGTTTTCAGAAAAAACTTTAAAGACTTTAAAAGAGAAAAAATTTAATTATGTGCATATTGGTCTTATCCAAGTCGGCATCAAGCCATTGACCAAGGAAGGTTTGGATACTTCCATCCTTGCTGTCCTCCGTGATGGCAGGTTCACTTCCTTTGATGATTCCTTACTCAGTAGTATAGAATCAAGTCTCTGCAAAGGACCAATCCACTTCAATTGTTATCCAAACATAACAATTTCTCTCAAAGACAAAAATATTCTCAAGAGCATGATTTTACAAATCAAGACCCACAATTACCATATGATTGAGGGTTCAATTCCAGTTGCATTGATTTATAAAATTTCATATAAAGCTATGAATTCTGCATTTAATACGCAACATAAATTCCAGTCAAAAAGAGATGAAACTCTTCTCTTGCAGACTGACTTGTCTAAAGCCAACATGGTTGTTCCAAAGCCTATCCAATGGAAAGATATTCACCTTCCAGATGAATGGATTCTTGATGGAGCCACTGAACCAGTGATTCCAACACACCTTGAGCCAAATACAGAGTTGCAAAATGTGACTCAGTATTCTGATAGCAAAGTCAAATTATCTTTTAAGAGATCTAACTCTTCTAGATTCTCTGACAAAGATTCTTGCTCTTCCAGCATGCATTCTTTTGAAAAACAGTTTTCAAAAATCCCCACAGAGATTGATATCTCTAAAGATAAACCTAGATTTTCCACTTCAGATATTCCTAGTTCTTCCATCCATTCTGTCAATTGCGGTACTAGTGTTCCTCATCCTATCTACACTAGTCGCCAAAGAGTCCAAAGATAGGAAGAGAAAGAACCTTCTCCTCCAACTTCTCCTACCTTTTCCTCTGTCACAGAAAATGTTATTAATGTCCTTGAAAAGAATTTTGAACTTGATAAAACTCTTCTTCATAATGATTTTTATTCTAATAACAATAAAGAAAAAAGACTTTGGTTCTTTAAACATTTTTTGAATCAAAGAAAAGAAATTCAGGAAGCTTATTATGATTTTGTTAATTTGCATAAAATTCATATTTTATTCTTTGATTGGTTTGAAATGTATGCTTCAGACAGTAACATCTCTTATCCTTTTAAAGAGTCAAACCCTATTACTACTAGAAAGAAAATTCCTGAATGGAATCTTTCTGATAGTAGTAACACAATCGAGTCTGAGCATCCTCCTCTTAGGAGTATAACCATAGAGCATGGTGAACCTCATATTCCTATTAAAGCATCTCATTTTAAAGTTCATAAATCCGATGACCCTAGTAAAGATTTAGATAGTATTATTCAACAGAATAATTTCTGTAATACTAATCTAAATACCATAGGAAAACAGTTGACTAGAATAGAAAGTCAAATCCAATAGTCTTCCACAACTGTTACTTCTATTTCAAAACCAATTCCCTCCAAAACTGAGCCCTTGAAAAAGCTTAAAGAACCTATTTTCAGACCATTCCAGGTCTCGAAACATAGTCAGAAGCTTGTTCAAGATTCCAAGACAGATTTTGCTAAAGCTATTAGAGAACAATTAGATAGAATAGAAGCTTCCTCTTCTGCTTCTACTTCTAAAATCCAAATTGCTCCGGATACACCTCAATCCAAAACACCTGGTAGTCTACAGTCTCATACTGTTGGTGTCCTTGACCAAGACTACGACCAGTCTTCTATAGCTACTTCGGATATAGAAGCATTTAAAGAACCAACCCCAAATATAAACAGAGTTCATTGGGAATTAGCACTTCCTGCTACTTCTCGTTCTCCTCCTGACCTTGCTGTTGATAATAGGCCCAGTGCACTAAATCAATCACGGTTTAATGCATCTTCTGTCTATGAATGGAACATAGATGGAATGTCTGAGTATAATATACTTGGTCTATTGCAACAAATGACTATGGCTGCTAATGCTTATAAAACCTAATTTGGAACCTCTGATAAAGCCATAGCAGAAATTCTTATAGCCGGTTTCACAGGCCAACTTAAGGGCTGGTGGGATCATCTCCTTACCAAACAACAACAATCAGATATCTTGGATGCTATTCAAACAGATGAGGATCGAATCCCCATTCTGGATGAACATAACAATCCCATTCAAGATGCAGTTGCAACTCTTATTTTAACCATTTCTCTTCATTTCATAGGTGACCCTTCACACCTAAGAGATAAAAATGCTGAGTTACTACATAATCTAAGATGTAGAAAACTTAGTGATTTCCAAAACTACAAAACCGCTTTCTTTACCCGACTTTTTCTAAGGGATGATGCACATCATACTACTTGGAAAGAAAAATTCCTTGCTGGCTTACCTACTCTCCTTGGAGAAAAGGTAAGAAATTCTATCAAAGCCCTTTATGACAATCGTATTCCTTATGATGAACTTACCTATGGTGAGTTAGTCAGTTTCGTTAACAAAGAAGGTCTGAAAATCTGTCAAGATTTGAAATTACAAAAACGTCTAAAAAGAGAGCTTAGACAGTCTAAGCATGAGCTAGGCGATTTTTGTAAACAATTCAATTATGACCCTTTTAAATCTCCCTCCAAAAGTTGTAATGGTAAGTGCTCTTCAAAGCCTTACAAAAAACATTACAAATCCAAAAGCTACAGAAAGCCCATTTCTAATTTTAGAGAAAAGTTTTATAAGAAACCTTCGAGGCCTTATAAAAAGCCCAAATTCTCTAAAAAGAAAGATTTCAAGCCCAAATCCAAAGCCCCTTTTAATTACAAAGAAGCCACATGTTATAAATGTGGAAAGTAAGACCATACTGCAAAATTCTGCAGGATGAATCGAAAACTCCACGAGCTTAACCTCGATGAAGAAATCATTTCTAAAATCTCTACCCTTCTTATTGAGTCTTCTGATTCCGAGTCTTCCATGTCTGGAAATAGTGAGCCTCTCCAAGTTGACGAGTTAGTTGACTCCGATACTTCCTTTTCCTCCTATAGTGATTCTGAGTCAGAGTCCTATCTAAAGAAAATCAATGTTTTGACTAAAGACCAAGAAACATTTCTTGAATTAGTCAAACACATTTCTGACCCTACTCTTCAGAGAGAATATTTGGATAAACTCCTGAAGACCCTTGACCAAAAACCTGAGCCGTCTAAAGTTCCTATAGTCAAGAAGCATGCATACGATCTTACACAAATTCTTGAAAAGAAAAAGCATTCAAAGTCTTCTACTCCCTCTATTTCTGATCTTCAAAAAGAAATTAAAGATATTAAAGCTGAAATCAAGGATTTGAAAGAAAAACAAAAAACCGATTATGAAACTATTCAGATTCTTTTACAAAAATAACTTCAAGATCATTCTGACAATGACTCTCATTCCAGTAATGATAATGAAGAAAATCCAAATCTTGAAAATATTGAGTCTATCCCTGAAGATTTTTTTTTTGTCCTAAATCAGGTTACAATGAGAAAATATTTAATCGGAATTACTTTGATTTTTTCAAAAGATTTCATGATAGATACTATTGCCCTTTTCGATACTGGTGCTGATTTAAATTGTATTCAAGAAGCAATTGTCCCAAAAGCATTTCATGAAAAGACAAAAGAAAAGCTTTCTGCCGCCAATAATTCAAAATTGAAAATTACCTCCAAAGCCGAAGCCTTTGTTCACAACAATGGTTTTGATTTCAAAACTTCTTTTCTTCTAACCAATGACATTCGTCATACAGTTATTTTAGGAACTCCTTTTATAAACTTAATTACTCCTTATACTGTTGATTATGATGGTATATCTTTTAACGCAAGAGGTCAAAAACTTGTTTTCCCGTTTGTTGAAAAACCAAAAACAAGAAATTTGAATATCATTAAAGCATGTTCTGTTTATCAAAATCAAATAAATGTTTTATTAAAATCAAAGCAAAAGGACTTGAACCATTTGAAAACAGATTTAAATTTGCAAAGAATTGAAATCCAATTACAAAATGATTGCGTCAAAAGAAAAATAACTGATTTTAAAGAACTTATTGAAAGAGAAATTTCTGCTGATTTACCAACTGCCTTTTGGAATAGAAAACAACATTTGATAGATTTGCCTTATGAAAATTCTTTTGATGAAAGAAACATTCCTACTAAAGCCCGTCCTATTCAAATGAATATGGATCTAGAACAACATTGCAGAAATGAAATTAAAGATTTAGAAAGCAAAGGTTTAATTGTAAAATCAAAATCACCTTGGTCTTGTGCTGCTTTTTATGTTAATAAAAATTCTGAAATTGAAAGAGGCACACCAAGACTTGTTATTAATTATAAACCTTTGAATAAAGCTTTAAAATGGATTCGGTATCCTATTCCAAACAAAAAAGATTTGCTTCAAAAACTCCATTCTGCCTTCATATTTTCAAAATTTGACATGAAGTCTGGTTTTTGGCAAATTCAAATCCACCCTAAAGATCGGTATAAAACTGCTTTTACTGTTCCATTTGGACAGTATGAGTGGACTGTTATGCCATTTGGATTAAAGAACGCACCTTCAGAATTTCAAAGAATTATGAATGACATTTACAATCCATATTCCGAATTTTGCATTGTTTACATTGACGATGTATTAATTTTTTCTCAATCAATAGACCAGCATTTCAAGCATTTAAAGACTTTTTATCTGGCAACCAGAAAGGCTGGTTTGGCCATCTCCTCTTCAAAAATTTCTTTATTTCAAACAAAAATCAGATTCCTCGGTCATTACATTTCTAAGGGAACTATCACTCCCACTGAAAGATTTTTAGGTAGTTTAAATTATGTTCTTGATTTCTGTCCTAACATTAATAGAATAGCAAAACCATTGCATGATAGGTTAAAAAAGAACCCTGTTGCATGGTCAGATCAGCATACCCAAATAGTAAAGCAAATAAAGAGTATAGTAAAAGAAATTCCATGTTTATATTTGGCTAATCCTACATTACCTAAAATCGTTGAAACTGATGCATCAGATTTAGGTTATGGTGGTATTCTCAAGCAAGTTGATCATGGTAAAGAACAAATAGTACAGTATGCATCTGCACATTGGAATGATTGTCAGAAAAATTACTCTACTATTAAAAAAGAAATTTTATCTATCGTTTTATGCATATCAAAGTTTCAGAGTGATTTACTCAACCAAAAATTTCTACTTCGAATTGATTGCAAAGCTGCAAAACATGTTTTAGAAAAAGATGTTCAAAACATTGCATCAAAATAGATTTTTGCACGATGGCAAGCAATTTTAAGTGTTTTTGATTTTGATATTGAGTTTATTAAAGGTGACAAAAATTCTGTTCCCGATTTTCTGACCCGAGAATTTCTTCAAAACAGATAATGCCGCCCAAAAAGACCAAAGACAAAGGGAAAGGGATCCTCAAAGATCCTGTGTCCCAGACACCCTCTAAAGCCTCTCACCCCTCTTCACCCAAAGAAAAATTGCTATCTTCAGCAATGCCTATAAAGTCCTGGATTGATATGATTGAAGATGATGAAGCAAGAGTTAAAGCCCTGGCCTCTCAAGATCAGGTAAATCAATGGATGAAATCCATTACTCAATCTTCTGAGCTTTTGCTCGCAATACAAAGTTTTTCTCAAAGCCAAATTTCACCAAAAGAAGATTTTTCAAAAATTGAAAAACCAAAACTTTCTTTATCTGGAAATTTGTCCAAAGAAATAATTTCTTCTGGAAGTACTTCTTCCCAGGTTGTGGTTTCACAATCAAAGCTTTCCCAAAAATCGGATTGGCATGATAAACCCCATTCTCAAAATGTCTTAACTATGGAGGATGGATTTTATGATTCTGATCCATTTAAAGCAGTTTCAAAATTTTTCCCAAAAGGATGGTTTTTCAAACCATGGGATCTTTTAAAGCCTCACTCATATTACCAAAACATCCTTGAAACCACTGGCTCAGTAAAATTCAAACACTTCTACCATACTGAGTCCCATTCTGAGCCGGCCTATTCCACGGCTACTATCCAAAATATTATTAGCCCAAGTCAGTGGGGTGAACTACTCCATGTTCAAAAGAAATTTCCCGCCAATTTTCTCTTTAAAATCCCACACTGTTCATTCTATTCATATTGGGATTACCAACAGGCGTGGTTCAACACATTTTTCATTCAAAACCCAAAACATTCTCACTCCTGGTTATTTTTCTTCAATACCAAAATAACCATACAAAGCCTTCCAAACTGGTTCCAGCAATGGTGGACCTATTTTGGACCAACCACAGATATTCTAACCCCTAATGCCACAAACTGTTTCAACCTCTTTAAAGCCAATTATGTTCCTTCTGAGTCCGAAAAGAGGTTCCCTCCTTTCCTCTGTTTTTGTATCAAATTCTTCATCCCCTGGGTTTGGATGTGGAATTTTCAATATCGTACTCTTGACACCCAATTAATTATTCAAAGACATTTTAAAATTAAATGGTGGTCCAAGTTCGATGAAAAGTCAAAATTGACCGAAGCCATAATTCACAATTGGCTTAAACAAAATGGTATTCTAAAGCCCAGTATTGAAGATACTAAAGCCCATAGCACTTTTCTGGCACAACGATCTAAAGCCCAAGCCCTTCGCGCCAGTGCCAAGTCTGAAGATGAATACTTCGATATCATGAAGCAGCTACTGACTACTCGATCAGAGTCTTCTGTTGCAGCATCCTCTGACACCGAAGATGAAGATGAAGAGCCCTTCATTTCTCTTGGGGATGAAAATGAAGACGACTGTTTTGGTATTTTTCCCCCTGTAAAGCATTGTAAATAATCTGTATCTATTTCTGGTTATTTACTTAAAAAAAAAATGTAATCTGTATTTCTTTTGTATTAAATGTTGTATTCGGGTGGTCCTTTGGACACAAGTGAGAGCGCACATGTCTCTTCACCCGTCAGTATTTCCTTTGTATTATACTTCGTATCTACAAAGCCTCCTGTTTAAAGCTACGGAAGAACTGTACACCTTTCCACCGGTTCCTGTGCACTCAAAAACCCGCTACAGTGAACAGTGCTACTTTCCACGAGTTACTGTGCACTTAAAAACGCGCTACAGTGAACAGTGAATTTTTATGTATATAATCTGAAGGAAGACTTGAGACTCCTCAGATTTTTCAGAACCCTCTCCCTCTCTTCTTTCAACTCTCTCTCTCTCATTCTCAGATTTCTCTTCCTTCTCTCTAGAACGGAAAGAAGTCTAAAACGAAGGAAAATTTTTCTCCCTCTCTCTCTCTCTTCTCTTCTTTTCTCTTTTCAAAGAACCTAGATCCTGAAACATCATGTAAGGATATTTTGTAATAATTTAAAGCATTTATTTAAAGCCTTTAATTTCTGTAATTTAATTTAAAGCATTTTAATTTCCGCACTTTACTTTTATGTCCTTTACATTTCCGCAATTTACTTTTATGTCATTTATATTTCCGCACTTTACTTTTAAAGCAATTTACTTTTCTGCATTTTAAATTTCGCACTTTATTTTAAAGCATGATTGCAGACTGATTTGTATCAGTTCTGCCATACAAATTGTACGTTCCTCTGAGGCAACGAGACCGGATCTCAATCCTCAGTTGTATCTCTTCTCTTCTCTCTCCTCACTCAGAGAACCATTTCTGGGATCCAGATCTGGTACTGTGTATGCTTAGAAAGCCAACCGTAATGTATGTTTAATTTTTGCAAACCCTTGTTGCTAGGCTTGCTTAATAAAAATAAAAGAGGTATATAGACGTTGAGGTATATCGGCTGGACATCCACTGGGTGCGGGCTACTGGTCCAAAGGGGAATTAAATCACTTAGCTTCAAAAGAGCTAAGGGTCCCATCCCTAGGTAGAACAACGCCACGTACCTTATCACGTCACGTACCAATAATACGGTTAAAATCTGAAAAGCCGACAAAATTTCGGTAGTTCACCAGATCTACCCTTTATCATAAAATCAGTAATAATCAAAGACTATCAAAGCACATGTACACCTTAGATATATATATATATATATATTACTAATGTCCAAAAAGGTTATTTAATTATTTTTACAATAAATTTTTTTGGAGACATGTAAGCTTTCACAAAAATTAATATATAATCTTTTTGTTTTCATTTAATTATTGAGGTTAACTTGATAATTTACTTTTTTCTTTTTATTAATTTCATAAAAAGAAACATTATTGTAAGAGAGTAATATTTTAAAAGCAAGTCAAAAGAAACAAAAAGTACCAGTAGGAATGTCAATAATTTAAAGGTAGGGATATTTTGAGGTATTTTTAAAAATATAAGAAGTAAGTGAGTAGTAACCTTAAAATATAAGGATGAAACAAGTTTTTATCCTATTTACAATCTCTCCTCATATGAATTGTTTTTATCTGATTTAGCCTAAAATAGTATGAGAACTTCTCTACAAAAGGTAGTTTTTTTGGTGAAGATGGATGTCGAGCTATCTAGAAATTGTTTTCTGGGGATGATGACGACTGAGACGAATCTGAAATCACAAGGAACAGTTGTTAGAGGCGACAATAGCGGTGGCTGGCGACAATAGCGACGACGCTTTGATAATCAAGTAAATGAGGGATTGAAGAAGATGATGGGTTTTTAGAGAAATTCTAGAGTAGGAGATTTTAAGTGTTTTGTGAGTGATCTTACCCCTTAATAAGACCAATTTGACCTTTTAAAGTGAAGTTCTCTAAGGGCATATTTATATCCTTTTAGATATGAGGAGAGCCGTTATTGGTGATGCTCCTCCTAAGGTCGAGTCTCGAGAGTAATTTGACTCCTTTTGTGGAGGCTTTTAAGCTTGCTTAGGTTGTGCAGGTATCTATTTAGTAACAGTCTGTGCTGATTGTGGGCCCTTATTTATAATTAATTGGCCAATTTTGAATGAATCAATTAGAGGGATGGTGGAGGTGGCTTGTCTGTAGTCCCCCTTTCTCAATCTTGACTTTGGCAGATGCTTTGGAGACAACTTAGGTGGGGATGTGGCCTGATGGAGCCTCGTGTGATTGTTACTGTGGTCCCGTATAGACACGTGGTGACTTATATATTTTGTAGAAGGCAATTTTGTGTCCCTCTTTGGCAGTTTAGGTGATTGAGACTAATTTTTTAAGATCTTTCCATTTTATCCTCCCTTCTCAACTTTCCCTTCATCCTTTATCATAGTCTCGAATCATGTTCTCCGTATGTAATGCCATTAGTACCTCCGTCCAATATTTTACCACCTACATGAATGAAATTTGCAATGGTTTATCACCTAACTATTTGGTGGTTCTCAAGAATTTGATTGTTTTATTATTAGAAACTTTAAAACAAATATCTCATCATGTCCGTAAATGTGAATTTGAAGTTACAACGCCCTAGTTTTAAAATTTGACTAGCCCTCTGTAACAAAAAGAGTTTTTGTATCCATTTTACAATATTTGAAAATATCCAAGCAATGGACTTCTTGTAATTGCATCATTTTTTTTTTTAAGAAAAAAGCAATGCATCAGCCTCAAAGGCTCAAAGGTGCAAGGAGGAATAAGCACACAAACAAACCCCAATTATTATCTCTTCTTTGCATGCTCTAAAAAGAATCAAATGTTTAGGCATTCTTTTGGATCTTTGATATCCACTATAAACGCACCCCCTCAAAACATCAAATCCAAAATGCAGTCAATCTTTTCATGCTCAAAGCATTACATTCCAACAACACATGCTGTGTGGTTGAGTGACTGCAATATAAAAAAGTAACGACAGAAAAACTGAGTGAGCTATACGCACAAGAGCATATTCTACAGCGGCACAATATCTTGGTCAAGTCAAAAGAAAAAATGATTGTCTCACAACATGAAAATGAAATTATGGCTATAATTTTAGAGCGCAGCCCAATCACGCTTACAACTTCTTTAATGGGATAATGGAAACTTATTTTCTTTGGTAGCGTTCATATGTTGAATATTCAACATACGACTAGTAGACTATGTGCAAAAATCACCCATTATTGGGATGGTAAATTGTAAATCACTTTCTAAATCATTTTTTTATTTTTTTAATATTATCTAGGCTGCATTATAAAAGAATCTATCTACCCTCTCGATGGAATTCCAATAAAAATATTAGTAAATTAAAATATAATATTTCTATAAAAAGTTACAATGCTTATGATAATTTTTTCCCCAACACGCATGATAAATTGATATCTCAATAGATAAATATAATAAACACCTTCGGATTATTGGCATTTAGCATGGGAAGTCCAATGAATTATAAAAATTAATTTATCTTAAAGATATATATATTAATTACGAAATGGAACCGCACTTCGTGCGACTTTAAAAAAAAATAGTATTATCTCTTTTTTTTTTACCTTGCACGTGATGAAATTGATAAAAAAATATGAATTATTTTTTTAAAGATGACGTAACCTTATAAAACTAATGTTATTTATGAAAGTTAATTATTTTTTTGTTAACATTAAAAATATATGTTAATGTGTATAGTTAAGTGTACACAACCTTTTCATCAATAAAAATTATGTTCACACTAATCAACTCTCTATTTTTCTTGGTATTAACAGATTCTCATATCTTACAAAGTCTAACCCTTATCATCCAACTATCTTTATTGTTTAACTCATGAAGAAAAGAGTACTCCATGAAGCACACAATACTAAGAATTTAAATAAGTCAAAAAATAAAAACACAAGAACATTTCTAAAGAGAATGTTGGTTAAATAATAAAAAAAACTTAAACATAACAAATCTTAAATGCTTAATATTTATAGAGTTTGAAGAAACCAAAAGACACTAAATAAAATGTTGCATAATTAAATATGGGATTATGACATTAAAATTAGGTCCTAGTGGCATTGGTGAGGAAAGATGAAGGAACCTTCCTTTCTATATTAATTAGTTGATGTATTTTTAGCCACTAAAGTTTAGTTGTTGGCTTAAGAAAATAAATGAATGTTTCAAAACTTATAATTAATTTATTATTAATGGTTACATATTGTTGAATTTAAATAGAAAGAGGAAGAGACATGTAATTTTTTGTAATCAATTAATTATTTTCTATTTTTAATATTTTATAATGTAATTATTTTTTAATCTCAACCAATAGATTAGATAATAGAAAATATAAAAAGATGAGAAATAATAATACCACAAATCTTAACTACTTAATATTTATAGAGTTTGAAGAAGCCAAAAGGCACTAAACAAAAGGTTGCATAATTAAATATGATATTATAGTATTAAAATTAGAATTTAATGACATTGTTGAGGGAAGATGAAGGAACATTCCTTCCTATATTAATTAATTGATATATTTAAGCCACTAAAGTTTAATTATTGGCATAATAAAATAAATAAATATTTCAAGATTTATAATTAATCATTATTAATGGTTACATATTATTGAATTTAAATAGAAAGATGAAGAGACATGTAATCTTTTATAATCTAATAATAATTTTTATTTTTAATATTTTATAATGTAATTATTTTTTTAATATCAACCAATTTATTAGATAATAGAAAATACAAGAAGATGAGAAATAGTGATGTCACATCACCTTCTCTAATCCCAACTTTATATATATACTAGAAAATAGAACCGCGTTTCATGCGGCTTTGAAAAAAAATTAGTATTATCATTTTTTCTTACTTTACACTTGATGAAACTGATAAAAAATATGAATTAATTTTTTTTAAGATGAGGCAGTCTTATAAAAAATAAAAAAGCTGTTAGCCAACAATACAAATAAAGAAACAACGCAAGATAAAAAATAAAATGAGAGAATCTATTATAGAGTGATTTTATTCATTCCAATTATGTGTGTATAAAACAAAAAGATGAGCTTTCCTTTTATAGTTACATAATCACTCCATGAAATTAATGAAAAACTATATATCATAATTCCTTGTGAGATAGTGGGAGTTATATGGAAGCTAAAGGTTGCTAATGGGAGATAGTGAGGAGACTAAGATATATATGTTATGAACATCTACATTTATTTTAATAAATGTATAACACTCCATCTCGGATATTCATTACAAAGAATATGCCTCATTAAAACCTTTATATAATTGCTATTGTGTAATAACAATTAAATTGATTATGAGAAGATGAAAAGTCAAATCTAAAAAAAAATTTCTCTATTTATTAGATATTAGATAATAGAAAATATAAAAAGATGAGAAATAGTGATGCCACATCACCTCTTGTAGTCCCAACTTTATATATATATATAAGCTATTAGCTAGCAACAAAAATAAAGAAGAAACGCAAGATAAAAAATAAAATGAGATAATATATTATAGAGTGATTTTATTTATTTCAATTGTGTGTGTACAAAATAAAAAGATGAGCTCTCCTTTTATGGTTACATAATCACTCCATGAAATTAATGAAAAATTATGGATCATAATTCTTTGTGAGATAGTGGAAGTTATAGGGAAGATAAATGTTGCTAATGAGAGATAGTGGAGAAACTAAGAGATATATGTTATGAACATTCATATTTATTTTAATAAATTCATAACACTCCCCCTTGGATGTTCATTACAAAGAATATGCCTCATTAAAATATTTACACAATTGTTATTGTGTAATAACAATCAAATTAATTATGAGAAGATGAAAAATTAAATTTAAAAGAAAATTTTTCTGTTTATTAGATAATAGAGAATATACAAAGATGAGAAATGGTGATGCCACATCACCTCTCCAAGTCCTAGCTTTATATATATATAGATAGAATTTTAATATTTTGTAATGTAATTATTTTTTAATCTCAACAAAATATTAGATAATAGAGAATTAAAAAAGATGAGAAATAATGATGACACAAATCTTAAATATTTAATGTTTATGGAGTTTGAATAAGCCAAAAGGCACTAAACAAAAGATTGAATAATTAAATATGAGATTATGATATTAAAATTAGGCTCTAATGGTATTGTTGAGAGAAGATGAAGGAATCCTTCCTATATTAATTAATTGATGTATTGTAAGTCACTAAAATTTAATTGTTGGCATAATAAAATAAATGAATGTTTCAAGACTTATAATTAATTATTATTAATGGTTACATATTGTTGAATTTAAATAGAAAGAGGAAAAGATATGTAATCATTTATAATCTAATAATTATTTTCTATTTTAATATTTTATAATGTAATTATTTTTTAATTTAAACAAATTTATTAGATAATAGAGAATATGAAATGATGAGAAATAGTGATGCCACATCACCTCTTGTAGTCCCAACTTTATATATATAGATATAGATATATAGATTAATTCAAGTATTTTATGCCACTAAAGTTTAATTGCTAGCATAATAAAATAAATAAATGTTTCAAACGACTTATAATTAATATTATTCATAATTACATATTGTTGAATTTAAATAGAAAGAGAAAAAAATTACAAAGAATATCCACCAATATTTTAGATATTTTAGATAATAGAAAATATAAAAAGATGAGGAATGATATATATTAATAAAGTTACTATTTATTAAACGAGTTAAATACTATCAAATTAATTATAAGAAGATAAAAAGCCAAATAAAAAAATCTCTATTTATTAGATAATAGAGAATATACAAAGAAGCAAAATATTGATGCTACATCACCTCCTCAAGTCCTAGTTTTTATATATATATATATATATATATATATATATATAGAGAGATAGATAGATTCATGTATTTTATGCCACTAAAGTTTAATTGCTAGCATAATAAAATAAATAAATATTTCAAAAGACTTATAATTAATATTATTAATGATTACATATTGTTGAATTTAAATAGAAAGAGAAAAAAATTACAAAGAATATCCACCAATATTTTAAATATTTTAAATAATAGAAAATATAAAAAGATGAGGAATGATATATATTAATAAAGTTGTTATTTATTAAATGAGTTAAATACAATGAAATTAATTATGAGAAGATGAAAAGCCAAATCTAAAAAAAGTTTCTCTATTTATTAGATAATAGAAAATATACAAAGAAGTAAAATGGTGATGCTGCATCATCTCCTCAAGTCCTAGCTTTATATATATAGACTAGAAAATAAAACCGCGCTTCACGCGGCTTTGAAAAAAAATTTAGTATTATCATTTTTTCTTACTTTACACTTAATGAAACTGATAAAAAAATATGAATTATTTTTTTTTAAAGATGAGGCAACCTTATAAAAACAAAAAAAAGTTATTAGTCAACAATACAAATAAAGAAGCAACACAAGATAAAGAATAAAATGAGAGAATATATTATAGAGTGATTTTATTCATTCCAATTGTGTTTGTACAAAACAAAAAGATGAGCTCTCATTTTATAGTTACATGATCATTCCATGAAATTAATGAAAAATTATATATCATAATTTCTTGAGAGATAGTGGGAGTTATAGGGAAGCTAAAGGTTACTAATGGGAGATAGTGGGGAGACTAAGAGATATATGTTATGAACATCTACATTTATTTTAATAAATTCATAACACTCCCCCTTGATGTTCATTACAAAGAATATGCCTCATTAAAATCTTTACATAATCGTTATTATGTAATAACAATCAAATTAATTATGAGAAGATGAAAAACCAAATCTAAAAGAAAATTTCTTTATTTATTAGATAATAGAGAATATACAAATATAAGAAATGGTGATGCCACATTACCTTCTCAAGTCCCAACTTTATATAGATATATAGATAGATTACTTCAACATTATTACTTGTTAGTATTGCAGACAATAGTAAGAGACTCATTTTACCCATGGGCCACTTTAAAGTCCACTAGACAAGTCCAATATTTCTACGGTGTGGTGGAGATTCCATTTATAGAAGCAAACAATTAATTTCCTTATCATGTAAAGATTGATCAAAATACCATATATTTTCGCAAATATTTCTTCAAAATTTTGAGTTTCTTTAAGCAATAAATATTGATCCGCAATATACTAGGATTTTAAATTTAAACATTTATTTTAGTTCAATCCAAGAGGTCTCTTGAGCTTTGTTCAGAAATCTACTCTCACTAATGTGCAAGGGGAAAAAAAATCTATCATTATTTAAAGATAATGGACCTATAAGTAACGTATTATCGACTCCACCTATGTTGAAGGCGTGGATAGCACTGAGCTGCAACCGCAGATGCACGGCATTGACGAATTTATTTGTTGTACTAGTTGTTTGTAGTAGTATCTGAAGTTCTGAACTCTCTTGATTCCTTTCCATAATTCCATGCCCCATTTTGGCACTATCCACACGACTAACATAATTGTTTGGACCCTTCCATATTGGTAAACGCCAAAAGGGAATCCTTCCTGCAAAACGCTTATCAAAGAAAGAACCAACAAGGCTAGTTTAGACTCAGAGACAGGCCATAATTTGGTCGTCTCTCTCTGACAATTGACAGGTCAATTCTACTTGTACTTTAGCTAAATGTTTCTTGAAAATGTAACATTCCAATTCAACAACCCCTGTGTGTAATCATGATTATAAATACTCAAGTTATGCCTTGAGCATTTCATTCTATAGCATCTCGGACTTCTCTCACTATATTTCAGTATAGAAAATAAAAAAACAATGGCCGCCAAAGAGTACATCATTCAAGCATTTCAAGCAGTATCACCCTTTGCTACTTCCATTGCTCTTGGTACTCTCTCTGTGTTTTTCTTGTTGTTCTTCATCAGAAGGTTCTTCTCTAGGCAGAGGATGGAATTAGCTGTTAATCTTCCGCCTGTTCCAGGTATGTACATATGGTTTCTTCTCTTCAGTTCTTTGTTCTTCATTGATTAATTTAAATGATCAATGGGTTGTTTTTGGGGAGTTGTGTGCAGAGGTTCCAGGAAGGCTACCACTTATAGGAAATTTGTTACAGTTGAAAGAGAAGAAACCACACATGACTTTCACAAGGTGGGCAGAGGTGTATGGACCAATTTACTCTATCAAGACTGGCGCTTCTACTATGATTGTTCTCAACTCCGCTGATGTTGCTAAAGAGGCAGGCATTCTGGTTCTATACTTTTAACACTGCAAACTATAGATTCAATTTTGTCATCGGTTGAAAGAGTTAACGTAACATCACAATTCGCTAGCGAGTCAGTTTCTGAACTGAACTATTTTATAAGGCATGAACTGTCTCAAGTCTTAACTAAGTAGATGTGTTTCACATGTCCAGAACAAAACTGTGACTGACTATGTGACCAAAACTAATAATATCTACTTAATTGTTGGGCCCGAGCTGTACAATTAATAGTATATAACATGTTTAAGCTGTTAATGTTTGGCAACTTAACCGCTCGGGTGTAAGTTTGAGTGAGCTGCATATGAATCCCTTTAGTTAGGTCGTTAGGCTGACAATCAAGATGTCTAATTCACTAAATGTCCAGTTTGTTGTCATTAATTAATTTATATATTCATGTAGCTTTAGTTAGTTACTGATATAGGGGCACATAGAAGAGAAATCAATCAATCAATGATTAAAATGTTTTAATATTGTCATGTTCTTCTGCCGGCGGAGGACACTTATTCAAGTCCAACTGGGCCAGAAACGGATTAAAGGTTTATTGTTTGTTCTTCCAGGCCATGGTGACCCGATATCCATCCATTTCAACAAGGAAGCTATCAAATGCCCTGAAGATCCTCACATCTAATAAGTGTATGGTTGCAATAAGTGACTACGATGAATTTCACAAAATGGCTAAACGATGTTTACTCACAAATGTTTTGGGTGGAAATGCTCAGGTTAATCTGCTATTCCAACTTTCTCGTGCTTTCACCGTGTCCCTTTATATGTTGTATGGATATATTGTACTGCCGAAACTAATGATGTGTACTCTCTGTATGTGTGTTATTCAGAAGCGACATCGAATCCATAGAGACACAATGATGGAAAATATGTCAACCCAATTTCATGCTCACATCAAGGACAATCCTCTACAACTAGTGAATTTTAGGAAAATATTTGAGTCTGAACTTTTTGCAGTGTCAATGAAACAGGCGAGCTAGCTGTGATCTTTTGTTGGAAATTCATCTGTTATCTTTGACTAAATACATAGATAATTAAAGCATTTTGCATTTTCAGGCTGTAGGAAAGGTTGTGGAATCAATTTATGTGAAGGAGCTTGGTTCCACATTGTCAAAAGATGAGGTATTTAAAATTTTAGTGCTTGACATAATGGAGGGAGCAATTGAGGTGGACTGGAGAGACTTCTTCCCTTATCTAAGATGGGTTCCTAATAAAGGCGTGGAAATGAAAATTCGGAGATTGTGTACCGGCAGGCAAGCAGTAATGGATGCCCTCCTCAGTGAGGCCAAAAGCAGAATTGCTTCAGGACAGGAACTGAATTGTTATGTTGATTACTTGTTGTCAGAAGTAAAATCAGTTACAGAGCAACAAATAAGCATGCTGCTCTGGGAGCCTATCATCGAGACATCAGATACTACTTTGGTCACAACAGAATGGGCCATGTATGAGCTCGCAAAGGATCCAATGCGACAGGTTAATTAATCAATCGCTGGTCTCTCCATGAATTTTGATCTTTGCTACCTGTTCAAAATTTTTTGCATATATTGATGTTCCTTCTATATATATATACACACACTACAGGACCGTCTATTTCAGGAGATTCAATCAGTTTGTGGGTCAAACGAGTTTACGGAGGAAAACATAGCACAAGTTCCTTACTTGGGAGGAGTTTTCCATGAAACTCTGAGAAAGTACAGTCCAGCTCCAATAGTTCCTTTAAGATTTGCACATGAAGATACCGAAATAGGAGGATACTTCATTCCTGCTGGAAGTGAGGTTGTTGTTTAGCTTAGTTTCCTTTGAAATCTTTGTGGTTCCGACTAATGGTGTCTGCATTGTTAGATGTTAACTTTAATTTATGTTGCATACACAGATTGCAATAAACATATACGGATGCAACATGGACAAGAAACAGTGGGAAAACCCAGAGGAGTGGAAACCCGAGAGATTTCTTGATGGGCAAAACGACCCTGCGGATTTGTACAAGACAATGGCCTTTGGAGCAGGAAAGCGGGTGTGCGCAGGTTCTCTTCAGGCAAGTTTGATAGCTTGCACAGCAATAGGTAGGCTGGTGCAGGAATTCAAGTGGAATCTGAGAGATGGCGAGGAAGAAAGTGTTGATACTGTTGGCTTCACTACTCACAAGCTACATCCTTTGCGTGCAATCATAAGGCTTAGGCCTAATTAATATAGGGAAGACCCTGATACGATCGTCACTTTTCCTCATCTCCTCCACTACTTACCAAAAACTGAAGACTTGAAGCCTCTTTATCTCCATAATGTGTGACAACATTGAGAGTTACTGCATTTCTACTGTTCTAGTATATGTATACAATAACAAGGCTTATATCCAGTATGATATCTGCCACTCAATCACGCCGACTTCTTCTTAATCAGGGAATAGAAACTTTTGAATATTCAGTGCATGAAATGACTACATATAAAACTATGGAATCGCCCATTATTTAGATTGTAAATGATAAACCACTCTCTTTTCATTCATATTATCTCGGCTGCACTATAAAAGAGTGCTCCCACAAATTTCTAGTAATAATAATAATAATTACCTTCAAATTATATATGTATGTATGTTTGTATGTATGTACGTATAAAAAATAAAACACTACCTTCAAACATTGGTATTTAGCATAATCTGACACAAAATTGAAGAATTTTAAAGTCTCTGTTCAACCTTTAGCAGAAACTGAAGTCTTAAACTTGTGATTATTACTGACAATACTAAAAGGCTTATTGCACCCACGGGCCATGGCCCTTAAGGTCCAATAGACAAGTCCAAAATTTGTTTGTAAATACTTTCCATTTATAGAAGCAAACCATTAATTTCCTTCAGATGTAAGATTGATCAAAATATAATGATTTTTGTAAATATTTATTAGAAATTTTGAGTTCCATTAAGCACCTAACTCATGCTGGCCCATAATTTATTGGAAAGAAATTTCCACTTTTAAATAAATGCTTATTGCCATAAAAGAGTAGCCTTTCATTTACAGTACTAGTCAATTTGTATGCATCCTATATTATTATTACAGTTAATTAATTTGTTATTTCATCTACTTTTCTTTTTCTAATTACTTCATATGTAATGCAGATAAAACAGGATTTGAGAGATTTCGAAATTTTTTAAAAATAATGGTTGAGAGTTTAACTATCATTTTCGTTTTAATTTCCATAAACAACAAATTTATTAAATTGTTAGATGAAATTTCACTACTAATATGTTAAGATCGACTTAAAAACAATTATTGCGGTTACTAATAAAAGCATTGCCATATTGGTACAAAACTACAAATATACCTAGTTACCTTTATTATTATTATTATTATTTTTTTATTATTATTATTATTATTATTATTATTATTATTATTTTCATTTTTCCGATGAGTTTGGTGGGCTTATTATTATTACTCATTTACTCGACACCCCTTTTTTGGGTCCAAAGTGAGTCCCTGTTTTACCAGCTTTAAGGGGATTGAAGTTTTCTTTATTTTTGGTTTCTGGATCTGTTGATGTTGAAAAACCACCTCAACAGCTGAATTTGTTTCTTTTGGGGAATTACAGGGCGAACCCAAGCTCAAATGCTAATATGACCGCAATTTTATGTATTTGCCAACCAGAAAACACGGTTAGGATACATCGGTGGAGTTCCGGCGTAGACTCTCTGATGCTTAAGTCATAAATTATGAATAAAGAGATGAAAATTAGAGAGAAGAATTGTGAATGAGTTGAAATAAAGGAATTTTCCGATCGAGGAACTAAAAATCTTGTCGGGAATGTTAAGGCTTTTAGATAAGTCACTTGTAGAGTTTTTGATTGATTTTTGCTAACCTCTTCCTCATTTGTCATTTTTAGCTTAAATAGGCCCTTAGTCGTGGGTGATTACTTTAACTTCTACCCACTTTCTTCAGCAGTTGCATGCGGTCATCAGTTGGAGAAGGTTTAAATAGATCGTGGCACACAACTTTCCTAGAAATTAGGCCAAATTATCTTAACCAATAGCTTTCTATGTCAAGTTAATTGTCGGGTTAGACAAATAAATTTCGAGGTCAGATTTCTTCACTTCCAGGTCGGACCGGTGAATTTCGTAGTTACTCATATAGGCTTAAGGTTGTATTCTTAAATTAAGTAATTCACATAAATCTCAGGTCGTACTTGTAAACCAGGTTGTCAACATAGGCTCCAGATTGTACTTAGGTGTTCAGCTCGACAACAATGAGTTTTGAGTAGATTGTGGTCAACTATACTTCTGAACTCTTTTAGAAAAATCCAACCCGAACATGATCTATTCTTAAGCCTTTTTGTTTCTTGCATGGCATTTTGACCCTTTTTATTGAAATTTTGTGTGGCATCGTGAAATAAATGTGGATGTAATTCTTATTCTAATTGAATTTTAATATATTATTTTATTTTAAATAACGATAATGTTGCTATGAGCAAACATGAATCTACGTGGAAGAGTTAGGTTCAAAATTTTCAATTCGCGTTGCATGTCTTTATTAAAGTGTACTTTCTGCATGATCGATGTTTCTAAAAATAAGTAGTGATATTTGTTTGTGTTTAACCTAAGGTATTGGAGTAAATTAATAATTATGTTAATTTTTAGTAAGAAATAAGAAAAATTATTTCTTTTAATTCATTTATTAGGAGATATTGGGCGGCTATCCTAAGCTTTGATTTTAGAGAATGATTCTAGGCTTTATTATTTACTAGGGTTTCCAAGTATTTTCGTATAAAATACCTCTTTTCCTAATTTCCTTCTCTCCCCTTCTACAACGGGGTTAGTGATCTTATTTAAATTACAAGCTTCTTAGTCGCGTCTTATAGAATTATTTTTTAACAGCATGAATATTTTGTAATAAATCACAACCTTTGAAAAATTATTTTGATAAGAACTTATCTTTTTATAAATTAGACATGTAGGGAGTATTGAATAAATTTTATTTCATAAGATTTGGCCTTGTATTCGATTTTATATGGATTTTCAAAGTAAACATTGCTGTACCAGAAAACTGCAATTTCAACACAATAATCAAATTTATCAAATTATTTGGAGTGCCAAATGAATTCGAAAAATTTTGAAATTGTAAATAGAGATTATTATTCGGGTCTAGTATTCTCGTATTTAATTTTACAATTTTATAAAAAATATATATAATTTTATAAAAATGTTGGAACCTATAATGTTTATTTAATGCTCCATACAATAGATTTGAACTTATCAAGAACAAAATAGTTTTGAAAATATTTTGACATCGGATCATCACAAAGTTTTATGAGTAATAGTCATGGATGTCCAAAAAAGTTCTGTAAGATAATATGTCATTCCGATTATTAGATTAAAAGTTAAAATTCAGAGAATCAAACTAGTACGGGTACAAGTTAGAAGAGCAGGATGTTGGGATAAGCTGTTAATAATTATATCTCGTATTTATTTAAAGTGTTTGAGGCTTTTGGATGCTTACAAGTGTATTTAGATCATTGCTTTTGGCATGACAAGTTTCGTCATTCCTAGCGTACTGAATTTGTGTAATTATTTTGATACTATTATAATTACATGTGTTTTAAAGTACTTTAGAAATCAAGTGACTTTCATAAAAAAAATTAATTAATTTAACCATTTATTTAAATTTTTTCAAATTTGAAATTTATACTATTTCCAAGATTTTAACAAAATATTGTAAATGAATTTAAATTTTTAATTTATTTTACTAAATAATTATCTTTTATGAAATTACCTATAAAATGTTAGAATGAAACTTGTTTTGCAAGCATAAATCATTGGCATGACCTTTTATGAATCCGATATGAATATTTTGTTCACATATTCGGTTAAGATTATTTACAGAAACTTGTGTGTAGGCCACCTCTTAAAGTTGTATCGGGGCTACCTCTCGAGGATCAGCTTGCCGTAAAATGCCACATATAATATAAAGTACCATGTTCAAGTCGTTACATATGAAAATGAATTTAGATGTTTTGGCTCATTATCTATAGTTATTCTGATTTATATTCTGACCAACATGAAATTTCTATTCTGACTATGGCCATGCTATTTTTATTATGATTTTGTTTCTGGTAGGATCACTAGGAGTATAGGTGACACTATGTAATATAAACTAACATTTTGTTTTCTGTGTATATAAGTTGAATGATTTATTTTTATGATTAATTATGCTTTTGATATCTGAATCACTTATGAATTTATGTCTTTCTATTATAATATTTTATTTTGTAGAACTTATGTTTTTAATGTATATTTTGATAAAAAGGCTTGCAAATATTTTGGCACCCCATAAATCTAGTGTATTGGAAATGATTTTATTTACTAAGTTGACAGTGCATCCTTCATCATTTATTTTTGTAGATACAGTAGCTTATTGCAAGTTATGCTTATCTTTGGAGATTTTTATTTTTATATATTTGAAATTATGAGATAATATTAATATTGGAGTTGTTTCACAGATATTTATTTTGGTTTGATTTGAATAAAATTTGAGTTATTTCAATTTAAGATTGTGTTGTAAGCATTATAATTCGTTAGTAATCTTCTTCTTTGTCAAGTGCTCCACATGTGTTAGATTTCGAGTGTTACACTAGTTATTTTACATAATTGTTTTTGAACCAGTTGCTCATTGCCAAAGTGAAAATTAAAAACTAAGAATTTTGTATAATTTTCCATCAGTATCAACTCAATGATTTATCTGTACATCTAACAAATGTCTAATGTGATAGAAAACATATTCTAGCATATGTGAGATTTTTTTCTTTAAAATTTTATTGCTTTAAGGAAATAGCTTTCTTTGTGCAAAAAATAAAATCTGAATTTGATATATATGACTAATATTGTATTGACACATTTGTTATATTTATTCTATTTTAGCAATTATATAATGATAATTAAACTAAAATTGATGAGAGTTTGAACTTATAGTACTATAAGTCCCTCAAAATGTATTTAGAGCTGGTAATGTTATAATTTTTAAAATAATTTATATTCGCTTTGTTGTTGAAAAAATTAACTGTAATGAGAATTAGTTCAATGTTTGGTAAAATTTATTTTTAAAATTAAAAACAGCCATATAAAATATTAAGCAAATTTTAGTGTTAAAATACAATAAGAATGCAAATTATCAAAATAGATATAATGTTGAATAAAATTTATTTACACATTCATAAATATGTATGCATAATATTTTTTTTATTGTGTATATATAATAATTGATAACTATAAGTAAATATTTTTATTTTTATTTTATTATCTCATTATAATTAGTAATGATAATAACTCTTTAAGTTTTTAATAATTGTACAAAATTCAAATTAGTGTTTCAGTTGTATTGACACAATTAATAAGCAAGTCTCTTTCATAACAATTAAAAATATTATTACATATTTACTTAACACGAAACACCAATCCAAATCATCACATCACTCGTATAAATTACGAAGTTACGACAAACAAGAAAGATTAATATAAAACAAAATCATCAGACCGGGATGCCTATTTCTTCAAATCATTGGAATTATTTTATTAATAAATAGAAATACACGGACTTCCATGTTAAAATATTAACAAATTTGAATAAATTAAAGAGTATACAGTTGAATTCCCTCTCAATTGTAGCAGGCAAAGTTTCCCAGCCCCATAAATAAAAATTTAAGATATACATAGAACAAGTAAATAAGACACAGAATAAAGCTCTGACCTTTCCATCAGTATTCTTCTTCTTCTTCGTCTTCTGATCTGATAAGAACTTATATCAAAGATTGTCTGATATTCTCGATATTTTGTTCTTTCATGGCTGAAAGGTTAAAGAAAAATTATTTTGAGGTGTTGGGTTTGTGCTGTTCGTCAGAGGTTCCACTTGTTGAGAGGATTCTGAATTCACTTGATGGAGTTGAAGAGATTTCGGTGATTGTGCCAACGAAAACGGTGATCGTAGTTCATGATACCCGACGCATTTCCGAGACCAAAATTGGTATGTGTCGTGCTGCCATAAATAAGAACTAATTAAATATACTGCAAATGAAGCCATATTAGCACAAATGGATACTTTATTACTCTTTTCAATCATTAATTTAATTTTTTTTTGGATTTTTGTATTGCATGAGAATTGAAGTTTATATGTCCTGGGCTATCTTTGGGATTAACATGTTTACTAGTTGTCACTAGTGGTTTCTCAAGAATTCAGGTGGGATTAACATACTACATGTTATTAAGATGAATTTTATAACTTGTACAGTTACTTAATTATCATTTAAAAAATGAATGTCACATCAATTGAGACTCAAATTTAAATTTACTTATTGAATATTTAATATTGCTCTTACATTATATTTTTGATTGATAATTATAGAATAAAAAATATCATGTAACTAAATATTCACCATATATGGTTACAAATGCAATGCACGCATGAAATTATAAAACATATGGCCACAACCCTGACATGACTTATCATCCCATTACTATGGACAATGTTATTTTTTTTCGGTGTATTAAATGGACAACGTTATTATTTATGTTACACTTTAGACTTCTTTTCCTGAATTTTTTACTCATTTAAATTACTAAAAGTCCACTAATTAGTTTCTACATAACTATTATCGATGGTAGTACTGATGAATTTTTTTCAAAAAACTTAATTATAAGTGATGTCCATTTGGACTTTAATGGTCTCCTGGTCTGATATAGGGACTCTTCCATGTCTCTTTCGTGCGGAATGAAATTAAATAACTCTATTAATTAATATTAATTAATTTGGAGAAGGAACAAAACACCCTACCCAATAAAGAGACTTTTTTTTTCCCCAAACTAATGCATGTACTATAAGTGATGGCCTAAACGTGCTCCTCTAATGGGAACTAGAAATTATAGTTAGATATGTCTTAGCAAAATTTTATTATTTACAAGGTTGACACAACTTGGGGATATGTCTATAGCATTGGGCATGACTGTTGTAATTAGTAGGAAGGACAATTAAGCTATATAGAATTTGCCACTTGTAAATGCTCCCAAGTATGCTTACAAGTATTTGAGTCAAAGGTGATGTTATTGTGAGTATTGATACGAAATCTTTTGTGGTTTAATGCCAGTTGAGGCACTGAATAAGGCAAGGCTGGAGGCTACTGTTAGACCAGAGAGGAAAATGAAATCTCAGAAGAAGTGGCCCGCCCCATCAGTCATGGCTTCTGGATTGTTACTTGCACTGTCATTTCTAGGATATATTTATCATCCATTGCAATCTTTGGCTGTCGCTGCAGTCATCTTTGCGGTCCCTGCAATATTAGTAAGAAGCGTAGCATCAATTAAGAGCCTCACTCTTAATATAAATGCTCTTGTTCTGATGGCAGGTAATCCTCCTGAATTTCGTCAATTCAAATTGAAGAAAGGGTTACTATTTTTTTCATATTTTGTTTGATAATGCGCAGCTGTGGGAACTCTTGCTCTTGGAGATTATGTGGAAGCTAGTTCTATTTTCTTTTTATTCTCTATTTATCAGTGGCTTGAGTCGGTAGCAAGCTACAAGGTCTGGTTCCATCTTTCTCCGTCAACGTGCCTGTTTGGTATCATTTGATTTTCTGTTTCCGAGGTTTTTTTTTTTTGAGGGTTGGTGTGGGGGGGGGGGGGGGGAGGGAAGAGGATAGAAAATGTTTGGTATTGTTGTTTGGAAACAACTTACAGCTAGAAAATGGATCTTGCCCTCTTTAAGTTCTGAAAACAATCTGCAACCATTCTATTATTTTCTTGTTTCTCCTCTCTATTTCTGGTTCTACGTCATTTGCATCTTCAATAGCTGTTCTGAAATTTGAATTTTGTGTATAATTCATAGGCTATGGCCGCCATGTCATCTTTGACAAGCATGGCTCCTCAGAAGGCCGTAATTGCCGAAACTGGGGAACAAGTTGATGTGAATACAGTGAAGGTGAATACAATCCTTGCCGTCAGGGCCGGCGAAGTAATTCCCATTGATGGAATTGTCGTTGAAGGTAAATGTGAGGTGGATGAGAAAACACTGACCGGAGAGTCGTTCCCTGTTGTCAAAGAACAAGATTCTCCTCTTTGGGCTGGCACCATCAATTTGGACGGTTAGTTCTTTCACACTTTAATATCTTCATCAATGTTACAATCAAGAGATTTGACTGCTTGTGTATGTATCTCATCTTTCTCAGGCTATATCAGTATAAAAACTACTGCATTAGCAAAAGACTGCGTGGTCTCAAGAATGGCAGCACTAGTAGAAGAGTCTCACAAAAAGAAGTCACGAGCTCAAACATTTATAGAAAGCTTTGCAAAGTACTACATCCCAGGTTAGTTTCGGTTTTTGTATCCTTTCTATGATCCCTAAACTGCATAGCCATGATTAGGAAATTTGTCCAAGCAAACTGAAGCTTCTTCAGGAACTTTTCACACTATTTTTTTATTTTTCTCTCAGCGGTCTTGTTGATATCAGTAGCTTTTGCTGTGATTCCTGCTGCTGTGGGAGTCCCCAATGTAAGGCACTGGTTGTACTTGGCAATAGTTGTTCTCGTTAGCACATGCCCATGTGCACTTATTCTCTCAACACCAGTTGTGATTTTCTGTGCACTTTCCAAAGCTGCGACAACAGGACTCCTGGTCAAGGGTGGCAATTATCTTGAAACTCTTGCCAAAGTTAAGATGGTGGCATTCGATAAAACTGGGACAGTAACAAGGGGAGAATTTACTGTGACAGATTTTCAATCTATCTGTGATGGTGTTAGGCTCGGCACATTGTTATATTGGTACACTTAGCTCTCACACATTTCAGAGTAGATAAATTTCTGTGTTTCTTCAAAGCCAGAGTCACTGATTTTGGGATTATTTGCAGGGTTTCAAGTATTGAGGGCAAATCTAGTCATCCAATGGCGGTTGCATTAGTTGATTATGCAAGGTCATTAGCTATTGAGCCAGTGCCTGAAAATGTGGAGGATTTCCAAAATTTCCCAGGAGAAGGAATTTTTGGGAAAATCCATGGAAACGAAATTTACATAGGAAACAGGAGAATTGGTCCGAGAACTGGTTGCAGTAAAGGTAAGAGGCTTCAATAGTCTATTTTTACAAGCTTTAAGGGGGAAAGAAAAAAAAAACTTTATTTTATTGTTTCATATCACTAAAGGTTGAAATTTCAGATTCAGTTGTAGAAGCCAAATGTACGGGAGGAAAGACAAGAGGGTATGTGTACTTAGGAGCAACTCCAGTAGGAACATTTAGCCTCTCAGATTCTTGTCGGTCTGGGGCTCTGGAAGCGATTAAAGATCTCAAATCATTAGGCATTAAAAGTTTCATCCTCACCGGTGATAGCCATGCAGCAGCCTTGTATGCACAAGATCAGGTGTGCATGGCTAATAATATCCATGTTATTATTTGACATAATCTAAGCTTGAACTTAAAATTAAATTAACAAGAGAATAATTTCTTTTTTTTGGTAGTTGGATCATGCATTCGACATGGTCTATGCAGAGCTTCTACCTCAACACAAGGCAGAATTAGTTGAGTTGTTGAAGAAAGATGGAACAACAGCCATGGTTGGAGATGGCATCAATGATGCCCCTGCTTTAGCAGCAGCTGATATTGGCATCTCAATGGGGATTTCAGGTTCAGCAATAGCCATGGAGACAGGACATGTAATACTAATGTCAAACAACATTCGGAAAATACCAAAAGCTATCAAGCTAGCAAGAAAAGCTTCAACAAAACTCATTCAGAATGTCACTCTTTCAGTCACCGTTAAAGGTGCTGTCCTCGCATTGGCAATTGCAGGCTACCCGTTAGTGTGGGCAGCAGTTCTCACTGATGTAGGGACATGCTTGATTGTGATCTTGAACAGCATGTTGCTTCTGAAAAATAACCCAGAGGAGGAAGAAGGGTTTTGGAAATCCAAGTACGGGACCTTTTCCTTGTCGTGCAAGAAAGATGAAGATAAAGAAGCACTTAATGTGAAGAACTGCAGAAGCAGATGCTGTGAGGCGACGTCTGCCAAAGACATGGCATCAACAAGTTTGCACGGCCAGACCGGTCCCAATCCTTGTTGTTTAAGCTCGAGCTCGTGCAGGAAAGATAGAAGCACAAGTTCAACTGGAAGCCAAGGGGAAAATAAAAGAGTTGCAAGGGGCGGTAAGGCAAAGAAATGTGGTGATCAACGTTTTGATATAGAGGCTGGTGTTACCACCTAGGAAACTTAGGTTGTTTTTTTTTCATTTCAAATCTGAATAATTTGTTTTTTTAAAATATTTTATTCCAAGAACATTATTGGCAATAAGGAAACATACTGTTCTAAGAAAACAAAATTTATGGTTATTATCGAAATAAGTTAAAAGTGACAATTTATTGCTACAACATAATTGTGTCAAAATATTCATTTGAAGCCCAAGTTTTTATTGGATTTGACCCCAGCTCGTTGGTTGCTAAGGGCCGGATAAGGATATAATTTTTCATACTCGTTTGACTTTTGAGAATTTATATTATTTAGTTGTTTTTGTGTTGAAGTTAGTAGCTTATTAAAAAGTAGACCCAAATGTAAAATTTAGACTTAGAAATATTAGGCCTATCAAAATTTCATACGACCCACTTACACGATACAAACCCACTTATCAGGTTGGCATTTATAAGGGTGGGTCATTACTGAATCAACCCATTAAAACTCATTCAATAAAGAGCCGAATTTGCATTTAAGTATCAAAATCCAGTTCGCACGATCCATTAACACTTAAATTGAAATTATTTAAGTAATAAATTTTGAAAGAAAAAGTAAATTACTTTTTATTTTAATTTTGGACAAGTATTCTTATTTGAATAATTATATAATTTTGTGGACTATATTATTCAATCATGTTAAACACGATGAATATTATTTTTTTTTTGGTTTTATATTTTTAAAGAGTCTATTTTGTATTTTTTTTTGTGTTTTAAACTAAAAATATATAACGATATTTTGAACAATAATTTAAAAATTACCAAGAAGAGCGGGTTGAATGAGTTGGTTTGAATAACACGATAATGGTAATCAATGGGTTCGTATTTGTATTTTTTACCCAAATAAATTAATGGATGGTTTTTGGTATATGTACTTTAACACGATACAATAGAATGCGACACGAAACCTCTCAAATACGACTCATTGCCAGGCCTAAGAAATATAAAAACTGCTTTTTTTAGTTTTTTTATTTTTTTAATCCATCACATTAGTTTTATTATTTTTGTAAATTATACCATCAATGCGAAATTACTTTTTTTTTAATCTTCATTTCTACATGAGAATCATGATCTATATATGTTTAAGCCTGGAACATATAAGAACGGGTAAAGAGAATACATGATTGATATCTTGCACCATACCTAACCCTTATCAACCCCACTTAAAATAGATATTAATATTATTTAAAAAATCTAAAGAAATGAATAGTAAAATTTTTTATGATTTTTAAAATTGAGCAATTCTGTCCTGCCAAATTGAAGGGAAGTATTAAAGATGAAACCCATTGCTAAGAATGACGAAAAAGAATAAGGGACTAGGGTGTATATTACATCTAGTACAATTTCCCATTAATTTCCTCCAATATCTCAAACTAAACAAAAATATTTAAAAACTTAACAAAAATATATAATCACGCTTTTATTTTTATAAACAACAATCATACAGAAAATACCTATACACCGTAAGTCATGTTAAGTATGTGAATTTTAAAGGTGTGAATAGAATGAATACTTTCCCACGCAGTTTCAATTTTGCAAATAGGATTATATATATATATAACTCGATCTTAATAATAGCTGTGAAATTTCGCTAAACAATTTTAATTTAGCCTTCGTTTGATATTAATGTTTATCATTGTGCTTTCACAACAAAAGATTGAGCTAATTTTACCACGTAGCTAGATATATGGCAAAAAATCTATATTACTTTCACTGTTTTATTAAAAATAATGTTTACCAAATTATAATTTAATAAATAACTTTTTTTTTTAATTTTGCAGCAGCTACAACACCACAATTGCAGTTCGCATACAAAACACAAACAGAACATTATTATTATCAAAACCCAAACAGCTACAACGCCACAATTGTATTGCATTTCTTTGCGTGGTCTAGGAAAAATCAAATATATGGACGATTTGATGACCATTAAGAACTTCAAAATGCAATCAACATTGGCAGGTTGATAATATTACATGTTTCAGCAAAACATGCTGAGCTGAGTGATTGGGAATAAGACCATATCCAATGAAAAGAAAGAACAAAAAATGTTAGAGAAACTGATTCACTCAAAAGTCTGGCAGGGCCAGAAATTTATAATAGTAAATCTGTTAGCTTTTGTCAACATCATTTATAATTGTCCATGGTGCAATTTCATGAATTGATAACGTTATTCAATAGTTTCATTATTAATACCTCCTAAATTATTGTATCTGTCTCAATACACAGGGATTAGGCCTGTCAAACTTTAAACATTTAATTTTAAGTAATCAGTTTATCAAATAATTTTAAAGGGCAAAACGTTAGACAATAAAAAATTTTTACGGCTGACCCGGTCGTACGATGCTGCCTCCCTGTTTTGATATCATATTAGAAAAGATATAGGACCAAAAAGTTTAACCTGATTGATAAGAGCCCAAAAGTAGTATTAAAGACAAATCAGATTCAAGGGGAGAAAAACAAGAAGAAAGTTAAAAGAACTTCTTCCAATAGAGCATATTCCATTGATGAGGTATGTACCCTCAGCTGGGCAAAAGAAAGGTGATATACTGTCACAAATATGAAATTATAACACTATGAGATCACAAACTGAAGCATTGATAATCAATTCGATAACTTCTTAATAAGGTAATAGCAACTTCTTCCGGCACTTGTACATAAAAGTAAAATACATATAATCAGATTGTTAAAAAATAAATGACGTTAGATATCTGAAAGAACAAAAATTAACTGCATTTTTCGAAAGATGCAAAGTTGAGAGAGGTGTCTCTAGAAATGGAGGCATCAAGAGCCAACCGTAAATAGTATGAACTCAGCTATGTATTTCAAATTCCAATGGCGTCAAGAAGCTCTGAGTCTTGAGAAACCGAAACCAGTGAGTTAGCAGCAATGGCGCCACTAGCAGCAACTGCAGGGATTCCTATGCCCGGGAAAGTAGAATCACCACAACAATAGAGCTGCGGAATGGGAATTGAATGCCCAGGAAACGTTTCTTTACCAGCCTGTATCGCTGGCCCATAAGTTCCTCCATTCCTTCGAAGAAACCTTTGATGTGTTAATGGAGTTCCACCCAATTTCACATCACACTTGTCCCGACTAAAACCCGGACCAAGTGCACGCTCCACGGCTCTCCAGATGACCTGGATTATAAATTTTTTTGAGAAATGCTTTAGTTAAGGAAGTAACAGGATCAAAAAAAATTTCCAGGCAGAAGATTGATTCAATCGAGAATGACTAAATCAGGAGATTACACAATATTTCAAAACACTAAATATTTTCATAAGTCCGAATATCTACTAAAATTACAGTGATTTCTGAATATTTATTAATATTACAATGCTTTAATAACCTTTACAGTAGATATCATTTGATATATTAGAGCAAATGCTTGTGACAACCAAAAGACCCAAGTGGTTTCTACTTTTCTAGCTCCAAGGCACTAAAAGTTAGCATAGAGTTCAATCATATTCATTCTAATGAGTACAATATCTAGATACTTAAAGAGCTTTGAGAATCATTTGAGTCACTGGTTATACATGAGCAAACTTTCAGCAAAATTGAGTTCTCAAAATTTTTGAAGTTCTATTTTACCAGAAAAAGCAACATAAGAAAGGCCAATATCAACAAGCTTATATATAAGTACGTTAGATCATTCGGCTCTGACTTTTTGCATTCAGCACTTCTAGGATCAAGCCCTTTACACAATTCAAACGGTTCAGTTCTTGGTGTATAAGCATGTAACACGTGTTTCCCAGGGGGTGCCAGATCTGGACTTAACACACTTGGTACAAAAATTTAAACAAAATTTTGATCAGCATCGAATCTTCGGTCCCAGTCATTCACAACTATATGATGAATCCCCAAGTCCTCTCGTAAACCCTGGTCAGTAAGACATTTTGAATAGAAATAAGAGATGTTGGACACAAAAATCAGAATAAAAATGGGTTGATGCATAGCACTAGAAACTACAAAGACAAAAAGGTAAAGAACTATTACTTTGGCACAATCAGTGGTAAAAGAAAAGACAAACCAAAACATTATTCAGGCTGAAGGGGCCCTAAGGATTCAGAAGACAAAAGGCATTGAGAACTTTCGAGTTGTCCCAAATCTTTCCCTTCTCTTTTCCTTTAATAGAAAATGACGCTGTTTAAACATTCAAGTCAACAGAGGGCCTTCATCATGGTCCTACATCTAAGACGCCATCTTCCTAATTTGGAATTTCAGGCTGTCATCGTGGTTCCGGATATTGATACCAGTTATGTTGCTGGGCATTTTAAATCAGTTTATGCATTCCTGAAGGCTCAATAGTTAACGCGTGGTCTTGCTTGATTCGCTATATGACAAATATGAGTGACATAGACTTGACGTACACTTAGATTTACTGAGATCAGTGAAACGACCCGCCCCGCACTCCTAGGGCGAGTCTGTCTAATCTCGTAAAATCGGATCAATAATAAAAATAATATCTAAGAATTCCGCTGAAAATTCGACAGAATATCCCCTATAAATACAACATCCTCAAGATTACAATTACAAAACAACACTCCCAAAAGTATCTCAATAACCATCCAAACTTCAAAACCAACTTCTCCAGTCAACATATCAAATATCGCCCCAAATCACTTTAATATAAAAACAAATACAATAGTTATCCTTAATTACAAAATATAACAATAAGTACAACTCACAAAATCCCAAATATCAATATATTAAATCTACAACTCCTAGCACCATCACGCGGCCATAATTTCAATCTAACTACCGATACTGGGTCGACGGATATACCTGCAAATCTCCTGTGGGGGGAAATATCATGATAAAAACGTAGTGAGTATAAAACTCAGTGAGTGGAGACTAGTTCTCGAAAAATAAATTTATTTAAAATGAATTACTTTTTCTCAAAACAATTCTATCAAAATATCATTCTATTTTTCTCAAACTTTCACATTCTCTTTCAAATCACTTACTTGAGCTACCTTCATTCGATTACTGCTTAGTAGGACACTCTCTTAACTTTCATAACTTTCTCTTTCATACTCTTTGGGCTTCTCGCAATGCGTCCTTCGCCCACTTATCTCATAACTTTATAAACATCTCGAGAGTCCTCCACTAAGCCAGTAACGAATTCAAGCATTCAAGCTAAAACTGTAAAACAATCTTTCTTTCTTTCCAAATCTCATTTGCTAAAATCAACTTTCTCATTTTCCAGGAAACATGGAAAACATAATGCATTTTCGTGCTCATGCCAATGAAATATTCATATGTATGCCCATGTCAATAAACACATATATATCAACATCTCATATCAAAACATCACATAAACACATGGGCATAACAGAGAAATCAATATTCGTACATATCTCAAAATAGACTTTTCAAACATGTCAAACATATATATTGTTTATTGTGATTCGTTTAGAAATCCAGTTTACTTACATAAAAATATTTAATTTAAATCAGTCACTGAAATACTATCTTACATAAATTTGCGTAAAATCAATGGAATCATAATACTTGTCATATCAAATACTGTATATCAAAAATTATCATCAAACAAGTACCCGGGGGAATGATCTCATCATATCCGGACCTCGACAGACAGGCAATGACGTACTATCTGGGTACCGCCACGCCCCGGAGCTACACGGATAGATAGGAAAAATCTCATATCTCATCATATCAATCTAGTCCTCAAAGGACAAAAGCATCCAAGCACACGGCCCAAAGCCTCTGTGTGTACTCAGACGGCCCCAAAGGCCTATATATCATCTGTATCATTTGTATCTCAACAGTTGTCTGTATCTCATATCAATATATCTGTACTCATCATACTGCATGCATATGCCCCCAAAAGGCAAAAGCGCCCAACACACGGCCCAAAGCCTCTATGTGTGTCAGACGGGCCCCAAAGGCCTCTATCTCATCTCATCTGTATCTCTGTATTCATCTCATATTATCTGTTTCTCTGTATCTGGAGGGGAGGGTACTGTTTAACAATTTCTCAAATAACATGTAATACACATGTACGAAAACATATAATCACATCTGAAATCTCATTTTCTCTTTCTTCAACGTATTTCAAATCCATTCAATTCTATATCAAGCATTTATTTAAAAACGGTAATAAAATCATTATTCAAACTCTTTCTCAGTAATAATAAAATCAACACATGTAAATAAATTCACTTTTCTAGAATCATTAAATCGAAGCATCAAATACTTATTTTTCAAAACATACTGCACTGTATCATAAAATTAACATATACTTATAGAAATAAATTTTGTATATTCCACTCACAGTGACAATGTCCAGACTCAGTATCAACCACGTCCGCGGGTTGATTCTCGTTCGCGAATCCTCCTAATCAAGGAAACGACATAATCATTCTCCGTAAATTGAAATACAACTATTCTTATATAATACTTCTCGAAACGAATATCTATCAATAATAATTATTCCCGCATGTATAAAATTACCAAAATACCCCTACATGCCAAAATTACCAAAATGCCCTCAACATCATTATTTTACCGAAATATTCATATAATCTTCAATTACCAAATTGTTCTCATTTCGGATCACGGAAATAATCACAATACTAGGAATTACGAAATTACCCTTTAGAGCGTAAAATTACCGAAATGTCCTTAACAACTTAAATTACCGAATTATCCTCGAAATCACAAATTACCTTACTGCCCTAACCTCAAATTGCCAAATTACCCATTGATTTTACAAATTACAAAATGACCCCCAAAGTTTTATGAAATTACCGAATTGCCCCTGCCGGTCAACGGTGACCGGACTTCAGTCAACGGCGACGGGGAGCTTAGGTCTCATAGTTCCGGCCATGCTGAGTCCAATGGTGGCGGCGGTGACCTCCCACGCGCGCTGCCGGCGGGGGATCGAGCTCCCCAAAAACCGCGAGCTTCCAAGTGCTAATCGGCGGCAATCCGGCCGATTCAGGTGACGGAATCGGTTGGAAAATGGTGCTGGTGAGCTGAGGAACAAGAACCAAGTGGTGGCGTGCCAAAATTCCGGCGAAATCGACGGCGACGAAGACGGGTCTTGGCCGCGAGTTTCAAGCTCCAACCGGCGGCGTTCCAGGCATTTTCCGACGACGATGATGGCAGGGATACGTCGGCCGGCTTCCAAGCTTCAGATCGATACCAAGCACGGCCGATGAGGTGGCCGGAATCGCGAGATCCGGCCGGGTCATAGCCGCGGGTCCGGGTCGGGTCAGCCGAGTCAAACGGGTTTTCTCTCTATTTCTCTCTCTCTCTCTCTCTCTCTTCTTTTCAAAAATACCCCCCAGAAAATATAAACCGGCTTTTTCTTCTTTTTTTTTTTTTAAACTAAGCTTAATAGAGATTAAGCTTATACCGGACCCATAACGGAATTAAAATCCGATCACTCGAGCTCTTAATCACGCTCAATTTGTTTCGAAGCGAAAAAAATTAAATCGTACACTTGATTAAGAAAATCAAAGTGCATATGTTACAATCAGTCGCTGAGATTCACACCGTGGAGTCACTCCTTCTCAAACCCCAAATGAAGATGCATAAACGATTCACATTGTGGAGTCATATCAATCCTATCTCGGTAGGACTTTGGAACAACTTCCTTAGGTAACAGCTTTAACGTGTCCCACATAGATGCATTACTGACAACAGCCTTTCTAGCACGTATAAACTGCAGCATTTCAAGACATCTCTCCATTAATGACACAAAAAACACATAATTCACTTGAGATTAGTCTTAGAACTCCTTTTTACCGCAACAAAATCGACTTACTTGACCGCTGCTTAGCTCGACTCCGGTGGCTCTATCATTTTCAACTACTATCTTTTCCGCGACTTCTCAGTGAAAGTCGTCCGCCAAACTTCTCTATTCCCCGGACAAGAGCATTAACAAGAGCCCCACTTCCACGAAGGGGGTACTCCAGAGAGCAACCTGGCTTGTACCATTCTGCAAACATGTAAACCTGAAAAGGATTGGAAAAAGAAAGATGAGGTCAGATATACGCAGGCATCATCTATAGATGCAAATTACTATGATTTCATAACCAAGAACAAGAATAGAGATATCATGTTATCAGTATACCAGACATACAAGCGCGATATATAACGAGATTTTCATTTCGGTGAATGAAATTATGATAAATTAATCTCACGTTGTTTTACAGTACATATTGTGTTGACCACTGTAGTCATTTTCTCTTTGCACAAGTGATCAGCAGCATACTCATGCAGACAAATTCAAACACGCTAAGGAAGCAGCAGTTATAATCATTAATAGTTTATCCAGATTTAATTCTTTCAGGAAAAAACAATTACATAATAGTTACCATCTCTGCTGAGAGTATACCATTAGATTTCACCCCTGCAAGCAGGAAAGCCAGAAGATCTATCCAGTTCCGTACAAAAGGGTCTATAAGGTCCAATGAATCAATAATTTCTGAGAATGGTTGAGAAGTTCCGTTGCACCCAAAGCTCCCTGAGGTCCCATTTGAATAAATGAGAAGTTTCCCATTTGAATCAATAATTTCTGAGAATGGTCTGAGAAGTTTCCTTCAGGTAGGGTTGTCCAATAATTTCTGAGAAGTTTCGCTCCACATAACCAAAATTTAGACTTCATTTTGTCCATTATAAGATCTTATACGTGCATAAATACATAAAATGGCGCACTCATAAAATACATGCATAACTCATCCGGTACTAAAGTGCATCGATGGGTTAGTTCAACAAAATTCACATCTTTAATAATGCATGTTTAAGTCAAGTCTAAAACTAAATATTTACTGGTTAAAAATAATAAAAATAGAAAATAATACAAAGTTGCATATAAAATAAATTCCCGGATTTTATGATTCCATTGTTCTGAATTTTAACGTATACATATGCATCCGAATACTGTCAAATTTTGAGAGTTGTTTTACTAATATCTTAAGTCATACATTAAAAAAAAAAAAAAGTTGTTAGGAGCATGTTGACATATTATGCAATTATTATATTAACATTTAGCTCTAAATACATCAAACAATGACGATTCTATATGATAACCGCTAAATAAAATTTTATTTGTTGTTTGTACGTAGTGTTTTCATTTAGTAATATTTTAATATATATATACCCACACACAACCTTGTAGGAAAACAAATCCAATTGCCTATATAATTTATTTAAGTGATAAAAAGAAAGAAAAAGTATGTAATATTATTTACAAAAACTACCTTGTTACAATGAAAAATAAAAAATAAAACAAAAGGAATCTCAGAAAACCATCAATATCTAACAAACCATAATCAATAATCTTCTTTAACTCCACTCAAAACGAAAATAGAATATTCACTTAAAATAGTTAGTCATCGATACAATGAACTCACAAATCCTGATAATTTTTTAAGTGCGGGTTACTAATTACAAAGAGCCAAACAATTCGCTTAAAATATACGATACAATGATAAAATTAACTTTAGGACCAATGCCATACAAGCTATTTAAATATCATAAAAATAATAATAGGGTGCCATTTTTTTTTTAAGATTATGAGGAGAGAGATTATCCATCTCTTCAATAGGCGCATGAAGTTGATATTCTTGTGCATTTAATGGCTATTTTGATGAAGCAAGATGACAAACGCTTAAAATCAATCATGTTTATGCGCACGCCAATAATTGATGGGATAAGAATATCCTCCTCCTTAGATGTCCATGTCAATTTTTTTTCATTTTTTTTCAAATAATCAACAATACGAAAGGAAGGAAAATATATAACAGTATGAGGCCTTGTCTTTAATAGATTTTGTTGAGTAATGGAAAGTACCAGCTTAATTATCTCCTCACCCTTCACCCTAGGGTAAATCTTTCTAGCTGAATGGCACGAGAAGAGTCCTAGTAATACATTTTGTACGGGGTATATGCCAACTATAAACGAGTACCGACCATATACTCATCACTCGAAAAAAAGGACACGATCTCACGAACTCACGACATTTTCACTATGCCCCAAACCGCTGGGGAGAACATGACATCCCACGTTTACCCACGATTTAGTGGTTGAAGACCCATGAAGGTCCGTCATCGCCCTAAAATGGGGGGCATGAAGAATACTCAGAAAACGTGGGATGATTGCCTATAAAAGGGCAAGAAACCGATGAAGAATGGGACGAAAAAATTAAGAACGAAGGGAAAACTCTGCCAAACTAAAACCAGAATTTATTCTATACAGATCTTTGATATACATTGTGTTGAGAATATTATAGTTAGTTTACTCAACTTAAATCACATTGTTTTTCCATAAACATCTTATACTGACTTAAGCATCGGAGGGTTTACGCCGACAAAACCACAGGTGTCTCTGACTTGTTTCTGTGAATGCAAGCTTAGAAAGAAGAGAAAAAGTGATTTGGTTCCCAGGAGCTCGGGCAATCGCTAAAGCAGGGAGAGTGCAACCTCTTCTCCGTTGTCAACACAAGCGTTGGTGGAACGATTTGGTCGGGCTAAGGGCGACCAGATTTCAACATCAACATTTTGGTGCCGTCTGTGGGGAGTTGGATAAAAAGCTACCACCAAATTACTAATCATTAGAGGAGCAGCAGGCGATCAGTTATGGATGTGACAAGGAAGGACACCTTGGGGGGCGACAATGAAATCGGCGAGACGATAACTCTCCGAGAGATAGCAAACGAGGCTAGAGAGAGAATGATGCAAGAACGAATGGAGCAAATGGAGAAGCAAATGGAGACTCTCATAACTATATTGCATGAGCTGAGAGATAAGCGAAGAAGGGAGTATGAGACCACCGTAGTGAGAGATGAAGCCATCGCAGAGCCCAGCCATCGAAGGCGTAGAACCGAGGAGATTCCTCCATTGGCGAAGCAACCTTATAGGGTGCATCACCATAGAAGTGTAGTTCGGATCCCAGGAGAGCGTGCAGTTGGGGAGAGACCAATCTCGCTTTGGGCGTGCTCCAGAAATTGATAGTCGAGGAACAAATGTTGAGGAAAGTGAGCTCAGACAGTGGCTGCATAATACTAAGCAAGAGCTAGATCAAGTTGCCGCACTCAATCCTGACTGCGATTTAGAATTGGAAGGTGAGGTACGACAGTTGGCGCAGGTGATTGATGAGATTTAAGGCAAGAGAAAGCCACCGAGTTGGAGGATAATGCTGGATGAAGAGTCTCCGCTATCAGCCGAGATCATTGGTACTATGATCCCCAGAGATTTCTGCTTTTCTGACCTCAAATACCCCGGGAGAAGCAATCCGCTGGTGCATATTGAGCGTTTCAATGTCATGACGGGTGTACAGGGGTTAACACCAGCTCAGAGATGTAGGGTGTTCCTATTGACATTAGAGGAACGAGCCCGAGAGTGGTACTGTAAGCTGCCGTGCAGAAGTATAAGGGATTGTGAGCAAATGTGCCAAGAGTTGGCCGAGCAGTTCCGCGAAATGGTAGCCCCAGAGGACGACATGATGGAATTGATGGGGATAAAGCAAGAGGAGTAAGAATCCCTTCGCGATTTTGTGAAGAGATATCATCGGGCCGTGCTTGATCTGGGAGCTTTCAATCACCCATAAGTACTGAAAAGATTAAAAGAAGGTGTGAGGATAGGCTGATTGTGGTACTACCTGACAAAATCACATCATTTAAAGTTATTCGGCGGGATATGAGAGATACATAAATTGAAGAGGAAAAAACGACGAGTATTAAGAGTGAACAATTGGAGGAGCTGATGCGAAAGAAGAAGAGAACACTGAGTGGGAATGGGTTTGGAAAGCGAGCTGGAGAATCATCAGCAATGGGGGAACATCAGCTCGGTCCCACCCTTACCCCATAACTCAAATACCACAATAGTTCCAACATAGCTGAACTCAGCATCAGCGCTTCCCATTCCCTGAGCGGCAGCGTGAATTCCTACAGATGGCTGCCCATCCCTATCACAACACTCCCAGGGCATTGAATGCAGTTAACCACAAGGCGGACTGACCAAACCAACCACCCTTAGTGCCAACCCGAGATGATTTTCATAACAGCCGAACAGTCCAACTAATTGATCAGAGCTCGGCGTATAAGCAGTACGCCCCGTTGAAAATTTCTATGGAAAAATTGTATGAAAGAATTGAAGGACAAGGCCTGCTGTACCCCTTACTCCTGTAATCAAACCAGCTCACAAACGAGATAAAGGCAGATTCTGCAAGTTCCACGACACTCATGGCCACACTATCGGCTAGTGCCGTTATTTAAAAAACCAGGTGAAGGACCTGGTAAGAAACCAATATCTGAATGAGTATGTGGATGGGTCATTTCCTGTCATAGAATCACAATATGCGCTGGGGGATAAAGTTGAAAGGAGTCTAGAGCGTGAGCAGCCAACCATCTGAATGATAGTAGGAGGGTCAACATTAGTTGGAGATTTGAACAGGGCTAGGAAGAATTATAGACGATATGCCCTGACCAGTAAAGAAGTGCTTTTCAATTTGCCGGCTGCCAATAGGGCGAGGGTTAGACAAGTTCCCATTATGTGGACGGATGATGACGAAGAGGGTGTCTTATACCCCCATGAGGACGCACTGGTAATTAAGGCAACTGCGGCGGGTAAAGAGTTTCAGGGAATATTGGTGGACACATGCAGCTTGGTCGATATTCTTTTTAAGTCGATTTTGGATAAGATAGGAATTGTAGAATTAAAGTTGGAACGGACAAACACATCCCTGAAGGGATTTGGTGGAGGATGGTTGACCTCCATGGGAATCATCGAACTGCAGATTACCGTGGGATTAAAGCCGTTTGAAAAAATAATAATGTTGGACTCTGTAGTAGTGGAAGAGAAAAACCCTTACCAGATGATATTAGGGCGGCCTTTTATGAGGGTAAGCCAATGTGTTATATCCACGCATTATCTGGCGTTGCAATACAGAGTGAACAGGGTTGTGGGCATGGTGAAAGGTGACCAGAGAATAGCGAGGAGTTGTTATGTTATAGCCGCCAAGGAAACATTACAAGTTACCACGTTGGCTAACCAAGGAAATTCCAAGAAGGGTCGCCAGGAACCAGTTGAGAAACTAGAGGAGGTTTTGATGAGCAAGGATGACCTGAGCATGGTAGTAAGGATCGAGTCAGGATTGGGAGAAACTACAAGGGGTGAGTTGATAAGATGCCTATAGTTTCACATAGACATAGTTGCCTAGTCGCACGAAGATATGCCAGGAATTGATCTCGATGTGGCTGTCATAAATTGGCTATCAGAAAGGGGGCTAGGCCGGTAAGATAAAAAATGAGATACTTTAACCAAGAAATATACGAGGCCATAAATGTTGAGGTGGAGAAGTTGTTACGAGCAGGATTTATAAGGAAGGCTAAGTATCTAGAATGGATCTCCAATGTGGTGTTGGTAAAGAAGGCAAATGGGAAATAGAGAATGTGTGTGGATTTCACAGACCTCAACAAGGCATGCCCAAATGACGGTTTTCCCTCACCCAAAATAGACCAGTTAGATGACTCAATGGCGGGCCATAACCTGCTCAATTTTATGGATGCTTTTTCTGGATACAACCAGATACCCATAGACAAACAGGATGAGGAGAGCTCCATGTTTGTAACTAACATGGGTTTGTTTTGTTATAGGATGATGCCTTTCGGCTTGAAAAATGCAGGAGCAATGTATCAGAGGTTAGTGAATAGGATTTTTAAACCGTTGATTGGACACACTATAGAGGTGTACGTCGATGATATGATCACGAAGTCTAAGAACTCAGCAAATTATGTACGGTATTTGGAAGAAACCTTTGACTTACTGAGGAAGTACCGAATGAAGTTGAATTCGGAAAAGTGTGCGTTTGGAGTTAGCTCGGGTAAATTCTTGAGATTTCTGGTGAACCACCATGGGATAGAGGCCAACCTAGAAAAAATACGGGCAGTGATAGAAATGAAGTCCCCCCGAACAGTTAAGGAGGTGCAGAGTTTTACAGGAAAGTTGGCGACATTCAACCGGTTCATTTCACGAGCCACGGATAAATGTCACCCTTTCTTCCAGATTATGAGGAAATAAAGGAAAATGGAGTGGACAACAGAATGCGAGGAGGCATTTGGGCAGCTGAAGGAGTATCTTGCTAGTGCCCCATTGTTATAAACTCTGAGAGAAGATGACAAGTCGTATTTGTACTTGGTTGTCTCCAAGTGGGCTACCAGCTCGGTGTTAGTCAGAGATCATGAGGGAAAACAACACCTAGTGTACTACACTAGTAAGGCCCTGGTGGACGCAGAAACCAGATATCCTATGATGGAGAAATGGGCGCGGGCTTTAGTAACGACAGCAAATAAGCTCAGACCATACTTTCAAACACACCCGATAGTTGTGATGACTGACCAACCTCTTCGGTAAACGCTCCTAAAACCATATATATATGGTCAGTTAGTGAAATAATATGTGGAGCTGAGTGAGTTCGACCTAACTTATAGACCTCGAGGAGCGATCAAAGCCCAAGCCTTGGCTGATTTTGTGGTGGACTGTACGGAGCCAAAGGAAGGGGTTCACGAGGAGCAACCAGTTGAATCAGAAAAACCAGAGGGGGTGTGGTTGATAATGTTGATGGGTCACGCAGTAAACAAGGGTCCGAAGTAGGAGTGGTAATACGAAGCCCAAAAGAGGCCGCGGTATCCTACACAGTGAAGTTCGAATTTCAGCTCATGAATAATCCGACAGACCATGAAGTCTTCATCACTGGGCTCGGGTTGGCACATGCACTACGAGCGAAAATGGTAGAGATCCGAGCAGATTCCCAACTGGTCTGTAATTAGTTAAATGAGCAATTTCAAACTGGGGAAGAGAAAATGAAGCTTTATTGATGCTTTTAAGAAGCCGTTTGTAATGGTTAATCTTACAAAATAGAATCATTGTTAAGGACTTGTTTGTGTTTATCATTTAACACTTAATTTGATTTGTTTACAATTAGTAGATGTTTTAACATTTTATACATATATATAACCTGATACTTAAAATCAGTGATTTTTAAAGTAGAAATTTAGATTTCAAAAAATATCTAAATGACCGAAAATAAATCTTATTAAGTGTTTGGTGCTAAAAATAAAAGTAAATAATTCTTAACAACTTTATTTCTCATCATGTCCATAAAGAGTTTTGAAGTTACAATACCCTAGTTTTAAAATTCGAATAGCCCTCTGTAATCAAAAGAGTTTTTGTATCCATTTTACAATATTTGAAAATATCCAAGCAATGGATTTCTTGTAATTGCATAATCTTTTTTTGAAGAAAAAAACAATGCAACGGCCTCAAAGGCTCAAAGGTGCAAAGAGGAAGAAGCACACAAACAAACCCCAATTATTATCTCTTCTTTACATGCTCTAAAAAGAATCAAATGTTTGGGGCATCATTTTGGATCTTTGATATCTACTATAAACGCACCCCCTCAAGACATCAAATCCAAAATGCAGTCAATCTTGTCATGCTCAAAGCATTACATTCCAACAACACATGCTGTGTGGTTGAGTGACTGCAATTATAGGGCCTTATCCGTCCAATATAAAAAGTAACAGCAGAAAAACATAGTGAGATATGCACACAAGAGCATATTCCACAGCGGCGCAATATCTTAGCCAAAGTCAAAAGAGAAAATGATTGTCTTGCAATATGAAAATGAAATTATGACCATAATTTTAGAGGGCAGCCCAATCACGCTTACAACTTCTTAATGGGATAATGGAAACTTCTTAATTTCTTCAATGTTCATATTTTGAATATTCAATATACGACTAGTACAAAAACTACCCAATATTTTTATTGGATGACTTTTTAAATTATTTTTTTAATATTATCTAGCCTGCATTATAAAAGAATCAATCTACGCTCTCCACGGAATTCCAATAAGAATATCAGTAAATTAAAATATAATATTTCTATAAAAAGTTACAATGCTTATGATAATTTTTTTCCTAATACGCATGATAAATTAATATCTCAATAGATAAATATAATAAATACCTTCGGATTATTGGCATTTAGCATGGGAAGTCCAATGAATTATAAAAATTAATTTATCTTAAAGAAATATATATTTTTTTAATACTTCAACATTGTTACTTGTTAGTATTGCCGACAATAGTAAAGACTCATTTCACCCATGGGCCACTTTAAGATCCAATAGACAAGTCCAATATTTCTCTCGCGTCGTGGAGATTCCATTTATAGAAGCAACCAATTAATTTCTTTTAAGATATAAAGTTGATAAAAAAATCCCAAAATACAATGTATTTTTGCAAAAATTTCTTCAAAATTTTGAGTTTCATTAAGCAATAAAAATTGATCCGTAATATACTAGGCCTCTAAATTTAGACATTTATTTTAGTTCAATCCAAAATGTCTATTGTGCTTTGTCCAGAAATCTACTCTCACTAAGGTACAAGAAAAAAAAAATTCTATCATTATTTAAAGAGAATGAAACTGTAAGCATCGCATTATCGACTCTTGAAGTCATGAAAAGCACTGACCTACAACCGCAGATGCACGGCAGTGATGAATTTTTTTTTTTAATTGTAATAGTTGTTTGAATTTGAGCATATATTTATTTATCTTCTTATCTAATGACAGTATCTGAGCTATCTTGATTCCTTTGCATTATCCCATGCCCCATTTTGGCACTATCCACAACACTAACATAATTGTTTGGCCCCTTCCAAACCGGTAAACGCCAAAAGAGAATCCTTCCTGCAAAGCACTTGTTAGAAACAGAAAGCACCAACATGGCCAATTTATACTCAAGAGACAGGCCATAATTTGACCATCTGTCTTCGTCACATGACGGATCAATTCTACCTGTACTTTAGCAAAATGTTTCTTGAAAATATAACATTCCAATTAAACAATCCATGTGTGTATATGAATACAAATCCTCAAGTGATACCTTGAACATCTGTATCTACAGAATCTTACACCTTTTTCACTATACTTTAGTATTAAAAAAAAACAACAATGGCCACCAAAGAGTACGTCACTCAAGCATTTCAAGAATTTCAAGCAGTACCCTTTGCCACCTCCATTGCTCTCGGCACTCTAGCTGTGTTTTTCTTCTTGTTCTTCATTAGAGGGTTCATCTCCAGGCAGAGGATGGAATTGGCTGTTAATCTTCCACCTGTTCCAGGTATGTATATATGGTTTCTTCTCTTCAGTTCTTTGTTCTTCATTGATTAATTTAAATGATCAAAGGGTTGCTGTTGGGGGGTTGGTGCAGAGGTTCCAGGAAGGCTACCCCTTATAGGAAATTTGTTACAGTTGAAAGAGAAGAAACCACACATGACTTTCACAAGATGGGCAGAGGTGTATGGACCAATTTATTCTATCAAAACTGGAGCTTCCACTATGATTGTTCTCAATTCGGCTGATGTTGCTAAAGAGGTAAGCATTCTGGTTCTATTCTTTTAACACTGCAAACTATAGATTCAATTTTGTAATCAGGTGGAATTGTTAACGTAACATCACAAATAGCGAGCGAGTCAGTTTCTGAACTGAACTAGTTTATAAGGCATAAGACTCTCTTAACCAAGTAGATGCGTTTGAAGTAAAAAAGTCCAGAACAAAACTGTGTCGACTATGTGGTAAAAATGAATAATATCTACTTAATTGTTGGACCCGGGCTGTACAATTAATAGTGCATATCATGTTTAAGCTGTTGGATAATGTGTGGTAACTTTACTGCTCGGGTGTAAGTTTGAGTGAGCTGCACACTGAATCCCTTTATTTAGGTCGTTAGGTTGACAATCAAGATGTCTCATTCACTAAAATGTCCAGTTTGCTTGTCATTAGTTAATTCATATATTCATGTGGCTTTAGTTAGTTACTACTACAGGGACACAGAGAAGAGAAATCAATCAATGATTAAAATGTTTTAATTTATTGTTTGTTCTTCCAGGCCATGGTGACCAGATATCCATCCATTTCAACAAGGAAGCTATCAAATGCCCTGAAGATGCTCACCTCTAATAAATGTATGGTTGCAACAAGTGACTACGATGAATTTCACAAAATGGCTAAACGATGTTTACTCACAAATGTTTTGGGTGGAAATGCTCAGGTTAATCTGCTAATCCAACTTTCTCGTGCTTTCACCGTGTCCCTTTATATGTTGTATGGATATATTGTACTGCCGAAACTAATGATGTGTACTCTCTCAATGCGTGTTATTCAGAAGCGACATCGAATCCATAAAGACACAATGATGGAAAATATGTCAACCCAATTTCATGCTCACATCAAGGACAATCCTCTACAACTAGTGAATTTCAGGAAAATATTTGAGTCTGAACTTTTTGCGGTGTCAATGAAACAGGTGAGCGAGCTGTGATCTTTTGTTGGAAATTCATCCGTTATCTTTGACTAAATGCATAGATAATTAAAGCATTTTGCAATTTCAGGCTGTAGGAAAGGTTGTAGAATCAATTTATGTGAAGGAGCTTGGTTCCACATTGTCAAAAGATGAGGTATTTAAAATTTTAGTGCTTGACATAATGGAGGGAGCAATTGAGGTGGACTGGAGAGACTTCTTCCCTTATCTAAGATGGGTTCCTAATAAAGGCGTGGAATTGAAAATTCAGAGATTGTGTACTCGCAGGCAAGCAGTAATGGATGCCCTCCTCAGTGAGGCCAAAAGCAGAATTGCTTCAGGACAGGAACTGAATTGTTATGTTGATTACTTGTTGTCAGAAGTAAAATCAGTTACAGAGCAACAAATAAGCATGCTGCTCTGGGAGCCAATCATCAAGACATCAGATACTACTTTGGTTACAACAGAATGGGCCATGTATGAGCTCGCTAAGGATCCAGTGCGACAGGTTAATTAATCAATCGCTAGTCTCTCCATGAATTTTGATCTTTGCTACCTGTTCAAAATTTTTTGCGTATATGGATGTTCCTTCTATATATATATGTACACACACTACAGGACCGTCTATTTCAGGAGATTCAATCAGTTTGTGGGTCAAACAAGTTTACGGAGGAAAACATAGCACAGGTTCCTTACTTGGGAGGAGTTTTCCATGAAACTCTGAGAAAGTACAGTCCAGCTCCAATAGTTCCTTTAAGATTTGCACATGAAGATACCGAAATAGGAGGATACTTCATTCCTGCTGGAAGTGAGGTTGTTGTTTAGCTTAGTTTCCTTTGAAATCTTTGTGGTTCCGACTAATGGTGTCTGTTAGGAAATTGGTGGTGAAAGTAGACACGCAGCTAAAGTAAAATTGTAATAAAATAAAGAACAAGTGTAAAAGAGGATACCAGAAATTACGTGGTTCGGCTTTTAGCCTACGTCCATGGGCGAAGACAGAAGGAAATATTTTACTAGTGAAAAGGAGTTACAAGTATTGTGGTATTTTAGCTCACTTCCCAAAATCCGAATACACCCAAACTCTCAAAACACTAATAACAAGAGCTTATAAACTGAAGCTCTCAAAACTCTCTCTCAACTCCAAATTCTCTCTATGGAATTGGATTCAATTGCTTTTAATTGAATGCAAAATCACTTAGGGATCTCTCCCTTTTATAGCCAACGTTTTGGCCTCTTTTTCTTTTTTTTTCTTTGGTCAACACGGCACCTTGGTGCCGTGTTTGAATGCATGGCACCGGCCATCTAGATGGCCGGTGCCAACTTTGACCGTTCACAGTGTCTGCATTGTTAGATGTTAACTTTAATTTATGTTGCATACACAGATTGCAATAAACATATACGGATGCAACATGGACAAGAAACAGTGGGAAAACCCAGAGGAGTGGCAACCCGAGAGATTTCTTGACGGGCAAAACGACCCTGCAGATTTGTACAAGACAATGGCCTTTGGAGTAGGAAAGAGGGTGTGCGCAGGTTCTCTTCAGGCAAGTTTGATAGCTTGCACAGCAATAGGTAGGCTGGTGCAGGAATTCAAGTGGAATCTGAGAGAGGGTGAGGAAGAAAGTGTTGATACTGTTGGCCTCACTACTCACAAGCTAAATCCTTTCCATGCAATCATAAGGCCTAGGCCTAGGAATAAATAGAGTCAAGACCCTGACAAAATCATCGCTTTTCCTCATCTCCTCCACTACTTACCAAAAACTGGAGACTTGAAGCCTCTTTTTCTCCATAATGTGTGACATCAGTGAGAGTTACTACATTTTTACTCTTCTAGTATATGTATAACCTGAAGAGCAACTATAACAAGCCTCATATCCTGTATGATATCTCAGCTCAATCATGCTGACTTCTTAGTTAGGGAATGGAAACTTTCTTTGCTATTTGTATTTTGAATATTCAGTACACGAACGACTACGTAAAAAAATGGAACTGCCCATTTTTTAGATGCTAAATGATAAATCACGTCCTTTCATTTATATTAATATATTAGCTAGGCTGCACTATAAAAGAGTCTAGGTACGCCCTCCACAAATTTCCAATAATAATTATTGCAATATATATACACACACACACATACAATGCCTATGACAAAGTGATATCTCAATGAATAGAAAGGACTACCTTCAAACATTGGTATTTAGCATAGAATGTCGATCAACAAATTGATAACAAGCAAAACCTGACGCAAAATTGAAGAATTTTAAAGTCTCTGTTCAAGCTTTAGCAAAAATTAATTAATCTTAAAGCCACTGACACACTTGTGAATTATTATGACAATAGTAAAAGGCTCATAGCGCCTATGGGCCATGGCCCTTGAGGTCCAATAAACAAGTCCCAAAATTTGTTTGTAAATATTTTCCATGTATAGAAGCAAACAATTAATTTCCTTCATATGTAAGATTGATCAAAATATAATGTATTTTGTAAATATTTATTAGAAATTTGAGTTCCATTAAGCACCAAACTCATGCTGGTCCATAACTAACTGGAATGAAATTTTCGTGTTTACATAAAATTCTTATTGTCATAAAAGAGTAGCCTTTAATTTACAGTAAGTTGATTTTTATGAATCCTATATTATTATTGCGGTTAATTAATTTGTTATTTCATCTATTTTTCTTTTTCCAATTATTGTTGTAGTTGTCATTACAACCTTACTGATACGGGCTTGCCAATTGGATTGGATGCAGAGGACCAATTGCCAAGAGAGGATGAAGGAGCCAAAACCGTAACCAAGGAACCAAATAATGAATCTGCAGAAGCAAATCAGCAGCTCAACTTTCGACCAAAGAGAGCCAAGAAGCAGCCCAGCTGAATGAAGGATTATGCCACGTGAACCAGGCCACCTCCAAACAAATATCTGAATTCTGTTATTACAATTTAGTTGTTTTACAATTGCCAGCTCATATTTGTCCTTTAGCCTTAGAATACTCTAGAGGAGTCACGAGAACTATATGTAAAAGGGAATCTTGTGTAAGGACGTTTCATGATGAATGAATGCTTTTTTTTATCTTTTCCTCCTTTGTTTTATTCTTTTCTTTGTTTTGGAGCTGACACTCGCTCGAAGAGTGCCTCACCATTGGTACACGTTCTGAGCTTCAGTCGTAAAGTGTATCATTGGTGCTTTCAGTGATTTTATTTCATGGCCGATTCTCATGACAGCAGCACATTAAAGGAACTTAGTGACAAAATTGACAAACAAGCCTTATCCTTTCACCAGATGATGCAGCAATTTATGACTGCAGTAGATGCCCGTTTTGATGAAATTCGATCTAAAATACCTGATAGTCCAACACACATGCCTAGTTCTTCAAAACAGCCAGTACTAGTGCCACAATTTTCACATATCCCGTCTGATGGGCGAGATCTTTCTCCGATGGTCAAATCCATGAAGATGGAAGTTCCACGTTTTGATGGTTCTGATCCACACGGCTGGGTATTTCGAGTGGAGGAGTTTTTCGAGTTTCACGGGACTCCAGAACATCAACGCCTTCGTATCGTTTCCTTTCACATGGAGGGTCGGGCAGCGGGCTGGTATCAGTGGATGAAATCCAATGATTTACTCACCCCTTGGAGAGAATTTTTGACTAATTTGAAGTATCGTTTTGCCACCACTCTTTATGAGGATCCACAAGGTGAACTGTCTAAACTCACCCAAACCACCACTGTTGCCGAATTTCAGTCGGCTTTTGAAGAACTCATGAACAAAGTTAATGGTGTCTCAGAGCAGCTTCTCATCAGTTTTTTCATAACCGGACTGCAGCAAGACATCAGGAGAGAACTTCTCTTTAACTGACCAGCAACACTCATGGCCACCTTTGCTATGACTCGAGCACTTGAAGCCAAGTTTAATGACACTAAACCACACACTCGCTCCTGGTCTAGATGGCAGCCACAGTCCACATTTCCCTCCATGCCAACACCACAAAACAAAACCGTGCCTTTACCCCTGCCTTCACATTCCCCTTCCTCCACCATAAGTGCTAACCCACCATCAGCAAAACCTCCACCACCTCACATTACCAATAAACCAAACACTTTACCCGCACTTCTTCCTACACCAAATTTGCCTATTCGCCGGTTGTCCCCTGCTGAGCTACATGAGAGACGGGAAAAAGGTCTCTGTTACTCTTGTGACCAAAAATACAGCCCCAATCACCGTTGCAACCGTCGGTTCTTCTTACTCATCGGAGTCGAAGATGATCTTTTAGATCCAACCACTGAAGGGGAACCACCAGACGAGGTAGATTCCGCTGTCACTGGCGACATTTCCAGTCTGAATGCTCTCGCTGGACAAGCAAATCCTCGCTCCCTTCGGTTACAAGGCCAGGTTGGATCCCAAACATTTCAAGTTTTAATTGACAGCGGCAGCACTCATAATTTTATCAAACCAGCAGTGGCGAAACGTGCCGGCGTCACAATCCAGCCCACAACCCCATTTCGCGTCTACATAGGAAATTGTGATTTTTTGTTGTGCACACAATTTTGCCAACATATTCAGTTAACATTGCAAGGCACGGTGTTTCCCATGGATCTTTTTGTGTTGCCCATTGAAGGAGCTAATATTGTGCTGGGCATACAGTGGTTGCAACAACTCGGATGGGTATCACATGATTATTCGGCTCTTTCCATGGAGTTTTCTTTTAATGGAAATTCTATTACTCTTCAAGGTGATTTGTCCACGTCTCCAACTTTAGTAACTTATAACCAGTTTCGCGCCTTGATCCACAGCGCTGCCATTTCCAGTTTTTGTGCTCTTCAACCGTTATCTTCACCACCAACAGAGCCCCCTCCAAGCCAAACACTTCTCTCCCATTTAGCTTTTCCAAGCGATTTACCACCCCAATTCCGTGACCTTCTCCAACAACATCATCAGCTATTTTTATCACCCACAACACTTCCACCACACCGAACTGTAGACCACAAAATACACCTTCTTCCTAACACGTCCCCTATCAATGTGCGACCCTACCGATACCCACACTTCTAGAAAAATGAAATGGAGAAACTAATTAAAGAAATGTCTGACCAGGGGATCATCAGACCCAGCCAAAGCCCTTTCTCTTCCCCGGTGCTTTTAGTTTAAAAGAAAGATGGCACATATCGTTTTTGTGTGGATTACCGTGCTCTGAACGCGGTTACAATTCCGGACAAATTTCCAATCTCTACTATCGAGGAACTATTTGATGAACTTGGCAAGGCTACGGTCTTCAGTAAATTGGATTTAAGAGCTGGTTACCATCAGATTCGGGTCCACTCCCGAGACATTTACAAAACTGCTTTTCAGACACATGAAGGCCATTATGAATTTCTAGTCATGCCGTTTGGGTTGACGAACGCACCTTCGACGTTCCAAGCTGCTATGAATCAGATCTTTGCTGCCTATCTTCAGAAATTTGTGATCGTCTTCTTCGACGACATTTTGGTTTGTAGCGCCACAATGGCTGACCATTTCGTCCACCTTGAACAGGTATTGTTATGTTTGCAAATGCATCAATTCTTTGTTAAATTGAGCAAATGCCTCTTTTGTAAGTCAAGTATTGAATATCTTGGTCATATTATTTCTGCCCTGGGAGTACAAGCGGACCCTCAAAAGGTGACTGCTATGATTGAGTGGCCACTGCCGCAAAGTACCAAGCAGTTGAGAGGGTTCTTAGGCCTTACGGGATATTATCGGCGGTTCATTCGTGGATACGCTTCACTGGCTGCCCCTTTAATGGACTTGCTATGTAAAGATGCATTTCATTGGAATTCGGAAGCCACAGCAGCTTTTGCATCTCTGAAGCAAGCAATGGTTCAAGCTCCGGTGCTCAAACTACCAGATTTTGAGTCTGAATTTGTGATTGAAACAGATGCCAGTAACGTGGGAATTGGAGCAGTGCTGATGCAACAAGGCCATCCCGTGGCTTACTTCAGCAAAAAGATTGGACCTAAGCTGAAAGCTTCATCCACTTACTTAAAAGAATTGCACGTGATAGTCGAAGCAGTCTCTAAATGGCGGCAATATCTCTTGGGCAGGTTCTTTGTCATACGTACCGACCATCGAAGCATCAAGGAACTACTGCAGCAAGTGATTCAAACTCCTGACTAGCAGGTTTATCTAAGGAAATTACTTGGTTTTCAATTTCGGATTGAGTATAAACTAGGGCATGCAAACCGAGTGGCTGATGCTTTGTCCCGCGTCCATGCAGCTTCTGATGAAACCGAGCCAATTGACAGCATGTATACGAGTCCTTTCTGTTTATCTCTTCACAGTAGCCCTTCCTTCAATCTCCTTACAGAATTATTGCGGGAAAATTCCACTTGTCATGACATTCTCAAGCTTCATCACCAAGTTTCTTCCAGAAATTTCAGGGCTGACTATTCCATTCATAATGGAATACTTCTCTATAAAGGGAAATACTATATAAGTGTTGAATCCTCATTGAAACCAATCTTGTTAAAGGAATTTCATTCAACTCCACTAGCCGGGCACGTTGGCATCCATAGGACTTACATGCGATTGTCAGCCAATTTTTTTTGGGTTCACATGCGACGGGATGTTGAGAAATTTGTCAGCAAATGCTTAATATGTCAACAAACAAAATATTTAACTAAAGCCCCTGTTGGTCTCCTTCAACCGTTACCAATTCCAAGTTTGGTTTGGGACGAAATCACTATGGATTTCATCACAGGCTTACCCGTGTCACGTAGTTATTCGGCTATTTTTATGTTGGTAGATAGGCTAACAAAATCCGCTCATTTCGGACCATTACCCGGTAACTTCACAACTCAGAAAACTGCCGAGTTGTTTGTTGAAATTGTGGTTAAAATTCATGGCTTCCCCAGCTCTATTACTTCGGATCGCGATCCTGTCTTCTTGAGTCAGTTTTGGAATCGGTTGTTGACTCTCAGTGGCACATCGTTACACCACAGTACAGCCTATCATCCCCAAACGGACGGCCAGACGGAGGTTGTCAATCGTGGTCTTGAGCAATACCTTCGTGCATTCACACAAGACAAACTGAAAGCTTGGGTTTCCCTCCTCAGTTGGGCAGAATTCTGTTACAATTCCAGCTACCATAGTGGCTTGCAAATGACACCTTATCAGGCTTTGTTTGGTCGACTTCCGCCCACAATTCCTCCTTATGTAAAGAGCTCTACTTCAATCCAAGCCTTGGATGAAATCTTGCTAGAGCGTGATCAACTTCTGAAATCCTTGAAAGAAAACTTGCGTCAAGCTCAGCATTGGATGGCCCAAAAAGCTAATACTCATCGTCGGGAAGTTTAATTCTCTGTCGGCGATAAGGTGCTGGTCAAGCTCCAGGCGTACCGCCAGTATACAGTAGCTTCACGTTCATGTCAAAAATTGGCCAAGCGCTATTATGGGCCTTTTGTGGTCCTTGCTCGCATAGGTCTTGTTGCTTATAAGCTCGAGTTACCCCTGACATCGAAAATTCATCCTGTTTTTCATGTTTCATTACTTAAGCTATTTCATGGCTCTACTCCTCAAGACATCTCCCCACTTCCAGAATATAGTGTTGACAATCACCCCTTGAATTTACCAGCAGTAACTTGTGCCACTCGTATAGTGTTCCAGCAAGGAAAATCGGTTCCACAAGTCTTGGTGCAGTGGACAGATAGTGCTCCTGAAAACGCCACTTGGGAAAATTTTGAAGCTTTTTGTCAACAATATCCTGCTTTCAACCTTGAGGACAAGGTTAGTTTCCAATAGGGGGAAAATGATACGGGCTTGCCAATTGGATTGGATGCAGAGGACCAATTGCCAAGAGAGGATGAAGGAGCCAAAACCGTAACCAAGGAGCCAAAACCATAACCAAGGAACCAAATAATGAATCTGCAGAAGCAAATCAGCAGCTCAACTTTCGACCCGAGAGAGCCAAGAAGCAGCCCAGCTGGATGAAGGATTATGCCACGTGAACCAGGCCACCTCCAAACAAATATCTGAATTATGTTATTACAATTTAGTTGTTTTACAATTGCCATCTCATATATGTCCTTTAGCCTTAGAATACTCTAGTGGAGTCACGAGAACTATATGTAAAAGGGAATATTGTGTAAGGACGTTTCATGATGAATGAATGCTTTTTTTTATCTTTTCCTCCTCTGTTTTATTCTTTTCTTTGTTTTGGAGCTGACACTCGCTCGAAGAGTGCCTCACCATTGGTACACGTTCTGAGCTTCAGTCGTAAAGTGTATCACTTACACTTCATACGTAATGCAGATAAAATAAGATTTAAGAGATTATGAAAATTTTAAAAATAACGATTGAGAGTTTAACTATTATTTCATTTTAATTTCAGTAAACAACAAATTTAAATTGTTACATAAAGCTTCACTGCTAATATTTTAAGATCGAGATAAAAAAATTATTGTGGTTATTAATAAAAATGTTGCCACATTGGTACAAATATACCCTGATACCTTTAATTTTTAACCCCTTTTTCCAATGAGTATGATGGGTTTATTATTATTATTACTTATTTACACCTCTTTTGGGTCTAAAGAGTGTCCCGATTTTGCCAGTGGTTTGAAGTTTTCCTTGTTTTTGGAAGAGTTGTAGTTTATTAGATCTATTCTTAATACTTTTTATTTCCTGCCATGTATTTTGACCCTTTATATTGTAATTTTGTGTTGTAAATGGTGATGTGATTCTTATTATTATTGAATGATAATAATGTTGCTATATGAAAACATGAATCTACATGGAAGAGTTGGTTCAAAATTTTCAATTTGCGTTGCATGTTTTTATTAAAGGTGTATTTTCTGCATGATTGGTGTTTCTAAAGATAAGTGGATATATTTGTTTGTGTTTAACATGAGGTATCAGAGTAAATTAATAGTTACAATTTATAGTGGTCGGTCATATTCTTACTTACATCCAATGTAAAAAATTCACCGTGAAAAGAGAAGTAAGATTTCACTAATTTCTGAGTCTTGAAGATAAATATTGGTACAATTAGTTGTCCCAATTAAGAGTAGATAAGGGCATGTTCGGTATTATTTTTGAATTTTTATTTTCTAAGATAAAAAATGAGAATGAAAATGATGTTTTATAATTATTGTATTTCGAATTTAAGTATGCGTTTCATATCATTTTTTATATCATATATTTTAAAATTGAAAATAGTAATATGTGTTTGGTATACATAATTGAAAATGATAAAAATAGTGAATATATGTTCGGTAGTACTATTTTCAAAAATAATTTTTACTAAACATTTAAGTCATACTTATAGTTAGAAAATAATTTTTTATCTAATACATACATAAACATAACATAAATAATTATAAAAAATTCATGATGATAAAGTTTTAGTATTAGCATTGATAAAAAAAAAATTTACATTATCATTGTTTTTACACTATAATTAAGATATATATTACAACACATATAATTTAAATAAAATAATTATAAAAATTACATGATGGACATCATGCATTATGTGTCTTCTCCACAGATATAATTGAAGTCAAGCAACAGAAATATTAAAAAAAATGACCAAAACATAAATTAATAAACAAATTCTAAGCTACAAAATCACTTCAGAACCAAAAATTTATTATCAGAAATTCAGATATTGAACGGATCGTTTTGAGAAGCCCACCTGGAAGCGCTTCAATGAGAAGTCGAAGCAAATTCCACCCATTCTGCAGATTTCAGCTTCACAAAATTTGAACGCTTGTGAGATGAAAATCGAAGCAATTAAAACAAAACAGGTAAAAGTAGCAAACTGTTTGCTGATCTGATTTTTTGCTTTTAATTTTTGCTGTTTCAGTTTTTAATTTTGATTTTTTCTTTTTTAGTTCTATTTTGTTGATTGAAGAGAGAGCGAGAGAGAGAAGAGTGTGTGCGTGAAGAGAGTGACTGAAAGAAGTGTATTGAATAAGTGGTACTAACAATTACCTAACAAGATTTGTTCATCTCTTGTAACATCTCAAATCTAACACGTGCGGAGCACGTGAAAAATGAGGTTACTTCCAAATCGTAATCTTTACTCATAAATTCCAAAATGAAATACCTCAAATTCTTACTCAAATAAATCTACAAATTCATAGTTCTAACACTAAATGATTTATCCCAAAACATAAAAATAACAAAAGTCTCAAACTCCAAATTATAAATGTATACCAGAAATAAACTAAAAAGAAACATGAGTCTATTCCTCTTCTTATTCAAATAGCAAACGAAAATAAAATCTCTAACTCACGAGCTAAGCATACCTCTCAAATGGAACTTAATATGTTAAAAGTAATGACGAGGGGTGAGCCGTCAACTTAGTTAGTAAAATCATTCCTAACACATTAGGCCTATCAATACCTAAAAAAAATATTGCAAGCCTTAATTCATAATAAAACGATATATCACAATAAAATAACATAAATTCATAGTAAATCCTGAATATCAAAAGCATAGTTTCTTACGAAAGCAAATCATATATCACATTCACATAAAACAAAAGGTTAGCTCATGTCACATAGTGTCACCTATAGTCCCGGTGACGCGGCTAAAATAGAATCAGAATTAGAATATCGTGTGCACACTCAAAACAGAAACTCAATACTGGTCCAGAATAGACATATTGTATCATACGATCAGAATCAGAATCAGAATAAGTATGGACAATGAGCCAAAACATTAGGAATCTCATACAATCATAAATAATGGAAATCATACATGGGTACAATAATTCAAACAAAACAATGTTGACCGACGGTGGCTCCATACGGTGGGCAAGGGTAATGTTTTGGGGAATGCTATTTGCTTAACACATTAAATTCAAAAAAAAAAACCCTTAAGAATCCCCCACCAGTGGTGAATCAGAGAGAAACGAGCCCTCTCCCTCTCACTCCCTCCCCCCTTGTAAGACATATACGACATAATGTGTCGGATTCATAAAAGTTCGTAACAATAATTTAGGCTTGCAAAATATTTCATTGACAAAATCATAAAAGGTAGTCATGACATAAAATAACTTACATATTGAAAAGCATTTTATAAAATATTTTGTTAAAAGAATTTAGATTTGAAAATATTTTCATAAACTGATTTTGTTATGAAAATCATTTAATCTTCTAAGTGGTACAAAAACACTTATAATAATATGAAATTAGTTATACATATTCCAGTACATTATGAATGAAGTTACTTATCTCGATAAAAGAATTAGAATTAGTACACCTCTAAGCCTCTAAGAGCCTGAAACACCTCCAACACCTTAAACAAATACAAAATATGACTATCAATAACTTATTTTAAGAATATGATTTTCTAATTCATACCCGCACAGGTCTGATTCTTAGAATTTTAACTCTTAATCTAAAACTTAGAATGACGTAATATCCTATGGAACTATTCTGAACATTCAGGGGTACTGCTGTAAAATTTTCAAGGGAATCGGATACCAAAAACATTTTCAAAACTATTTATTACTTGACAAATTTGAAACTGTTTCCTAGTACCTTAACCGAACAGAACAGGTTCTTAGATTTTTATAAAATAAAAATACAAATCAGAAAATTATGAAATTAAAACTGGGAATACCAGACACATATAACAACTTCCATATAAAATTTCAGAATTTTTCAATTTCATTTGATAGTACAAATAAATTTGTAAATCTGATCGCATTGCTGGAATAGCAGTTTTCCAGTGCAATCGTGTCTATTTCGAAAATACATATAAAACTGAAAACGAAGTAATTTGATAGAAACAAAATTTATTCAAGAAGCCCGACATGTTTAGTTTCCAAAAATATAAATTTCTTAAGAAAAATGGTTCAGAGAATATAGGTTTAAATTCGAGGTACTCACACTGTCCAAAATTATCCTGTGCGCTTAATGCATCAAGGATTAATTAACTGGGCTGATAATAAATCAGAACCCTAAACAAAGCCTAAACACATTCTAAATCATGTATTATAATCTATAACAATCTAAAGTCGTGTCAATATAAACCCTAGATAGAGTGATTGGAAATCTTGTGGAGAACAAGGAGAGTACATTTACCAATTGCTTTAATTCTCTTCTAAACAAAGGTTTGAATCCTAGAGTTTGGGTAAGAGCGTAATGAGCAGCAGAGAAGGAGAAGAAACGTCGTGGATTTAGGGTTATGGAAGGGAAAAAATATGAATTTATAGGGCGTCTTAAGAAACTATTGAATTTAAAAAAATAATTATTTTCCAACATTATCTCATAAATAACCCTCATTTATAATTTAATATCCCTTCCTGGTAAGGGTTATAAGGCCACGCATGATTTCTAATGAAAGCCCAATTTTCATAATTTAATATTATGGATTTTTTTTCTTTTGGCGTTACACCTGTTATTCTGACTTTTATTTATCTTTTTAACTAATAACATTTGAGCTCCTTCGGTTTTATGTAATTATCAATAAAGGCATTATTTGAAAAGGCTAGTACATTTATTGGCAAAAGTTTAAAAACCCATTCATGACCCGGTTATCAGAAATTCATAATAAACATGATATTATAATCGGCAAAATTGACTCAAGAAAGGAGTCTATTTGTATTTACATTTTTTGACATAGTGAGACTTTAGTTGTCTATTTCTATGATTAGGGCTTAGTTATGCATCGAAGCATCGAAGGGACAAATCTTGAGGTGTATTTATTTCCGATCAATGGTCAATGATTCATTTTTTCCTTAAAAAAAAATAATTGTGAGTTGAAAAGAGATGAAAAATATATATTAATATTTACAAGAGTGAAATCACGTTTAGTCTCTATATTTTAATATTAGTACTTATTTAGTCCCTAAATTTTTTAAAATACCTCAACACATCCCCGACGTTAAATTATTAGCACCTTTCCTCTTATTTTTTGTTGCTTTTGGATTAATTTTTATAATATTACCCTCTTATAATATTTTTTTAAAACATTATTAGTAAAAAGAAAAAAATAAATTATCAATTTAATCTAAAAAAATAAAATAGAAACAAAATTAATATATGTTACTTGTTTTTTAACACATTGCTGAGGAGTTAATATATATATATTACTAATGTCCAAAAAGGTTATTTAATTATTTTTACAATAAATTTTTTTGGAGACATGTAAGCTTTCACAAAAATTAATATATAATCTTTTTTGTTTTCATTTAATTTTTGGGGTTAACTTGATAATTTAATTTTTTTCTTTTTATTAATTTCATAAAAAGAAACATTATTGTAAGAGAGTTATATTTTAAAAGCAAGTTAAAAGAAACAAAAAGTACCACTGGGAATGTCGATAATTTAAAGGTAGTGATATTTTGAGGTATTTTTAAAAATATAATAACTGAGTGAGTAGCAACCTTAAAATATAAGGATGAAACAAGTTTTTATCCTATTTACAATCTCTCCTCCTATGAATTGTTTTTATCTGATTTAGCCCAAAATAGTATGAGAACTTCTCTACAGAAGGTAGTTTTTTGGTGAAGATGGATATCGAGCTGTCTAGAAATTGTTTTCTAGGGATGATGACGATTGAGACGAATCTGAAATCACAAGGAACAGTTGTTGGAGGTGACAATAGTGGTGGCTGGCAACGACGCTTTGATAATCAAGTAAATGAGGGATTGAAGAAGATGATGGGCTTTTAGAGAAATTCTAGAGTAGGAGATTTTAAGTGTTTTGTGAGTGATCTTACCCCTTAATAACACCAATTTGACCTTTTAAAGTGAAGTTCTCTAAGGGCATATTTATATCCTTTTAGATATGAGGCGAGCCGTTATTGGTGATTCTCCTTCTAAGGTCGGGTCTCGAGAGTAATTTGACTCTTTTTGTGAAGGCTTTTAAGCTTGCTTAGATTGGGCTGGTATCTATTTAGTGACAGTCTGTGCTGATTGTGTGCCCTTAATTATAATTAATTGGCCAATTTTGAATGAATCAATTAGAGGGATGGTGGAGGTGGCTTGTCTGTAGTCCCCCTTTCTCAATCTTGACTTTGGCGGATGCTTTACAGACAACTTAGGTGGGGATGTGGCCTGGTGGTGCCTCGTGTGATTGTTATTGTGGTCCCGTATAGACACGTGGTGATTTAGATATTTTGTAGAAGGCAATTTTGTGTCACTCTTTGGCAGTTTAGGTGATTGAGACTAATTTATTGAGATCTTCCCATTTTATCCTCCCTTCTCAACTTTCCCTTCATCCTTTATCATAGTCTCGAATCATGTTCTCCATATGTAATGCCATTTGTACCTCCGTCCAATATTTTACCACCAACATAAATGAAATTTGAAATGGTTTATCACCTAACTATTTCGTGGTTCTCAAGAATTTGATTGTTTTATTATTAGAAACTTTAAAACAAATATCTCATCATGTTCATAAATGTGAATTTGAAGTGACAACACCCTAGTTTTAAAATTTGACTAGCCCTCTGTAACAAAAAGAGTTTTTGTATCCATTTTACAATATTTGAAAATATCCAAGCAATGGATTTCTTGTAATTGCATAATTTTTTTTTTTTAAGAAAAAAGCAATGCAACAGCCTCAAAGGCTCAAAGGTGCAAGGAGGAATAAGCACACAAACAAACCCCAATTACTATCTCTTCTTTACATGCTCTAAAAAGAATCAAATGTTTAGGCATTCTTTTGGATCTTTGATATCCACTATAAACGCACCCCCTCAAAACATCAAATCCAAAATGCAGTCAATCTTTTCATGCATAAAGCATTACATTCCAACAACACATGCATTGTGGTTGAGTGACTGCAATATAAAAAAGTAACGACAGAAAAACTGAGTGAGCTATACGCACAAGAGCATATTCTACAGCGGCACAATATCTTGGTCAAGTCAAAAGAAAAAATGATTGTCTCACAACATGAAAATGAAATTATGGCTATAATTTTAGAGCACAGCCCAATCACGCTTACAACTTCTTTAATGGAATAATGGAAACTTATTTTCTTTGGTAGCGTTCATATTTTGAATATTCAACATACGACTAGTAAACTATGTGTAAAAATCACCCATTATTGGGATGGTAAATTGTAAATCACTTTCTAAATCATTTTTTTATTTTTTTAATATTATCTAGGCTGCATTATAAAAGAATCTATCTACGCTCTCGATGGAATTCCAATAAAAATATCAGTAAATTAAAATATAAAATTTCTATAAAAAGTTACAATGCTTATGATAATTTTTTCCCCAACACGCATGATAAATTGATATCTCAATAGATAAATATAATAAACACCTTCGGATTATTGGCATTTAGCATGGGAAGTCCAATATATCCGTAGAATTATAAAAATGTTAATTACTTCAACATTTTAACTTGTTAGTATTGCCGACAATTAAGTAGATATTATATATGAGTTTTTAATATATTATATATATATATATATATATCCGTAGAAATATTGGACTTGTCTAGTGGACCTTAAAGTGGCCCATGGGTGATATGAGTTTTAAATATTGTCGACAACACTAGCAAGTAACAATGTTGAAGTATATATATATCACCCATGGGCCACTTTAAGGTCCACTAGACAAGTCCAATATTTCTACGGATATATATATATATATATATATATGTTAATTACTTCAACATTTTTACTTGTTAGTATTGCCGACAATAGTAAAAGACTCATTTTACTCATGGGCGACTTTAAAGTCCACTAGACAAGTCCAACATTTCTACGGAGTGGTGGAGATTCCATTTATAGAAGCAAACAATTAATTTCCTTATCATGTAAAGATTGATCAAAATACCATGTATTTTCGCAAATATTTCTTCAAAATTTTGAGTTTCTTTAAGCAATAAATATTGATCCGCAATATACTAGGATTCTAAATTTAAACATTTATTTTAGTTCAATCCAAGAGGTCTCTTGAGCTTTGTTCAGAAATCTACTCTCACTAATTTGCAAGGGGAAAAACAATCTATCATTATTTAAAGATAATGGACCTATAAGTAACGTATTATCGACTCCACCTATGTTGAAGGCGTGGATAGCACTGAGCTGCAACCGCAGATGCACGGCATTGACGAATTTATTTGTTGTACTACTTGTTTGTAATAGTATCTGAACTCTCTTGGTTCCTTTCCATAATTCCATGCCCCATTTTGGCACTATCCCCACGACTAACATAATTGTTCGGACCCTTCCATATTGGTAAACGCCAAAAGGGAATACTTCCTGCAAAACGCTTATCAAAGAAAGCACCAACAAGGCTAATTTAGACTCAGAGACAGGCCATAATTCGATCGTCTCTCTCTGACAATTGACAGGTCAATTCTACTTGTACTTTAGCTAAATGTTTCTTGAAAATATAACATTCCAATTCAACAACCCATGTGTGTAATCATGATTATAAATACTCAAGTTATGCCTTGAGCATTTCATTCTATAGCATCTCGGACTTCTTTCACTAAATTTCAGTATAGAAAATAAAAAAACAATCGCCGCCAAAGAGTATATCATTCAAGCATTTCAAGCAGTATCACCCTTTGCTACTTCCATTGCTCTTGGTACTCTCTCTGTGTTTTTCTTCTTGTTCTTCATCAGAAGGTTCATCTCTAGGCAGAGGATGGAATTAGCTGTTAATCTTCCGCCTGTTCCAGGTATGTATATATGGTTTCTTCTCCTCAGTTCTTTGTTCTTCATTGATTAATTTAAATGATCAATGGGTTGTTTTTGGGGAGTTGTGTGCAGAGGTTCCAGGAAGGCTACCACTTACAGGAAATTTGCTACAGTTGAAAGAGAAGAAACCACACGACTTTCACAAGGTGGGCAGAGGTATATGGACCAATTTACTTTATCAAGACGGGCGCTTCTACTAAGATTGTTCTCAACTCCGCTGATGTTGCTAAAGAGGCAGGCATTCTGGTTCTATACTTTTAACACTGCAAACTATAGATTCAATTTTGTCATCGGGTGAAATTGTTAACGTAACATCACAATTCGCTAGCGAGTCAGTTTCTGAACTGAACTATTTTATAAGGAATGAACTGTCTTAACTAAGTAGATGTGTTTCAAGTAAAAATGTGCAGAACAAAACTGTGACTGACTATGTGACCAAAACTAATAATATCTACTTAATTGTTGGGCCCGAGCTGTACAATTAATAGTATATAACATGTTTAAGCTGTTAATGTTTGGCAACTTAACCGCTCGGGTGTAAGTTTGAGTGAGCTGCATATGAATCCCTTTAGTTAGGTCGTTAGGCTGACAATCAAGATGTCTAATTCACTAAATGTCCAGTTTGCTTGTCATTAATTAACTTATATATTCATGTAGCTTTAGTTGGTTACTGATATAGGGGCACATAGAAGAGAAATCAATCAATCAATGATTAAAATGAAGCTATCAAATGTTTGTTCATCCAGGCCATGGTGACCAGATATCCATCCATTTCAACAAGGAAGCTATCAAATGCCCTGAAGATCCTCACATCTAATAAGTGTATGGTTGCAATAAGTGGCTATGATGAATTTCACAAAATGGCTAAACGATGTTTACTCGCAAATGTTTTGGGTGGAAATGCTCAGGTTAATCTGCCATTCCAACTTTCTCGTGCTTGCACCGTGTCCCTTTATATGTTGTATGGATATATTGTACTGCCGAAACTAATGATGTGTACTCTCTGTATTTGTGTTATTTAGAAGCGACATCGAATCCATAGAGACACAATGATGGAAAATATGTCAACCCAATTTCATGCTCACATCAAGGACAATCCTCTACAACTAGTGAATTTCAGGAAAATATTTGAGTCTGAACTTTTTGCAGTGTCAATGAAACAGGCGAGCTAGCTGTGATCTTTTGTTGGAAATTCATCTGTTATCTTTGACTAAATACATAGATAATTAAAGCATTTTGCATTTTCAGGCTGTAGGAAAGGTTGTGGAATCAATTTATGTGAAGGAGCTTGGTTCCACATTGTCAAAAGATGAGGTATTTAAAATTTTAGTGCTTGACATAATGGAGGGAGCAATTGAGGTGGACTGGAGAGACTTCTTCCCTTATCTAAGATGGGTTCCTAATAAAGGCGTGGAAATGAAAATTCAGAGATTGTGTACCCGCAGGCAAGCAGTAATGGATGCCCTCCTCAGTGAGGCCGAAAGCAGAATTGCTTCAGGACAGGAACTGAATTGTTATGTTGATTACTTGTTGTCGGAAGTAAAATCACTTACAGAGCAACAAATAAGCATGCTGCTCAGGGAGCCTATCATCGAGACATCAGATACTACTTTGGTCACAACAGAATGGGCCATGTATGAGCTCGCAAAGGATCCAATGCGACAGGTTAATTAATCAATCGCTGGTCTCTCCATGAATTTTGATCTTTGCTACCTGTTCAAAATTTTTTGCATATATTGATGTTCCTTCTATATATATATACACACACTACAGGACCGTCTATTTCAGGAGATTCAATCAGTTTGTGGGTCAAACGAGTTTACGGAGGAAAACATAGCACAGGTTCCTTACTTTGGAGGAGTTTTCCATGAAACTCTGAGAAAGTACAGTCCAGCTCCAATAGTTCCTTTAAGATTTGCACATGAAGATACCGAAATAGGAGGATACTTCATTCCGGCTGGAAGTGAGGTTGTTGTTTAGCTTAGTTTCCTTTGAAATCTTTGTGGTTCCGACTAATGGTGTCTGCATTGTTAGATGTTAACTTTAATTTATGTTGCATACACAGATTGCAATAAACATATACGGATGCAACATGGACAAGAAACAGTGGGAAAACCCAGAGGAGTGGAAACCCGAGAGATTTCTTGATGGGCAAAACGACCCTGCGGATTTGTACAAGACAATGGCCTTTGGAGCAGGAAAGCGGGTGTGCGCAGGTTCTCTTCAGGCAAGTTTGATAGCTTGCACAGCAATAGGTAGGCTGGTGCAGGAATTCAAGTGGAATCTGAGAGATGGCGAGGAAGAAAGTGTTGATACTGTTGGCTTCACTACTCACAAGCTACATCCTTTGCGTGCAATCATAAGGCTTAGGCCTAATTAAAATAGGGAAGACCCTGATACGATCGTCACTTTTCCTCATCTCCTCCACTACTTACCAAAAACTGAAGACTTGAAGCCTCTTTATCTCCATAATGTGTGACAACATTGAGAGTTACTGCATTTCTACTGTTCTAGTATATGTATACAATAACAAGGCTTATATCCAGTATGATATCTGCCGCTCAATCACGCCGACTTCTTCTTAATCAGGGAATAGAAACTTTTGAATATTCAGTGCATGAAATGACTACATATAAAACTATGGAATCGCCCATTATTTAGATTGTAAATGATAAACCACTCTCTTTTCATTCATATTATCTCGGCTGCACTATAAAAGAGTGCTCCCACAAATTTCTAGTAATAATAATAATAATTACCTTCAAATTATATATGTATGTATGTTTGTATGTATGTACGTATAAAAAATAAAACACTACCTTCAAACATTGGTATTTAGCATAATCTGACACAAAATTGAAGAATTTTAAAGTCTCTGTTCAACCTTTAGCAGAAACTGAAGTCTTAAACTTGTGATTATTACTGACAATACTAAAAGGCTTATTGCACCCACGGGCCATGGCCCTTAAGGTCCAATAGACAAGTCCAAAATTTGTTTGTAAATACTTTCCATTTATAGAAGCAAACCATTAATTTCCTTCAGATGTAAGATTGATCAAAATATAATGATTTTTGTAAATATTTATTAGAAATTTTGAGTTCCATTAAGCACCTAACTCATGCTGGCCCATAATTTATTGGAAAGAAATTTCCACTTTTAAATAAATGCTTATTGCCATAAAAGAGTAGCCTTTCATTTACAGTACTAGTCAATTTGTATGCATCCTATATTATTATTACAGTTAATTAATTTGTTATTTCATCTACTTTTCTTTTTCTAATTACTTCATATGTAATGCAGATAAAACAGGATTTGAGAGATTTCGAAATTTTTTAAAAATAATGGTTGAGAGTTTAACTATCATTTTCGTTTTAATTTCCATAAACAACAAATTTATTAAATTGTTAGATGAAATTTCACTACTAATATGTTAAGATCGACTTAAAAACAATTATTGCGGTTACTAATAAAAGCATTGCCATATTGGTACAAAACTACAAATATACCTAGTTACCTTTATTATTATTATTATTATTTTCATTTTTCCGATGAGTTTGGTGGGCTTATTATTATTACTCATTTACTCGACACCCCTTTTTTGGGTCCAAAGTGAGTCCCTGTTTTACCAGCTTTAAGGGGATTGAAGTTTTCTTTATTTTTGGTTTCTGGATCTGTTGATGTTGAAAAACCACCTCAACAGCTGAATTTGTTTCTTTTGGGGAATTACAGGGCGAACCCAAGCTCAAATGCTAATATGACCGCAATTTTATGTATTTGCCAACCAGAAAACACGGTTAGGATACATCGGTGGAGTTCCGGCGTAGACTCTCTGATGCTTAAGTCATAAATTATGAATAAAGAGATGAAAATTAGAGAGAAGAATTGTGAATGAGTTGAAATAAAGGAATTTTCCGATCGAGGAACTAAAAATCTTGTCGGGAATGTTAAGGCTTTTAGATAAGTCACTTGTAGAGTTTTTGATTGATTTTTGCTAACCTCTTCCTCATTTGTCATTTTTAGCTTAAATAGGCCCTTAGTCGTGGGTGATTACTTTAACTTCTACCCACTTTCTTCAGCAGTTGCATGCGGTCATCAGTTGGAGAAGGTTTAAATAGATCGTGGCACACAACTTTCCTAGAAATTAGGCCAAATTATCTTAACCAATAGCTTTCTATGTCAAGTTAATTGTCGGGTTAGACAAATAAATTTCGAGGTCAGATTTCTTCACTTCCAGGTCGGACCGGTGAATTTCGTAGTTACTCATATAGGCTTAAGGTTGTGTTCTTAAATTAAGTAATTCACATAAATCTCAGGTCGTACTTGTAAACCAGGTTGTCAACATAGGCTCCAGATTGTACTTAGGTGTTCAGCTCGACAACAATGAGTTTTGAGTAGATTGTGGTCAACTATACTTCTGAACTCTTTTAGAAAAATCCAACCCGAACATGATCTATTCTTAAGCCTTTTTGTTTCTTGCATGGCATTTTGACCCTTTTTATTGAAATTTTGTGTGGCATCGTGAAATAAATGTGGATGTAATTCTTATTCTAATTGAATTTTAATATATTATTTTATTTTAAATAACGATAATGTTGCTATGAGCAAACATGAATCTACGTGGAAGAGTTAGGTTCAAAATTTTCAATTCGCGTTGCATGTCTTTATTAAAGTGTACTTTCTGCATGATCGATGTTTCTAAAGATAAGTAGTGATATTTGTTTGTGTTTAACCTAAGGTATTGGAGTAAATTAATAATTATGTTAATTTTTAGTAAGAAATAAGAAAAATTATTTCTTTTAATTCATTTATTAGGAGATATTGGGCGGCTATCCTAAGCTTTGATTTTAGAGAATGATTCTAGGCTTTATTATTTACTAGGGTTTCCAAGTATTTTCGTATAAAATACCTCTTTTCCTAATTTCCTTCTCTCCCCTTCTACAACGGGGTTAGTGATCTTATTTAAATTACAAGCTTCTTAGTCGCGTCTTATAGAATTATTTTTTAACAGCATGAATATTTTGTAATAAATCACAACCTTTGAAAAATTATTTTGATAAGAACTTATCTTTTTATAAATTAGACATGTAGGGAGTATTGAATAAATTTTATTTCATAAGATTTGGCCTTGTATTCAATTTTATATGGATTTTCAAAGTAAACATTGCTGTACCAGAAAACTGCAATTTCAACACAATAATCAAATTTATCAAATTATTTGGAGTGCCAAATGAATTCGAAAAATTTTGAAATTGTAAATAGAGATTATTATTCGGGTCTAGTATTCTCGTATTTAATTTTACAATTTTATAAAAAATATATATAATTTTATAAAAATGTTGGAACCTATAATGTTTATTTAATGCTCCATACAATAGATTTGAACTTATCAAGAACAAAATAGTTTTGAAAATATTTTGACATCGGATCATCACAAAGTTTTATGAGTAATAGTCATGGATGTCCAAAAAAGTTCTGTAAGATAATATGTCATTCCGATTATTAGATTAATAGTTAAAATTCAGAGAATCAAACTAGTACGGGTACAAGTTAGAAGAGCAGGATGTTGGGATAAGCTGTTAATAATTATATCTCGTATTTATTTAAAGTGTTTGAGGCTTTTGGATGCTTACAAGTGTATTTAGATCATTGCTTTTGGCATGACAAGTTTCGTCATTCCTAGCGTACTGAATTTGTGTAATTATTTTGATACTATTATAATTACATGTGTTTTAAAGTACTTTAGAAATCAAGTGACTTTCATAAAAAAAATTAATTAATTTAACCATTTATTTAAATTTTTTCAAATTTGAAATTTATACTATTTCCAAGATTTTAACAAAATATTGTAAATGAATTTAAATTTTTAATTTATTTTACTAAATAATTATCTTTTATGAAATTACCTATAAAATGTTAGAATGAAACTTGTTTTGCAAGCATAAATCATTGGCATGACCTTTTATGAATCCGATATGAATATTTTGTTCACATATTCGGTTAAGATTATTTACAGAAACTTGTGTGTAGGCCACCTCTTAAAGTTGTATCGGGGCTACCTCTCGAGGATCAGCTTGCCGTAAAATGCCACATATAATATAAAGTACCATGTTCAAGTCGTTACATATGAAAATGAATTTAGATGTTTTGGCTCATTATCTATAGTTATTCTGATTTATATTCTGACCAACATGAAATTTCTATTCTGACTATGGTCATGCTATTCTTATTATGATTTTGTTTCTGGTAGGATCACTGGGAGTATAGGTGACACTATGTAATATAAACTAACATTTTGTTTTTTGTGTATATAAGTTGAATGATTTATTTTTATGATTAATTATGCTTTTGATATCTGAATCACTTATGAATTTATGTCTTTCTATTATAATATTTTATTTTGTAGAACTTATGTTTTTAATGTATATTTTGATAAAAAGGCTTGCAAATATTTTGGCACCCCATAAATCTAGTGTATTGGAAATGATTTTATTTACTAAGTTGACAGTGCATCCTTCATCATTTATTTTTGTAGATACAGTAGCTTATTGCAAGTTATGCTTATCTTTGGAGATTTTTATTTTTATATATTTGAAATTATGAGATAATATTAATATTGGAGTTGTTTCACTGATATTTATTTTGGTTTGATTTGAATAAAATTTGAGTTATTTCAATTTAAGATTGTGTTGTAAGCATTATAATTCGTTAGTAATCTTCTTCTTTGTCAAGTGCTCCACATGTGTTAGATTTCGAGTGTTACACTAGTTATTTTACATAATTGTTTTTGAACCAGTTGCTCATTGCCAAAGTGAAAATTAAAAACTAAGAATTTTGTATAATTTTCCATCAGTATCAACTCAATGATTTATCTGTATATCTAAACAAATGTCTAATGTGATAGAAAACATATTCTAGCATATGTGAGATTTTTTTCTTTAAAATTTTATTGCTTTAAGGAAATAGCTTTCTTTGTGCAAAAAATAAAATCTGAATTTGATATATATGACTAATATTGTATTGACACATTTGTTATATTTATTCTATTTTAGCAATTATATAATGATAATTAAACTAAAATTGATGAGAGTTTGAACTTATAGTACTATAAGTCCCTCAAAATGTATTTAGAGCTGGTAATGTTATAATTTTTAAAATAATTTATATTCGCTTTGTTGTTGAAAAAATTAACTGTAATGAGAATTAGTTCAATGTTTGGTAAAATTTATTTTTAAAATTAAAAACAGCCATATAAAATATTAAGCAAATTTTAGTGTTAAAATACAATAAGAATGCAAATTATCAAAATAGATATAATGTTGAATAAAATTTATTTACACATTCATAAATATGTATGCATAATATTTTTTTTATTGTGTATATATAATAATTGATAACTATAAGTAAATATTTTTATTTTTATTTTATTATCTCATTATAATTAGTAATGATAATAACTCTTTAAGTTTTTAATAATTGTACAAAATTCAAATTAGTGTTTCAGTTGTATTGACACAATTAATAAGCAAGTCTCTTTCATAACAATTAAAAATATTATTACATATTTACTTAACACGAAACACCAATCCAAATCATCACATCACTCGTATAAATTACGAAGTTACGACAAACAAGAAAGATTAATATAAAACAAAATCATCAGACCGGGATGCCTATTTCTTCAAATCATTGGAATTATTTTATTAATAAATAGAAATACACGGACTTCCATGTTAAAATATTAACAAATTTGAATAAATTAAAGAGTATACAGTTGAATTCCCTCTCAATTGTAGCAGGCAAAGTTTCCCAGCCCCATAAATAAAAATTTAAGATATACATAGAACAAGTAAATAAGACACAGAATAAAGCTCTGACCTTTCCATCAGTATTCTTCTTCTTCTTCGTCTTCTGATCTGATAAGAACTTATATCAAAGATTGTCTGATATTCTCGATATTTTGTTCTTTCATGGCTGAAAGGTTAAAGAAAAATTATTTTGAGGTGTTGCGTTTGTGCTGTTCGTCAGAGGTTCCACTTGTTGAGAGGATTCTGAATTCACTTGATGGAGTTGAAGAGATTTCGGTGATTGTGCCAACGAAAACGGTGATCGTAGTTCATGATACCCGACGCATTTCCGAGACCAAAATTGGTATGTGTCGTGCTGCCATAAATAAGAACTAATTAAATATACTGCAAATGAAGCCATATTAGCACAAATGGATACTTTATTACTCTTTTCAATCATTAATTTAATTTTTTTTTGGATTTTTGTATTGCATGAGAATTGAAGTTTATATGTCCTGGGCTATCTTTGGGATTAACATGTTTACTAGTTGTCACTAGTGGTTTCTCAAGAATTCAGGTGGGATTAACATACTACATGTTATTAAGATGAATTTTATAACTTGTACAGTTACTTAATTATCATTTAAAAAATGAATGTCACATCAATTGAGACTCAAATTTAAATTTACTTATTGAATATTTAATATTGCTCTTACATTATATTTTTGATTGATAATTATAGAATAAAAAATATCATGTAACTAAATATTCACCATATATGGTTACAAATGCAATGCACGCATGAAATTATAAAACATATGGCCACAACCCTGACATGACTTATCATCCCATTACTATGGACAATGTTATTTTTTTTCGGTGTATTAAATGGACAACGTTATTATTTATGTTACACTTTAGACTTCTTTTCCTGAATTTTTTACTCATTTAAATTACTAAAAGTCCACTAATTAGTTTCTACATAACTATTATCGATGGTAGTACTGATGAATTTTTTTCAAAAAACTTAATTATAAGTGATGTCCATTTGGACTTTAATGGTCTCCTGGTCTGATATAGGGACTCTTCCATGTCTCTTTCGTGCGGAATGAAATTAAATAACTCTATTAATTAATATTAATTAATTTGGAGAAGGAACAAAACACCCTACCCAATAAAGAGACTTTTTTTTTTCCCCAAACTAATGCATGTACTATAAGTGATGGCCTAAACGTGCTCCTCTAATGGGAACTAGAAATTATAGTTAGATATGTCTTAGCAAAATTTTATTATTTACAAGGTTGACACAACTTGGGGATATGTCTATAGCATTGGGCATGACTGTTGTAATTAGTAGGAAGGACAATTAAGCTATATAGAATTTGCCACTTGTAAATGCTCCCAAGTATGCTTACAAGTATTTGAGTCAAAGGTGATGTTATTGTGAGTATTGATACGAAATCTTTTGTGGTTTAATGCCAGTTGAGGCACTGAATAAGGCAAGGCTGGAGGCTACTGTTAGACCAGAGAGGAAAATGAAATCTCAGAAGAAGTGGCCCGCCCCATCAGTCATGGCTTCTGGATTGTTACTTGCACTGTCATTTCTAGGATATATTTATCATCCATTGCAATCTTTGGCTGTCGCTGCAGTCATCTTTGCGGTCCCTGCAATATTAGTAAGAAGCGTAGCATCAATTAAGAGCCTCACTCTTAATATAAATGCTCTTGTTCTGATGGCAGGTAATCCTCCTGAATTTCGTCAATTCAAATTGAAGAAAGGGTTACTATTTTTTTCATATTTTGTTTGATAATGCGCAGCTGTGGGAACTCTTGCTCTTGGAGATTATGTGGAAGCTAGTTCTATTTTCTTTTTATTCTCTATTTATCAGTGGCTTGAGTCGGTAGCAAGCTACAAGGTCTGGTTCCATCTTTCTCCGTCAACGTGCCTGTTTGGTATCATTTGATTTTCTGTTTCCGAGGTTTTTTTTTTTTTTGAGGGTTGGTGTGGGGGGGGGGGGGGGGGGGGGGGAGGGAAGAGGATAGAAAATGTTTGGTATTGTTGTTTGGAAACAACTTACAGCTAGAAAATGGATCTTGCCCTCTTTAAGTTCTGAAAGCAATCTGCAACCATTCTATTATTTTCTTGTTTCTCCTCTCTATTTCTGGTTCTACGTCATTTGTATCTTCAATAGCTGTTCTGAAATTTGAATTTTGTATATAATTCATAGGCTATGGCCGCCATGTCATCTTTGACAAGCATGGCTCCTCAGAAGGCCGTAATTGCCGAAACTGGGGAACAAGTTGATGTGAATACAGTGAAGGTGAATACAATCCTTGCCGTCAGGGCCGGCGAAGTAATTCCCATTGATGGAATTGTCGTTGAAGGTAAATGTGAGGTGGATGAGAAAACACTGACCGGAGAGTCGTTCCCTGTTGTCAAAGAACAAGATTCTCCTCTTTGGGCTGGCACCATCAATTTGGACGGTTAGTTCTTTCACACTTTAATATCTTCATCAATGTTACAATCAAGAGATTTGACTGCTTGTGTATGTATCTCATCTTTCTCAGGCTATATCAGTATAAAAACTACTGCATTAGCAAAAGACTGCGTGGTCTCAAGAATGGCAGCACTAGTAGAAGAGTCTCACAAAAAGAAGTCACGAGCTCAAACATTTATAGAAAGCTTTGCAAAGTACTACATCCCAGGTTAGTTTCGGTTTTTGTATCCTTTCTATGATCCCTAAACTGCATAGCCATGATTAGGAAATTTGTCCAAGCAAACTGAAGCTTCTTCAGGAACTTTTCACACTATTTTTTTATTTTTCTCTCAGCGGTCTTGTTGATATCAGTAGCTTTTGCTGTGATTCCTGCTGCTGTGGGAGTCCCCAATGTAAGGCACTGGTTGTACTTGGCAATAGTTGTTCTCGTTAGCACATGCCCATGTGCACTTATTCTCTCAACACCAGTTGTGATTTTCTGTGCACTTTCCAAAGCTGCGACAACAGGACTTCTGGTCAAGGGTGGCAATTATCTTGAAACTCTTGCCAAAGTTAAGATGGTGGCATTCGATAAAACTGGGACAGTAACAAGGGGAGAATTTACTGTGACAGATTTTCAATCTATCTGTGATGGTGTTAGGCTCGGCACATTGTTATATTGGTACACTTAGCTCTCACACATTTCAGAGTAGATAAATTTCTGTGTTTCTTCAAAGCCAGAGTCACTGATTTTGGGATTATTTGCAGGGTTTCAAGTATTGAGGGCAAATCTAGTCATCCAATGGCGGTTGCATTAGTTGATTATGCAAGGTCATTAGCTATTGAGCCAGTGCGTGAAAATGTGGAGGATTTCCAAAATTTCCCAGGAGAAGGAATTTTTGGGAAAATCCATGGAAACGAAATTTACATAGGAAACAGGAGAATTGGTCCGAGAACTGGTTGCAGTAAAGGTAAGAGGCTTCAATAGTCTATTTTACAAGCTTTAAGGGGGAAAGAAAAAAAAAACTTTATTTTATTGTTTCATATCACTAAAGGTTGAAATTTCAGATTCAGTTGTAGAAGCCAAATGTACGGGAGGAAAGACAAGAGGGTATGTGTACTTAGGAGCAACTCCAGTAGGAACATTTAGCCTCTCAGATTCTTGTCGGTCTGGGGCTCTGGAAGCGATTAAAGATCTCAAATCATTAGGCATTAAAAGTTTCATCCTCACCGGTGATAGCCATGCAGCAGCCTTGTATGCACAAGATCAGGTGTGCATGGCTAATAATATCCATGTTATTATTTGACATAATCTAAGCTTGAACTTAAAATTAAATTAACAAGAGAAGAATTTCTTTTTTTTGGTAGTTGGATCATGCATTCGACATGGTCTATGCAGAGCTTCTACCTCAACACAAGGCAGAATTAGTTGAGTTGTTGAAGAAAGATGGAACAACAGCCATGGTTGGAGATGGCATCAATGATGCCCCTGCTTTAGCAGCAGCTGATATTGGCATCTCAATGGGGATTTCAGGTTCAGCAATAGCCATGGAGACAGGACATGTAATACTAATGTCAAACAACATTCGGAAAATACCAAAAGCTATCAAGCTAGCAAGAAAAGCTTCAACAAAACTCATTCAGAATGTCACTCTTTCAGTCACCGTTAAAGGTGCTGTCCTCGCATTGGCAATTGCAGGCTACCCGTTAGTGTGGGCAGCAGTTCTCACTGATGTAGGGACATGCTTGATTGTGATCTTGAACAGCATGTTGCTTCTGAAAAATAACCCAGAGGAGGAAGAAGGGTTTTGGAAATCCAAGTACGGGACCTTTTCCTTGTCGTGCAAGAAAGATGAAGATAAAGAAGCACTTAATGTGAAGAACTGCAGAAGCAGATGCTGTGAGGCGACGTCTGCCAAAGACATGGCATCAACAAGTTTGCACGGCCAGACCGGTCCCAATCCTTGTTGTTTAAGCTCGAGCTCGTGCAGGAAAGATAGAAGCACAAGTTCAACTGGAAGCCAAGGGGAAAATAAAAGAGTTGCAAGGGGCGGTAAGGCAAAGAAATGTGGTGATCAACGTTTTGATATAGAGGCTGGTGTTACCACCTAGGAAACTTAGGTTGTTTTTTTTTTCATTTCAAATCTGAATAATTTGTTTTTTTAAAATATTTTATTCCAAGAACATTATTGGCAATAAGGAAACATACTGTTCTAAGAAAACAAAATTTATGGTTATTATCGAAATAAGTTAAAAGTGACAATTTATTGCTACAACATAATTGTGTCAAAATATTCATTTGAAGCCCAAGTTTTTATTGGATTTGACCCCAGCTCGTTGGTTGCTAAGGGCCGGATAAGGATATAATTTTTCATACTCGTTTGACTTTTGAGAATTTATATTATTTAGTTGTTTTTGTGTTGAAGTTAGTAGCTTATTAAAAAGTAGACCCAAATGTAAAATTTAGACTTAGAAATATTAGGCCTATCAAAATTTCATACGACCCACTTACACGATACAAACCCACTTATCAGGTTGGCATTTATAAGGGTGGGTCATTACTGAATCAACCCATTAAAACTCATTCAATAAAGAGCCGAATTTGCATTTAAGTATCAAAATCCAGTTCGCACGATCCATTAACACTTAAATTGAAATTATTTAAGTAATAAATTTTGAAAGAAAAAGTAAATTACTTTTTATTTTAATTTTGGACAAGTATTCTTATTTGAATAATTATATAATTTTGTGGACTATATTATTCAATCATGTTAAACACGATGAATATTTTTTTTTTTTTGGTTTTATATTTTTAAAGAGTCTATTTTGTATTTTTTTTGTGTTTTAAACTAAAAATATATAACGATATTTTGAACAATAATTTAAAAATTACCAAGAAGAGCGGGTTAAATGAGTTGGTTTGAATAACACGATAATGGTAATCAATGGGTTCGTATTTGTATTTTTTACCCAAATAAATTAATGGATGGTTTTTGGTATATGTACTTTAACACGATACAATAGAATGCGACACGAAACCTCTCAAATTAGACTCATTGCCAGGCCTAAGAAATATAAAAACTGCTTTTTTTAGTTTTTTTATTTTTTTAATCCATCACATTAGTTTTATTATTTTTGTAAATTATACCATCAATGCGAAATTACTTTTTTTTTTAATCTTCATTTCTACATGAGAATCATGATCTATATATGTTTAAGCCTGCAACATATAAGAACGGGTAAAGAGAATACATGATTGATATCTTGCACCATACCTAACCCTTATCATCCCCACTTAAAATAGATATTAATATTATTTAAAAAATCTAAAGAAATGAATAGTAAAATTTTTTATGATTTTTAAAATTGAGCAATTCTGTCCTGCCAAATTGAAGGGAAGTATTAAAGATGAAACCCATTGCTAAGAATGACGAAAAAGAATAAGGGACTAGGGTGTATATTACATCTAGTACAATTTCCCATTAATTTCCTCCAATATCTCAAACTAAACAAAAATATTTAAAAACTTAACAAAAATATATAATCACGCTTTTATTTTTATAAACAACAATCATACAGAAAATACCTATACACCGTAAGTCATGTTAAGTATGTGAATTTTAAAGGTGTGAATAGAATGAATACTTTCCCACGCAGTTTCAATTTTGCAAATAGGATTATATATATATATAACTCGATCTTAATAATAGCTGTGAAATTTCGCTAAACAATTTTAATTTAGCCTTCGTTTGATATTAATGTTTATCATTGTGCTTTCACAACAAAAGATTGAGCTAATTTTACCACGTAGCTAGATATATGGCAAAAAATCTATATTACTTTCACTGTTTTATTAAAAATAATGTTTACCAAATTATAATTTAATAAATAACTTTTTTTTTTAATTTTGCAGCAGCTACAACACCACAATTGCAGTTCGCATACAAAACACAAACAGAACATTATTATTATCAAAACCCAAACAGCTACAACGCCACAATTGTATTGCATTTCTTTGCGTGGTCTAGGAAAAATCAAATATATGGACGATTTGATGACCATTAAGAACTTCAAAATGCAATCAACATTGGCAGGTTGATAATATTACATGTTTCAGCAAAACATGCTGAGCTGAGTGATTGGGAATAAGACCATATCCAATGAAAAGAAAGAACAAAAAATGTTAGAGAAACTGATTCACTCAAAAGTCTGACAGGGCCAGAAATTTATAATAGTAAATCTGTTAGCTTTTGTCAACATCATTTATAATTGTCCATGGTGCAATTTCATGAATTGATAACGTTATTCAATAGTTTCATTATTAATACCTCCTAAATTATTGTATCTGTCTCAATACACAGGGATTAGGCCTGTCAAACTTTAAACATTTAATTTTAAGTAATCAGTTTATCAAATAATTTTAAAGGGCAAAACGTTAGACAATAAAAAATTTTTACGGCTGACCCGGTCGTACGATGCTGCCTCCCTGTTTTGATATCATATTAGAAAAGATATAGGACCAAAAAGTTTAACCTGATTGATAAGAGCCCAAAAGTAGTATTAAAGACAAATCAGATTCAAGGGGAGAAAAACAAGAAGAAAGTTAAAAGAACTTCTTCCAATAGAGCATATTCCATTGATGAGGTATGTACCCTCAGCTGGGCAAAAGAAAGGTGATATACTGTCACAAATATGAAATTATAACACTATGAGATCACAAACTGAAGCATTGATAATCAATTCGATAACTTCTTAATAAGGTAATAGCAACTTCTTCCGGCACTTGTACATAAAAGTAAAATACATATAATCAGATTGTTAAAAAATAAATGACGTTAGATATCTGAAAGAACAAAAATTAACTGCATTTTTCGAAAGATGCAAAGTTGAGAGAGGTGTCTCTAGAAATGGAGGCATCAAGAGCCAACCGTAAATAGTATGAACTCAGCTATGTATTTCAAATTCCAATGGCGTCAAGAAGCTCTGAGTCTTGAGAAACCGAAACCAGTGAGTTAGCAACAATGGCGCCACTAGCAGCAACTGCAGGGATTCCTATGCCCGGGAAAGTAGAATCACCACAACAATAGAGCTGCGGAATGGGAATTGAATGCCCAGGAAACGTTTCTTTACCAGCCTGTATCGCTGGCCCATAAGTTCCTCCATTCCTTCGAAGAAACCTTTGATGTGTTAATGGAGTTCCACCCAATTTCACATCACACTTGTCCCGACTAAAACCCGGACCAAGTGCACGCTCCACGGCTCTCCAGATGACCTGGATTATAAATTTTTTTGAGAAATGCTTTAGTTAAGGAAGTAACAGGATCAAAAAAAATTTCCAGGCAGAAGATTGATTCAATCGAGAATGACTAAATCAGGAGATTACACAATATTTCAAAACACTAAATATTTTCATAAGTCCGAATATCTACTAAAATTACAGTGATTTCTGAATATTTATTAATATTACAATGCTTTAATAACCTTTACAGTAGATATCATTTGATATATTAGAGCAAATGCTTGTGACAACCAAAAGACCCAAGTGGTTTCTACTTTTCTAGCTCCAAGGCACTAAAAGTTAGCATAGAGTTCAATCATATTCATTCTAATGAGTACAATATCTAGATACTTAAAGAGCTTTGAGAATCATTTGAGTCACTGGTTATACATGAGCAAACTTTCAGCAAAATTGAGTTCTCAAAATTTTTGAAGTTCTATTTTACCAGAAAAAGCAACATAAGAAAGGCCAATATCAACAAGCTTATATATAAGTACGTTAGATCATTCGGCTCTGACTTTTTGCATTCAGCACTTCTAGGATCAAGCCCTTTACACAATTCAAACGGTTCAGTTCTTGGTGTATAAGCATGTAACACGTGTTTCCCAGGGGGTGCCAGATCTGGACTTAACACACTTGGTACAAAAATTTAAACAAAATTTTGATCAGCATCGAATCTTCGGTCCCAGTCATTCACAACTATATGATGAATCCCCAAGTCCTCTCGTAAACCCTGGTCAGTAAGACATTTTGAATAGAAATAAGAGATGTTGGACACAAAAATCAGAATAAAAATGGGTTGATGCATAGCACTAGAAACTACAAAGACAAAAAGGTAAAGAACTATTACTTTGGCACAATCAGTGGTAAAAGAAAAGACAAACCAAAACATTATTCAGGCTGAAGGGGCCCTAAGGATTCAGAAGACAAAAGGCATTGAGAACTTTCGAGTTGTCCCAAATCTTTCCCTTCTCTTTTCCTTTAATAGAAAATGACGCTGTTTAAACATTCAAGTCAACAGAGGGCCTTCATCATGGTCCTACATCTAAGACGCCATCTTCCTAATTTGGAATTTCAGGCTGTCATCGTGGTTCCGGATATTGATACCAGTTATGTTGCTGGGCATTTTAAATCAGTTTATGCATTCCTGAAGGCTCAATAGTTAACGCGTGGTCTTGCTTGATTCGCTATATGACAAATATGAGTGACATAGACTTGACGTACACTTAGATTTACTGAGATCAGTCGCTGAGATTCACACCGTGGAGTCACTCCTTCTCAAACCCCAAATGAAGATGCATAAACGATTCACATTGTGGAGTCATATCAATCCTATCTCGGTAGGACTTTGGAACAACTTCCTTAGGTAACAGCTTTAACGTGTCCCACATAGATGCATTACTGACAACAGCCTTTCTAGCACGTATAAACTGCAGCATTTCAAGACATCTCTCCATTAATGACACAAAAAACACATAATTCACTTGAGATTAGTCTTAGAACTCCTTTTTACCGCAACAAAATCGACTTACTTGACCGCTGCTTAGCTCGACTCCGGTGGCTCTATCATTTTCAACTACTATCTTTTCCGCGACTTCTCAGTGAAAGTCGTCCGCCAAACTTCTCTATTCCCCGGACAAGAGCATTAACAAGAGCCCCACTTCCACGAAGGGGGTACTCCAGAGAGCAACCTGGCTTGTACCATTCTGCAAACATGTAAACCTGAAAAGGATTGGAAAAAGAAAGATGAGGTCAGATATACGCAGGCATCATCTATAGATGCAAATTACTATGATTTCATAACCAAGAACAAGAATAGAGATATCATGTTATCAGTATACCAGACATACAAGCGCGATATATAACGAGATTTTCATTTCGGTGAATGAAATTATGATAAATTAATCTCACGTTGTTTTACAGTACATATTGTGTTGACCACTGTAGTCATTTTCTCTTTGCACAAGTGATCAGCAGCATACTCATGCAGACAAATTCAAACACGCTAAGGAAGCAGCAGTTATAATCATTAATAGTTTATCCAGATTTAATTCTTTCAGGAAAAAACAATTACATAATAGTTACCATCTCTGCTGAGAGTATACCATTAGATTTCACCCCTGCAAGCAGGAAAGCCAGAAGATCTATCCAGTTCCGTACAAAAGGGTCTATAAGGTCCAATGAATCAATAATTTCTGAGAATGGTTGAGAAGTTCCGTTGCACCCAAAGCTCCCTGAGGTCCCATTTGAATAAATGAGAAGTTTCCCATTTGAATCAATAATTTCTGAGAATGGTCTGAGAAGTTTCCTTCAGGTAGGGTTGTCCAATAATTTCTGAGAAGTTTCGCTCCACATAACCAAAATTTAGACTTCATTTTGTCCATTATAAGATCTTATACGTGCATAAATACATAAAATGGCGCAATCATAAAATACATGCATAACTCATCCGGTACTAAAGTGCATCGATGGGTTAGTTCAACAAAATTCACATCTTTAATAATGCATGTTTAAGTCAAGTCTAAAACTAAATATTTACTGGTTAAAAATAATAAAAATAGAAAATAATACAAAGTTGCATATAAAATAAATTCCCGGATTTTATGATTCCATTGTTCTGAATTTTAACGTATACATATGCATCCGAATACTGTCAAATTTTGAGAGTTGTTTTACTAATATCTTAAGTCATACATTAAAAAAAAAAAAAAGTTGTTAGGAGCATGTTGACATATTATGCAATTATTATATTAACATTTAGCTCTAAATACATCAAACAATGACGATTCTATATGATAACCGCTAAATAAAATTTTATTTGTTGTTTGTACGTAGTGTTTTCATTTAGTAATATTTTAATATATATATACCCACACACAACCTTGTAGGAAAACAAATCCAATTGCCTATATAATTTATTTAAGTGATAAAAAGAAAGAAAAAGTATGTAATATTATTTACAAAAACTACCTTGTTACAATGAAAAATAAAAAATAAAACAAAAGGAATCTCAGAAAACCATCAATATCTAACAAACCATAATCAATAATCTTCTTTAACTCCACTCAAAACGAAAATAGAATATTCACTTAAAATAGTTAGTCATCGATACAATGAACTCACAAATCCTGATAATTTTTTAAGTGCGGGTTACTAATTACAAAGAGCCAAACAATTCGCTTAAAATATACGATACAATGATAAAATTAACTTTAGGACCAATGCCATACAAGCTATTTAAATATCATAAAAATAATAATAGGGTGCCATTTTTTTTTTTAAGATTATGAGGAGAGAGATTATCCATCTCTTCAATAGGCGCATGAAGTTGATATTCTTGTGCATTTAATGGCTATTTTGATGAAGCAAGATGACAAACGCTTAAAATCAATCATGTTTATGCGCACGCCAATAATTGATGGGATAAGAATATCCTCCTCCTTAGATGTCCATGTCAATTTTTTTTCATTTTTTTTCAAATAATCAACAATACGAAAGGAAGGAAAATATATAACAGTATGAGGCCTTGTCTTTAATAGATTTTGTTGAGTAATGGAAAGTACCAGCTTAATTATCTCCTCACCCTTCACCCTAGGGTAAATCTTTCTAGCTGAATGGCACGAGAAGAGTCCTGGTAATACATTTTGTACGGGGTATATGCCAACTATAAACGAGTACCGACCATATACTCATCACTCGAAAAAAAGGACACGATCTCACGAACTCACGACATTTTCACTATGCCCCAAACCGCTGGGGAGAACATGACATCCCACGTTTACCCACGATTTAGTGGTTGAAGACCCATGAAGGTCCGTCATCGCCCTAAAATGGGGGGCATGAAGAATACTCAGAAAACGTGGGATGATTGCCTATAAAAGGGCAAGAAACCGATGAAGAATGGGACGAAAAAATTAAGAACGAAGGGAAAACTCTGCCAAACTAAAACCAGAATTTATTCTATACAGATCTTTGATATACATTGTGTTGAGAATATTATAGTTAGTTTACTCAACTTAAATCACATTGTTTTTCCATAAACATCTTATACTGACTTAAGCATCGGAGGGTTTACGCCGACAAAACCACAGGTGTCTCTGACTTGTTTCTGTGAATGCAAGCTTAGAAAGAAGAGAAAAAGTGATTTGGTTCCCAGGAGCTCGGGCAATCGCTAAAGCAGGGAGAGTGCAACCTCTTCTCCGTTGTCAACACAAGCGTTGGTGGAACGATCTGGTCGGGCTAAGGGCGACCAGATTTTAACATCAACATTTTGGTGCCGTCTGTGGGGAGTTGGATAAAAAGCTACCACCAAATTACTAATCATTAGAGGAGCAGCAGGCGATCAGTTATGGATGTGACAAGGAAGGACACCTTGGGGGGTGACAATGAAATCGGCGAGACGATAACTCTCCGAGAGATAGCAAACGAGGCTAGAGAGAGAATGATGCAAGAACGAATGGAGCAAATGGAGAAGCAAATGGAGACTCTCATAACTATATTGCATGAGCTGAGAGATAAGCGAAGAAGGGAGTATGAGACCACCGTAGTGAGAGATGAAGCCATCGCAGAGCCCAGCCATCGAAGGCGTAGAACCGAGGAGATTCCTCCATTGGCGAAGCAACCTTATAGGGTGCATCACCATAGAAGTGTAGTTCGGATCCCAGGAGAGCGTGCAGTTGGGTAGAGACCAATCTCGCTTTGGGCGTGCTCCAGAAATTGATAGTCGAGGAACAAATGTTGAGGAAAGTGAGCTCAGACAGTGGCTGCATAATACTAAGCAAGAGCTAGATCAAGTTGCCGCACTCAATCCTGACTGCGATTTAGAATTGGAAGGTGAGGTACGACAGTTGGCGCAGGTGATTGATGAGATTTAAGGCAAGAGAAAGCCACCGAGTTGGAGGATAATGCTGGATGAAGAGTCTCCGCTATCAGCCGAGATCATTGGTACTATGATCCCCAGAGATTTCTGCTTTTCTGACCTCAAATACCCCGGGAGAAGCAATCCGCTGGTGCATATTGAGCGTTTCAATGTCATGACGGGTGTACAGGGGTTAACACCAGCTCAGAGATGTAGGGTGTTCCTATTGACATTAGAGGAACGAGCCCGAGAGTGGTACTGTAAGCTGCCGTGCGGAAGTATAAGGGATTGTGAGCAAATGTGCCAAGAGTTGGCCGAGCAGTTCCGCGAAATGGTAGCCCCAGAGGACGACATGATGGAATTGATGGGGATAAAGCAAGAGGAGTAAGAATCCCTTCGCGATTTTGTGAAGAGATATCATCGGGCCGTGCTTGATCTGGGAGCTTTCAATCACCCATAAGTACTGAAAAGATTAAAAGAAGGTGTGAGGATAGGCTGATTGTGGTACTACCTGACAAAATCACATCATTTAAAGTTATTCAGCGGGATATGAGAGATACATAAATTGAAGAGGAAAAAACGACGAGTATTAAGAGTGAACAATTGGAGGAGCTGATGCGAAAGAAGAAGAGAACACTGAGTGGGAATGGGTTTGGAAAGCGAGCTAGAGAATCATCAGCAATGGGGGAACATCAGCTCGGTCCCACCCTTACCCCATAACTCAAATACCACAATAGTTCCAACATAGCTGAACTCAGCATCAGCGCTTCCCATTCCCTGAGCGGCAGCGTGAATTCCTACAGATGGCTGCCCATCCCTATCACAACACTCCCAGGGCATTGAATGCAGTTAACCACAAGGCGGACTGACCAAACCAACCACCCTTAGTGCCAACCCGAGATGATTTTCATAACAGCCGAACAGTCCAACTAATTGATCAGAGCTCGGCGTATAAGCAGTACGCCCCGTTGAAAATTTCTATGGAAAAATTGTATGAAAGAATTGAAGGACAAGGCCTGCTGTACCCCTTACTCCTGTAATCAAACCAGCTCACAAACGAGATAAAGGCAGATTCTGCAAGTTCCACGACACTCATGGCCACACTATCGGCTAGTGCCGTTATTTAAAAAACCAGGTGAAGGACCTGGTAAGAAACCAATATCTGAATGAGTATGTGGATGGGTCATTTCCTGTCATAGAATCACAATATGCGCTGGGGGATAAAGTTGAAAGGAGTCTAGAGCGTGAGCAGCCAACCATCTGAATGATAGTAGGAGGGTCAACATTAGTTGGAGATTTGAACAGGGCAAGGAAGAATTATAGACGATATGCCCTGACCAGTAAAGAAGTGCTTTTCAATTTGCCGGCTGCCAATAGGGCGAGGGTTAGACAAGTTCCCATTATGTGGACGGATGATGACGAAGAGGGTGTCTTATACCCCCATGAGGACGCACTGGTAATTAAGGCAACTGCGGCGGGTAAAGAGTTTCAGGGAATATTGGTGGACACATGCAGATTGGTCGATATTCTTTTTAAGTCGATTTTGGATAAGATAGGAATTGTAGAATTAAAGTTGGAACGGACAAACACATCCCTGAAGGGATTTGGTGGAGGATGGTTGACCTCCATGGGAATCATCGAACTGCAGATTACCGTGGGATTAATAATAATGTTGGACTCTGTAGTAGTGGAAGAGAAAAACCCTTACCAGATGATATTAGGGCGACCTTTTATGAGGGTAAGCCAATGTGTTATATCCACGCATTATCTGGCGTTGCAATACAGAGTGAACAGGGTTGTGGGCATGGTGAAAGGTGACCAGAGAATAGCGAGGAGTTGTTATGTTATAGCCGCCAAGGAAACATTACAAGTTACCACGTTGGCTAACCAAGGAAATTCCAAGAAGGGTCGCCAGGAACCAGTTGAGAAACTAGAGGAGGTTTTGATGAGCAAGGATGACCTGAGCATAGTAGTAAGGATCGAGTCAGGATTGGGAGAAACTACAAGGGGTGAGTTGATAAGATGCCTATAGTTTCACATAGACATAGTTGCCTAGTCGCACGAAGATATGCCAGGAATTGATCCCGATGTGGCTGTCATAAATTGGCTATCAGAAAGGGGGCTAGGCCGGTAAGATAAAAAATGAGATACTTTAACCAAGAAATATACGAGGCCATAAATGCTGAGGTGGAGAAGTTGTTACGAGCAGGATTTATAAGGAAGGCTAAGTATCTAGAATGGATCTCCAATGTAGTGTTGGTAAAGAAGGCAAATGGGAAATGGAGAATGTGTGTGGATTTCACAGACCTCAACAAGGCATGCCCAAATGACGGTTTTCCCTCACCCAAAATAGACCAGTTAGATGACTCAACGGCGGGCCATAACCTGCTCAATTTTATGGATGCTTTTTCTGGATACAACCAGATACCCATAGACAAACAGGATGAGGAGAGCTCCATGTTTGTAACTAACATGGGTTTGTTTTGTTATAGGATGATGCCTTTCGGCTTGAAAAATGCAGGAGCAATGTATCAGAGGTTAGTGAATAGGATTTTTAAACCGTTGATTGGACACACTATAGAGGTGTACGTCGATGATATGATCACGAAGTCTAAGAACTCAGCAAATTATGTACGGTATTTGGAAGAAACCTTTGACTTACTGAGGAAGTACCGAATGAAGTTGAATTCGGAAAAGTGTGCGTTTGGAGTTAGCTCGGGTAAATTCTTGAGATTTCTGGTGAGCCACCATGGGATAGAGGCCAACCTAGAAAAAATACGGGCAGTGATAGAAATGAAGTCCCCCCGAACAGTTAAGGAGGTGCAGAGTTTTACAGGAAAGTTGGCGACATTCAACCGGTTCATTTCACGAGCCACGGATAAATGTCACCCTTTCTTCCAGATTATGAGGAAATAAAGGAAAATGGAGTGGACAACAGAATGCGAGGAGGCATTTGGGCAGCTGAAGGAGTATCTTGCTAGTGCCCCATTGTTATAAACTCTGAGAGAAGATGACAAGTCGTATTTGTACTTGGTTGTCTCCAAGTGGGCTACCAGCTCGGTGTTAGTCAGAGATCATGAGGGAAAACAACACCTAGTGTACTACACTAGTAAGGCCCTGGTGGACGCAGAAACCAGATATCCTATGATGGAGAAATGGGCGCGGGCTTTAGTAACGACAGCAAATAAGCTCAGACCATACTTTCAAACACACCCGATAGTTGTGATGATTGACCAACCTCTTCGGTAAACGCTCCTAAAACCATATATATCTGGTCAGTTAGTGAAATAATATGTGGAGCTGAGTGAGTTCGACCTAACTTATAGACCTCGAGGAGCGATCAAAGCCCAAGCCTTGGCTGATTTTGTGGTGGACTGTACGGAGCCAAAGGAAGGGGTTCACGAGGAGCAACCAGTTGAATCAGAAAAACCAGAGGGGGTGTGGTTGATAATGTTGATGGGTCACGCAGTAAACAAGGGTCCGAAGTAGGAGTGGTAATACGAAGCCCAAAAGAGGCCGCGGTATCCTACACAGTGAAGTTCGAATTTCAGCTCATGAATAATCCGACAGACCATGAAGTCTTCATCACTGGGCTCGGGTTGGCACATGCACTACGAGCGAAAATGGTAGAGATCCGAGCAGATTCCCAACTGGTCTGTAATTAGTTAAATGAGCAATTTCAAACTGGGGAAGAGAAAATGAAGCTTTATTGATGCTTTTAAGAAGCCGTTTGTAATGGTTAATCTTACAAAATAGAATCATTGTTAAGGACTTGTTTGTGTTTATCATTTAACACTTAATTTGATTTGTTTACAATTAGTAGATGTTTTAACATTTTATACATATATATAACCTGATACTTAAAATCAGTGATTTTTAAAGTAGAAATTTAGATTTCGAAAAATATCTAAATGACCGAAAATAAATCTTATTAAGTGTTTGGTGCTAAAAATAAAAGTAAATAATTCTTAACAACTTTATTTCTCATCATGTCCATAAAGAGTTTTGAAGTTACAATACCCTAGTTTTAAAATTCGAATAGCCCTCTGTAATCAAAAGAGTTTTTGTATCCATTTTACAATATTTGAAAATATCCAAGCAATGGATTTCTTGTAATTGCATAATCTTTTTTTGAAGAAAAAAACAATGCAACGGCCTCAAAGGCTCAAAGGTGCAAAGAGGAAGAAGCACACAAACAAACCCCAATTATTATCTCTTCTTTACATGCTCTAAAAAGAATCAAATGTTTGGGGCATCATTTTGGATCTTTGATATCTACTATAAACGCACCCCCTCAAGACATCAAATCCAAAATGCAGTCAATCTTGTCATGCTCAAAGCATTACATTCCAACAACACATGCTGTGTGGTTGAGTGACTGCAATTATAGGGCCTTATCCGTCCAATATAAAAAGTAACAGCAGAAAAACATAGTGAGATATGCACACTAGAGCATATTCCACAGCGGCGCAATATCTTAGCCAAAGTCAAAAGAGAAAATGATTGTCTTGCAATATGAAAATGAAATTATGACCATAATTTTAGAGGGCAGCCCAATCACGCTTACAACTTCTTAATGGGATAATGGAAACTTCTTAATTTCTTCAATGTTCATATTTTGAATATTCAATATACGACTAGTACAAAAACTACCCAATATTTTTATTGGATGACTTTTTAATTTATTTTTTTAATATTATCTAGCCTGCATTATAAAAGAATCAATCTACGCTCTCCACGGAATTCCAATAAGAATATCAGTAAATTAAAATATAATATTTCTATAAAAAGTTACAATGCTTATGATAATTTTTTTCCTAATACGCATGATAAATTAATATCTCAATAGATAAATATAATAAATACCTTCGGATTATTGGCATTTAGCATGGGAAGTCCAATGAATTATAAAAATTAATTTATCTTAAAGAAATATATATTTTTTTAATACTTCAACATTGTTACTTGTTAGTATTGCCGACAATAGTAAAGACTCATTTCACCCATGGGCCACTTTAAGATCCAATAGACAAGTCCAATATTTCTCTCGCGTCGTGGAGATTCCATTTATAGAAGCAACCAATTAATTTCTTTTAAGATATAAAGTTGATAAAAAAATCCCAAAATACAATGTATTTTTGCAAAAATTTCTTCAAAATTTTGAGTTTCATTAAGCAATAAAAATTGATCCGTAATATACTAGGCCTCTAAATTTAGACATTTATTTTAGTTCAATCCAAAATGTCTATTGTGCTTTGTCCAGAAATCTACTCTCACTAAGGTACAAGAAAAAAAAAATTCTATCATTATTTAAAGAGAATGAAACTGTAAGCATCGCATTATCGACTCTTGAAGTCATGAAAAGCACTGACCTACAACCGCAGATGCACGGCAGTGATGAATTTTTTTTTTTAATTGTAATAGTTGTTTGAATTTGAGCATATATTTATTTATCTTCTTATCTAATGACAGTATCTGAGCTATCTTGATTCCTTTGCATTATCCCATGCCCCATTTTGGCACTATCCACAACACTAACATAATTGTTTGGCCCCTTCCAAACCGGTAAACGCCAAAAGAGAATCCTTCCTGCAAAGCACTTGTTAGAAACAGAAAGCACCAACATGGCCAATTTATACTCAAGAGACAGGCCATAATTTGACCATCTGTCTTCGTCACATGACGGATCAATTCTACCTGTACTTTAGCAAAATGTTTCTTGAAAATATAACATTCCAATTAAACAATCCATGTGTGTATATGAATACAAATCCTCAAGTGATACCTTGAACATCTGTATCTACAGAATCTTACACCTTTTTCACTATACTTGAGTATTAAAAAAAAACAACAATGGCCACCAAAGAGTACGTCACTCAAGCATTTCAAGAATTTCAAGCAGTACCCTTTGCCACCTCCATTGCTCTCGGCACTCTAGCTGTGTTTTTCTTCTTGTTCTTCATTAGAGGGTTCATCTCCAGGCAGAGGATGGAATTGGCTGTTAATCTTCCACCTGTTCCAGGTATGTATATATGGTTTCTTCTCTTCAGTTCTTTGTTCTTCATTGATTAATTTAAATGATCAAAGGGTTGCTGTTGGGGGGTTGGTGCAGAGGTTCCAGGAAGGCTACCCCTTATAGGAAATTTGTTACAGTTGAAAGAGAAGAAACCACACATGACTTTCACAAGATGGGCAGAGGTGTATGGACCAATTTATTCTATCAAAACTGGAGCTTCCACTATGATTGTTCTCAATTCGGCTGATGTTGCTAAAGAGGTAAGCATTCTGGTTCTATTCTTTTAACACTGCAAACTATAGATTCAATTTTGTAACCAGGTGGAATTGTTAACGTAACATCACAAATAGCGAGCGAGTCAGTTTCTGAACTGAACTAGTTTATAAGGCATAAGACTCTCTTAACCAAGTAGATGCGTTTGAAGTAAAAAAGTCCAGAACAAAACTGTGTCGACTATGTGGTAAAAATGAATAATATCTACTTAATTGTTGGACCCGGGCTGTACAATTAATAGTGCATATCATGTTTAAGCTGTTGGATAATGTGTGGTAACTTTACTGCTCGGGTGTAAGTTTGAGTGAGCTGCACACTGAATCCCTTTATTTAGGTCGTTAGGTTGACAATCAAGATGTCTCATTCACTAAAATGTCCAGTTTGCTTGTCATTAGTTAATTCATATATTCATGTGGCTTTAGTTAGTTACTAATACAGGGACACAGAGAAGAGAAATCAATCAATGATTAAAATGTTTTAATTTATTGTTTGTTCTTCCAGGCCATGGTGACCAGATATCCATCCATTTCAACAAGGAAGCTATCAAATGCCCTGAAGATGCTCACCTCTAATAAATGTATGGTTGCAACAAGTGACTACGATGAATTTCACAAAATGGCTAAACGATGTTTACTCACAAATGTTTTGGGTGGAAATGCTCAGGTTAATCTGCTAATCCAACTTTCTCGTGCTTTCACCGTGTCCCTTTATATGTTGTATGGATATATTGTACTGCCGAAACTAATGATGTGTACTCTCTCAATGCGTGTTATTCAGAAGCGACATCGAATCCATACAGACACAATGATGGAAAATATGTCAACCCAATTTCATGCTCACATCAAGGACAATCCTCTACAACTAGTGAATTTCAGGAAAATATTTGAGTCTGAACTTTTTGCGGTGTCAATGAAACAGGTGAGCGAGCTGTGATCTTTTGTTGGAAATTCATCCGTTATCTTTGACTAAATGCATAGATAATTAAAGCATTTTGCAATTTCAGGCTGTAGGAAAGGTTGTAGAATCAATTTATGTGAAGGAGCTTGGTTCCACATTGTCAAAAGATGAGGTATTTAAAATTTTAGTGCTTGACATAATGGAGGGAGCAATTGAGGTGGACTGGAGAGACTTCTTCCCTTATCTAAGATGGGTTCCTAATAAAGGCGTTGTTGAAAAGTCATGCATGTGATATTTTTTCAAAGGGCCACCAAACACCATTGACAATAGTGCATGGGTTTGGTGGAATAGTGCATGGGTTTGGTGAAATAGTACTACCTTCAAGCCTATAAATAGAGAGCATTTCTTCATTTCAGAATTATCCCAAAATTTGTGAAGCTTATAAGTTTCTAAGCTTTTGAGAGTGAGCAATTGGAGAGTGTGTGTGAGAGTACTGGGTGTATTTGGGTTCTGGGAAAGTGAGATTTCTTTACTCAAATTTGTACTTAAATAATTGTTAATAATACAATTATTTTTCTCTTGCTCCCGTGGACGTAGGCATACTGCCGAACCACGTAAATTTTGTGTCCTTTATTTTTCTGTGATTATTCGGTGCGCTTGATTCCGCATTCCGCGCTCAACAAGTGGTATCAGAGCCGACGGTTCGTACTTGGGGGATAAGGTACTGTTCACGTATACGGTACTATTCACATATACGGTACTGTTCACGTATACGGTACTGTTCACATACGGTACTATTCACGTATATGGTGGAGACGGCCATTTGTACTTGGGAGACAGTCTATTGTAAGTAGTGTGTATTTTTGCATGTCTAGGAAAGTTCTGTCAACAAGGTGATAAGAGTCTAAGGATTCTGGTTTTTAATTGGGACCGAGTTCCCGTCCAGTTTCCTGGGAACTTTCCTGGTGCATTTATTCACGCGAAATTAACATCATAGAGACTGTTTTTCCAGTGGAAATAGTTCGTTGTGAAAATAGTAGAAGGTGAAACTTCCAAGATTGGGAAGAGATCTACCGAGACTATTTCTGGAGATACTTCAGGTGGGAGGCGAGATTTGTCAAATCGCTATTCAGCACCTGTTATAGGAGGCCAGAAGATCGATGTTGAAAAGTTTGATGGGAAAATCAACTTCGGCATGTGGAGGCGCGAAGTTATGGATGCCCTTATTCAAATCGATCTAGATGTTGTTTTGAAAAATAAAAGACACTTGTATGATGAAGAAATTTGGGATCGTATGAACGAGAAAGCTTGTGGTCAGATCAGATCTTGTTTGACCAAGGAAGTGAAATACTTGGTGAAAGATGAGGAGTGTGCGGTGGTTTTGTGGCGTACATTGGAGGAGAAGTACCTGGTGAAAAGTCCTGAAAATCGCCTTCATGCAATGAGCCAAGTATATGGTTTTCGAATGAAGCACGGGGTGTCAATGCATGATCATGTCTCAAGATTTGAAAAGTTACTTGCTGATTTGAAGAATCTTGATGAAGATATTAAGGATGAAGTCAAGGCTATGATTCTGTTACACTCACTACCAGAGGAATATAGCCATTTTGTGACTACTTTGATATATGGGAAAAGTGTGATCGTCTTCAAAGATGTTTGCACAGCATTGACAAGCTTGGAGATTCGGAATAATGATAAAAATTCTGAACGAGCATCGTCTGAAGCTTTGGTGAGTAAAGATTGGGCGATGGAGAAACAAAAGAAGCGTGGTGGAAAGAATTCTCGATCCAAATCGAGAAGCAGAAAAATAGCTCGAGATGAGTGTGCCTTTTGTCATGAAAAGGGCCATTGGAGGAAAGATTGTCCAAAGGCTCAAAAGAGAGAAGGGAAGAAACCAGCAGCAGCAAACATGGCACAGAAAAATGAAGACTCTGATTATTCATTAAGTATTACTCCTGCAGCATACATGGCTAGTTCGAGCGAGTGGATACTTGATAGTGGAGCAACCTATCATTTGTGTCCTATTAAGGAATGGTTTACAGATTTTCGTAATCTGGAATCCGGTGCAGTTGTGATGGGGAATGATCAACCTTGTCGCACAATGGGGATAGGAACAATTCGGCTCAGAATGTTTGATGGAATGGTCAGAGAACTCAAAGAGGTTAGATTTGTTCCAACTTTAAAGAAAAATCTAATTTCTGTGGGTGCTTTGGAAACTAAAGGCTACAAGGTTACCATTGAAGATGGTATAATGAAGTTTACACATGGGGCTATGGTGATTCTGCAAGGGGTTCGGCGTCACAATTTGTACTATTTGAAGGGAAGTACAACTGATGAAGCAAATGTTGTTGAGGCGCACAGTGACACCACCAAGTTATGGCATGTACGACTGGGACATGCTGGAGAGAAGTCTTTGCAAACTCTGATGAGGCATGGACTCTTAAAAGGTACCAAAACCTGTAAATTAAATTTCTGTGAGCATTGTGTAGTAGGCAAGAAAACAAGGGTCAAGTTTGGTACAGCTAATCACGATACTCGTGAGATCCTTGAATATGTTCATAGTGATGTATGGGGACCAACCAAGATTGCATCAATTGGTGGAAGCCATTATTTTGTTACATTTGTTGATGATTTCTCTAGACGTGTGTGGGTGTACACCATGCGAGCAAAGGATGAGGTTCTAGAGATTTTTGTGAAATGGAAGAAATTGGTGGAGACTCAAACTGGCAGAAAGATCAAAGTATTACGATCTGATAATGGGGGTGAATATACTTCTGATCCATTCTTGCAAGTATGCCAGAACGAGGGTATTAAAAGACATTTCACGGTGAGACATACTCCGCAACAGAACGGTGTGGCTGAGCGTATGAATCGTACTTTACTGGAGAAGGTACGGTGTATGTTATCTAATGCTGGTTTAGATAAAAAGTTTTGGGCTGAATCTGTGAGCTACGCAAGTCACTTGGTAAACCGGTTGCCTTCTGCTGCAATTGAAGGTAAAACTCCTATGGAAATGTGGTCTGGAAAGCATGCACAAGGCTATGATTCCCTTCGTGTATTCGGGAGTCCAGCTTATTATCATGTCAAAGATGGTAAACTGGATCCTCGTGCTAGAAAGGCTATCTTTGTGGGATTCAAAGGTGGAGTAAAGGGCTTCAAGCTTTGGGATCTCGAAGATAAAAAGTTTGTGTGTAGTAGAGATGTCACATTTGATGAAGCTTCAATGATGAAAACTTCAAGTTCTCAACAGGTGGAGAACAAGACCACAGAGGCATTGCAGCGGGTGGAGTTTGATGCAACTCCATATGTACCAGTTAGTTCTACATCGAAGAAGGGTTCAACTAAGGAGGTGACACCTAGATTTGAAGAAGAGATTGTTTCTTCTGATGTCCCACAAAATGAAGAAACAATCGATGATGTAGATAATGATGATTTTATAGCAACAAGGAGGCCAAGAAGAGAAATGAAGAAACCCGGATGGCTTACTAAAGATATGGTGGTAGCTTATGCATTTCCAGTTATTGATGATGACATCCCCAACACTTTCAGTGAAGCATTACGCAGCAGTGAAAGTAATCAGTGGAAGTTAGCTATGGAGGAAGAAATGAAGTCTCTCCATCAAAACCAGACTTGGGAACTTGTAAAGTTACCAAAGGGGAAAAGGGCTATTGGCAATAAATGGGTCTACACCAAAAAGCAAGGATCTCCAAATCAAACAACTCCTCGATACAAGGCAAGGCTCGTGGCAAAAGGTTTTGCTCAAAAGGAAGGTATTGACTATAATGAAGTTTTCTCTCCAGTTGTAAAACATACTTCCATTCGTATCCTACTTGCCTTAGTTGCAGAATATGAGTTAGAGTTGGCTCAATTGGATGTTAAGACGGCGTTCTTACATGGAGATTTGGAGGAGGAAATCTATATGATTCAGCCTTGTGGTTTCAGAGTTGCTGGAAAGGAGAATCATGTGTGTAGGTTGATTAAATCTTTGTACGGACTGAAGCAGTCGCCAAGGCAGTGGTACAAAAGATTTGATCAATTTATACAAGGGCAGAAATTCACTAGAAGTGAACACGATCATTGTGTTTACTTTAGAAAACTACCAGATGGAGCTTTCATCTATTTGTTACTCTATGTCGATGATATGCTTATAGCTTCAAAGAATAGAGATGAGATCGAAAGATTAAAGAAGCAGCTGGCTTCTGAGTTCGAGATGAAAGACTTGGGTGATGCACAGAGAATACTTGGGATGGAGATTCGTAGAGACAAGAAGAATGGGAGCGTATGGTTGACTCAAAAGTCTTATTTGAAGAAAGTGCTAGAAAGATTCGGTATGGATGACAAAACTAAACCGGTATGTACACCTCTAGCTCCTCATTTCAAATTAAGCTCTTCTTCATGTCCTAAATCTCAAGAGGAGCACGATTACATGGTTCGTGTTCCATATGCTAGTGCTGTGGGTAGTCTTATGTATGCTATGGTATGTACAAGACCCGATATATCTCAAGCAGTGAGCATGGTTAGTAGATACATGCACAATCCGGGTAAAACTCAATGGCTTGCGGTAAAGTGGATTCTCCGATATTTGTATGGGACAATTGATGTTGGGTTATTGTTCAAAAAGGATTGTGGTCAACAATGTGTTGGGTATTGTGATTCTGATTTCGCTGAAGACCTTGACAAGCGAAGATCAACAACGGGCTACGTGTTCACATTGGGTAGAGGTCCAGTTAGCTGGAGGTCGATTCTACAATCGACAATTGCTCTGTCCACTACGGAAGCAGAGTATATGGCAGCAACTGAAGCTGTAAAGGAAGCTATCTGGTTGAAAGGCTTGTTAGGTGACTTGGGAGTAATCCAGGAGAATATTGCGGTCTTTTGTGATAACCAAAGTGCAATATTCCTTGCGAAGAATCAAACATATCATGCTCGGACGAAGCACATAGATGTGAGATATCATTATGTGAGGGAGATTATCGAGAGTGGTGTTGTGTTGTTGAGAAAGATCGATACCAAAGATAATCCATCAGATATGTTGACGAAGATAGTTTCTGGAGTTAAGTTTCAACATTGCTTGAAACTAATTCAAATCCTTCGCTTGTGTTAAGTTATGTCCTTCGGGAATTTTGAACTATGGTTGGCTTGATCCCAAATTTTGGGTACGTAGGCAGTCACAGAGATGCAGCCACTTTCGGGATGATGATTGGTTGGTAGTCGGCTCAGATTTGGAGAAATTTTCGCCGAGGTGGAGAATTGTTGAAAAGTCATGCATGTGATATTTTTTCAAAGGGCCACCAAACATTTGAAGAAAAAATGGTTAGTTGGCAAATTTGTCAAATTTGCCAAATAAACACCATTGACAATAGTGCATGGGTTTGGTGGAATAGTGCATGGGTTTGGTGGAATAGTGCATGGGTTTGGTGAAATAGTACTACCTTCAAGCCTATAAATAGAGAGCATTTCTTCATTTCAGAATTATCCCAAAATTTGTGAAGCTTATAAGTTTCTAAGCTTTTGAGAGTGAGCAATTGGAGAGTGTGTGTGAGAGTACTGGGTGTATTTGGGTTCTGGGAAAGTGAGATTTCTTTACTCAAATTTGTACTTAAATAATTGTTAATAATACAATTATTTTTCTCTTGCTCCCGTGGACGTAGGCATACTGCCGAACCACGTAAATTTTGTGTCCTTTATTTTTCTGTGATTATTCGGTGCGCTTGATTCCGCATTCCGCGCACAACAGGCGTGGAAATGAAAATTCAGAGATTGTGTACCCGCAGGCAAGCAGTAATGGATGCCCTCCTCAGTGAGGCCAAAAGCAGAATTGCTTCAGGACAGGAACTGAATTGTTATGTTGATTACTTGTTGTCAGAAGTAAAATCGGTTACAGAGCAACAAATAAGCATGCTGCTCTGGGAGCCAATCATCAAGACATCAGATACTACTTTGGTTACAACAGAATGGGCCATGTATGAGCTCGCTAAGGATCCAGTGCGACAGGTTAATTAATCAATCGCTAGTCTCTCCATGAATTTTGATCTTTGCTACCTGTTCAAAATTTTTTGCGTATATGGATGTTCCTTCTATATATATATGTACACACACTACAGGACCGTCTATTTCAGGAGATTCAATCAGTTTGTGGGTCAAACAAGTTTACGGAGGAAAACATAGCACAGGTTCCTTACTTGGGAGGAGTTTTCCATGAAACTCTGAGAAAGTACAGTCCAGCTCCAATAGTTCCTTTAAGATTTGCACATGAAGATACCGAAATAGGAGGATACTTCATTCCTGCTGGAAGTGAGGTTGTTGTTTAGCTTAGTTTCCTTTGAAATCTTTGTGGTTCCGACTAATGGTGTCTGTTAGGAAATTGGTGGTGAAAGTAGACACGCAGCTAAAGTAAAATTGTAATAAAATAAAGAACAAGTGTAAAAGAGGATACCAGAAATTACGTGGTTCGGCTTTTAGCCTACGTCCATGGGCGAAGACAGAAGGAAATATTTTACTAGTGAAAAGGAGTTACAAGTATTGTGGTATTTTAGCTCACTTCCCAAAATCCCAATACACCCAAACTCTCAAAACACTAATAACAAGAGCTTATAAACTGAAGCTCTCAAAACTCTCTCTCAACTCCAAATTCTCTCTATGGAATTGGATTCAATTGCTTTTAATTGAATGCAAAATCACTTAGGGATCTCTCCCTTTTATAGCCAACGTTTTGGCCTCTTTTTCTTTTTTTTTTCTTTGGTCAAGGTGCCGTGTTTGAATGCATGGCACCGGCCATCTAGATGGCCGGTGCCAACTTTGACCGTTCACAGTGTCTGCATTGTTAGATGTTAACTTTAATTTATGTTGCATACACAGATTGCAATAAACATATACGGATGCAACATGGACAAGAAACAGTGGGAAAACCCAGAGGAGTGGCAACCCGAGAGATTTCTTGACGGGCAAAACGACCCTGCCGATTTGTACAAGACAATGGCCTTTGGAGCAGGAAAGAGGGTGTGCGCAGGTTCTCTTCAGGCAAGTTTGATAGCTTGCACAGCAATAGGTAGGCTGGTGCAGGAATTCAAGTGGAATCTGAGAGAGGGTGAGGAAGAAAGTGTTGATACTGTTGGCCTCACTACTCACAAGCTAAATCCTTTCCATGCAATCATAAGGCCCAGGCCTAGGAATAAATAGAGTCAAGACCCTGACAAAATCATCGCTTTTCCTCATCTCCTCCACTACTTACCAAAAACTGGAGACTTGAAGCCTCTTTTTCTCCATAATGTGTGACATCAGTGAGAGTTACTACATTTTTACTCTTCTAGTATATGTATAACCTGAAGAGCAACTATAACAAGCCTCATATCCTGTATGATATCTCAGCTCAATCATGCTGACTTCTTAGTTAGGGAATGGAAACTTTCTTTGCTATTTGTATTTTGAATATTCAGTACACGAACGACTACGTAAAAAAATATGGAACTGCCCATTTTTTAGATGCTAAATGATAAATCACGTCCTTTCATTTATATTAATATATTAGCTAGGCTGCACTATAAAAGAGTCTAGGTACGCCCTCCACAAATTTCCAATAATAATTATTGCAATATATATACACACACACACATACAATGCCTATGACAAAGTGATATCTCAATGAATAGAAAGGACTACCTTCAAACATTGGTATTTAGCATAGAATGTCGATCAACAAATTGATAACAAGCAAAACCTGACGCAAAATTGAAGAATTTTAAAGTCTCTGTTCAAGCTTTAGCAAAAATTAATTAATCTTAAAGCCACTGACACACTTGTGAATTATTATGACAATAGTAAAAGGCTCATAGCGCCCATGGGCCATGGCCCTTGAGGTCCAATAAACAAGTCCCAAAATTTGTTTGTAAATATTTTCCATGTATAGAAGCAAACAATTAATTTCCTTCATATGTAAGATTGATCAAAATATAATGTATTTTGTAAATATTTATTAGAAATTTGAGTTCCATTAAGCACCAAACTCATGCTGGTCCATAACTAACTGGAATGAAATTTTTGTGTTTATATAAAATTCTTATTGTCATAAAAGAGTAGCCTTTAATTTACAGTAAGTTGATTTTTATGAATCCTATATTATTATTGCGGTTAATTAATTTGTTATTTCATCTATTTTTCTTTTTCCAATTATTGTTGTAGTTGTCATTACAACCTTACTGATACGGGCTTGCCAATTGGATTGGATGCAGAGGACCAATTGCCAAAAGAGGATGAAGGAGCCAAAACCGTAACCAAGGAACCAAATAATGAATCTGCAGAAGCAAATCAGCAGCTCAACTTTCGACCCAAGAGAGCCAAGAAGCAGCCCAGCTGAATGAAGGATCATGCCACGTGAACCAGGCCACCTCCAAACAAATATCTGAATTCTGTTATTACAATTTAGTTGTTTTACAATTGCCAGCTCATATTTGTCCTTTAGCCTTAGAATACTCTAGAGGAGTCACGAGAACTATATGTAAAAGGGAATCTTGTGTAAGGACGTTTCATGATGAATGAATGCTTTTTTTTATCTTTTCCTCCTTTGTTTTATTCTTTTCTTTGTTTTGGAGCTGACACTCGCTCGAAGAGTGCCTCACCATTGGTACACGTTCTGAGCTTCAGTCGTAAAGTGTATCATTGGTGCTTTCATTGATTTTATTTCATGGCCGATTCTCATGACAGCAGCACATTAAGGGAACTTAGTGACAAAATTGACAAACAAGCCTTATCCTTTCACCAGATGATGCAGCAATTTATGACTGCAGTAGATGCCCGTTTTGATGAAATTCGATCTAAAATACCTGATAGTCCAACACACATGCCTAGTTCTTCAAAACAGCCAGTACCAGTGCCACAATTTTCACCTATCCCGTCTGATGGGCGAGATCTTTCTCCGATGGTCAAATCCATGAAGATGGAAGTTCCACGTTTTGATGGTTCTGATCCACACGGCTGGGTATTTCGAGTGGAGGAGTTTTTCGAGTTTCATGGGACTCCAGAACATCAACGCCTTCGTATCGTTTCCTTTCACATGGAGGGTCGGGCAGCGGGCTGGTATCAGTAGATGAAATCCAATGATTTACTCACCACTTGGAGAGAATTTTTGACTAATTTGAAGTATCGTTTTGCCACTACTCTTTATGAGGATCCACAAGGTGAACTGTCTAAACTCACCCAAACCACCACTGTTGCCGAATTTCAGTCGGCTTTTGAAGAACTCATGAACAAAGTTAATGGTGTCTCAGAGCAGCTTCTCATCAGTTTTTTCATAACCGGACTGCAGCAAGACATCAGGAGAGAACTTCTCTTTAACTGACCAGCAACACTCATGGCCACCTTTGCTATGGCTCGAGCACTTGAAGCCAAGTTTAATGACACTAAACCACACACTCGCTCCTGGTCTAGATGGCAGCCACAGTCCACATTTCCCTCCATGCCAACACCACAAAACAAAACCGTGCCTTTACCCCTGCCTTCACATTCCCCTTCCTCCACCATAAGTGCTAACCCACCATCAGCAAAACCTCCACCACCTCACATTACCAATAAACCAAACACTTTACCCGCACTTCTTCCTACACCAAATTTGCCTATTCGCCGGTTGTCCCCTGCTGAGCTACATGAGAGACGGGAAAAAGGTCTCTGTTACTCTTGTGACCAAAAATACAGCCCCAATCACCGTTGCAACCGTCGGTTCTTCTTACTCATCGGAGTCGAAGATGATCTTTTAGATCCAACCACTGAAGGGGAACCACCAGACGAGGTAGATTCCGCTGTCACTGGCGACATTTCCAGTCTGAATGCTCTCGCTGGACAAGCAAATCCTCGCTCCCTTCGGTTACAAGGCCAGGTTGGATCCCAAACATTTCAAGTTTTAATTGACAGCGGCAGCACTCATAATTTTATCAAACCAGCAGTGGCGAAACGTGCCGGCGTCACAATCCAGCCCACAACCCCATTTTGCGTCTACATAGGAAATGGTGATTTTTTGTTGTGCACACAATTTTGCCAACATATTCAGTTAACATTGCAAGGCACGGTGTTTCCCATGGATCTTTTTGTGTTGCCCATTGAAGGAGCTGATATTGTGCTGGGCATACAGTGGTTGCAACAACTCGGATGGGTATCACATGATTATTCGGCTCTTTCCATGGAGTTTTCTTTTAATGGAAAGTCTATTACTCTTCAAGGTGATTTGTCCACGTCTCCAACTTTAGTAACTTATAACCAGTTTCGCGCCTTGATCCACAGCGCTGCCATTTCCAGTTTTTGTGCTCTTCAACCGTTATCTTCACCACCAACAGAGCCCCCTCCAAGCCAAACACTTCTCTCCCATTTAGCTTTTCCAAGCGATTTACCACCCCAATTCCGTGACCTTCTCCAACAACATCATCAGCTATTTTTATCACCCACAACACTTCCACCACACCGAACTGTAGACCACAAAATACACCTCCTTCCTAACACGTCCCCTATCAATGTGCGACCCTACCGATACCCACACTTCCAGAAAAATGAAATGGAGAAACTAATTAAAGAAATGTCTGACCAGGGGATCATCAGACCCAGCCAAAGCCCTTTCTCTTCCGCGGTGCTTTTAGTTTAAAAGAAAGATGGCACATATCGTTTTTGTGTGGATTACCGTGCTCTGAACGCGGTTACAATTCCGGACAAATTTCCAATCTCTACTATCGACGAACTATTTGATGAACTTGGCAAGGCTACGGTCTTCAGTAAATTGGATTTAAGAGCTGGTTACCATCAGATTCGGGTCCACTCCCGAGACATTTACAAAACCGCTTTTCAGACACATGAAGGCCATTATGAATTTCTAGTCATGCCGTTTGGGTTGACGAACGCACCTTCGACGTTCCAAGCTGCTATGAATCAGATCTTTGCTGCCTATCTTCAGAAATTTGTGATCGTCTTCTTCGACGACATTTTGGTTTGTAGCGCCACAATGGCTGACCATTTCGTCCACCTTGAACAGGTATTGTTATGTTTGCAAATGCATCAATTCTTTGTTAAATTGAGCAAATGCCTCTTTTGTAAGTCAAGTATTGAATATCTTGGTCATATTATTTCTGCCCTGGGAGTACAAGCGGACCCTCAAAAGGTGACTGCTATGATTGAGTGGCCACTGCCGCAAAGTACCAAGCAGTTGAGAGGGTTCTTAGGCCTTACGGGATATTATCGGCGGTTCATTCGTGGATACGCTTCACTGGCTGCCCCTTTAATGGACTTGCTATGTAAAGATGCATTTCATTGGAATTCGGAAGCCACAGCAGCTTTTGCATCTCTGAAGCAAGCAATGGTTCAAGCTCCGGTGCTCAAACTACCAGATATTGACTATAATGAAGTTTTCTCTCCAGTTGTAAAACATACTTCCATTCGTATCCTACTTGCCTTAGTTGCAGAATATGAGTTAGAGTTGGCTCAATTGGATGTTAAGACGGCGTTCTTACATGGAGATTTGGAGGAGGAAATCTATATGATTCAGCCTTGTGGTTTCAGAGTTGCTGGAAAGGAGAATCATGTGTGTAGGTTGATTAAATCTTTGTACGGACTGAAGCAGTCGCCAAGGCAGTGGTACAAAAGATTTGATCAATTTATACAAGGGCAGAAATTCACTAGAAGTGAACACGATCATTGTGTTTACTTTAGAAAACTACCAGATGGAGCTTTCATCTATTTGTTACTCTATGTCGATGATATGCTTATAGCTTCAAAGAATAGAGATGAGATCGAAAGATTAAAGAAGCAGCTGGCTTCTGAGTTCGAGATGAAAGACTTGGGTGATGCACAGAGAATACTTGGGATGGAGATTCGTAGAGACAAGAAGAATGGGAGCGTATGGTTGACTCAAAAGTCTTATTTGAAGAAAGTGCTAGAAAGATTCGGTATGGATGACAAAACTAAACCGGTATGTACACCTCTAGCTCCTCATTTCAAATTAAGCTCTTCTTCATGTCCTAAATCTCAAGAGGAGCACGATTACATGGTTCGTGTTCCATATGCTAGTGCTGTGGGTAGTCTTATGTATGCTATGGTATGTACAAGACCCGATATATCTCAAGCAGTGAGCATGGTTAGTAGATACATGCACAATCCGGGTAAAACTCAATGGCTTGCGGTAAAGTGGATTCTCCGATATTTGTATGGGACAATTGATGTTGGGTTATTGTTCAAGAAGGATTGTGGTCAACAATGTGTTGGGTATTGTGATTCTGATTTCGCTGAAGACCTTGACAAGCGAAGATCAACAACGGGCTACGTGTTCACATTGGGTAGAGGTCCAGTTAGCTGGAGGTCGATTCTACAATCGACAATTGCTCTGTCCACTACGGAAGCAGAGTATATGGCAGCAACTGAAGCTGTAAAGGAAGCTATCTGGTTGAAAGGCTTGTTAGGTGACTTGGGAGTAATCCAGGAGAATATTGCGGTCTTTTGTGATAACCAAAGTGCAATATTCCTTGCGAAGAATCAAACATATCATGCTCGGACGAAGCACATAGATGTGAGATATCATTATGTGAGGGAGATTATCGAGAGTGGTGTTGTGTTGTTGAGAAAGATCGATACCAAAGATAATCCATCAGATATGTTGACGAAGATAGTTTCTGGAGTTAAGTTTCAACATTGCTTGAAACTAATTCAAATCCTTCGCTTGTGTTAAGTTATGTCCTTCGGGAATTTTGAACTACGGTTGGCTTGATCCCAAATTTTGGGTACGTAGGCAGTCACAGAGATGCAGCCACTTTCGGGATGATGATTGGTTGGTAGTCAGCTCAGATTTGGAGAAATTTTCGCCGAGGTGGAGAATTGTTGAAAAGTCATGCATGTGATATTTTTTCAAAGGGCCACCAAACATTTGAAGAAAAAATGGTTAGTTGGCAAATTTGTCAAATTTGCCAAATAAACACCATTGACAATAGTGCATGGGTTTGGTGGAATAGTGCATGGGTTTGGTGGAATAGTGCATGGGTTTGGTGAAATAGTACTACCTTCAAGCCTATAAATAGAGAGCATTTCTTCATTTCAGAATTATCCCAAAATTTGTGAAGCTTATAAGTTTCTAAGCTTTTGAGAGTGAGCAATTGGAGAGTGTGTGTGAGAGTACTGGGTGTATTTGGGTTCTGGGAAAGTGAGATTTCTTTACTCAAATTTGTACTTAAATAATTGTTAATAATACAATTATTTTTCTCTTGCTCCCGTGGACGTAGGCATACTGCCGAACCACGTAAATTTTGTGTCCTTTATTTTTCTGTGATTATTCGGTGCGCTTGATTCCGCATTCCGCGCACAACAGGCGTGGAAATGAAAATTCAGAGATTGTGTACCCGCAGGCAAGCAGTAATGGATGCCCTCCTCAGTGAGGCCAAAAGCAGAATTGCTTCAGGACAGGAACTGAATTGTTATGTTGATTACTTGTTGTCAGAAGTAAAATCGGTTACAGAGCAACAAATAAGCATGCTGCTCTGGGAGCCAATCATCAAGACATCAGATACTACTTTGGTTACAACAGAATGGGCCATGTATGAGCTCGCTAAGGATCCAGTGCGACAGGTTAATTAATCAATCGCTAGTCTCTCCATGAATTTTGATCTTTGCTACCTGTTCAAAATTTTTTGCGTATATGGATGTTCCTTCTATATATATATGTACACACACTACAGGACCGTCTATTTCAGGAGATTCAATCAGTTTGTGGGTCAAACAAGTTTACGGAGGAAAACATAGCACAGGTTCCTTACTTGGGAGGAGTTTTCCATGAAACTCTGAGAAAGTACAGTCCAGCTCCAATAGTTCCTTTAAGATTTGCACATGAAGATACCGAAATAGGAGGATACTTCATTCCTGCTGGAAGTGAGGTTGTTGTTTAGCTTAGTTTCCTTTGAAATCTTTGTGGTTCCGACTAATGGTGTCTGTTAGGAAATTGGTGGTGAAAGTAGACACGCAGCTAAAGTAAAATTGTAATAAAATAAAGAACAAGTGTAAAAGAGGATACCAGAAATTACGTGGTTCGGCTTTTAGCCTACGTCCATGGGCGAAGACAGAAGGAAATATTTTACTAGTGAAAAGGAGTTACAAGTATTGTGGTATTTTAGCTCACTTCCCAAAATCCCAATACACCCAAACTCTCAAAACACTAATAACAAGAGCTTATAAACTGAAGCTCTCAAAACTCTCTCTCAACTCCAAATTCTCTCTATGGAATTGGATTCAATTGCTTTTAATTGAATGCAAAATCACTTAGGGATCTCTCCCTTTTATAGCCAACGTTTTGGCCTCTTTTTCTTTTTTTTTTCTTTGGTCAAGGTGCCGTGTTTGAATGCATGGCACCGGCCATCTAGATGGCCGGTGCCAACTTTGACCGTTCACAGTGTCTGCATTGTTAGATGTTAACTTTAATTTATGTTGCATACACAGATTGCAATAAACATATACGGATGCAACATGGACAAGAAACAGTGGGAAAACCCAGAGGAGTGGCAACCCGAGAGATTTCTTGACGGGCAAAACGACCCTGCCGATTTGTACAAGACAATGGCCTTTGGAGCAGGAAAGAGGGTGTGCGCAGGTTCTCTTCAGGCAAGTTTGATAGCTTGCACAGCAATAGGTAGGCTGGTGCAGGAATTCAAGTGGAATCTGAGAGAAGGTGAGGAAGAAAGTGTTGATACTGTTGGCCTCACTACTCACAAGCTAAATCCTTTCCATGCAATCATAAGGCCCAGGCCTAGGAATAAATAGAGTCAAGACCCTGACAAAATCATCGCTTTTCCTCATCTCCTCCACTACTTACCAAAAACTGGAGACTTGAAGCCTCTTTTTCTCCATAATGTGTGACATCAGTGAGAGTTACTACATTTTTACTCTTCTAGTATATGTATAACCTGAAGAGCAACTATAACAAGCCTCATATCCTGTATGATATCTCAGCTCAATCATGCTGACTTCTTAGTTAGGGAATGGAAACTTTCTTTGCTATTTGTATTTTGAATATTCAGTACACGAACGACTACGTAAAAAAATATGGAACTGCCCATTTTTTAGATGCTAAATGATAAATCACGTCCTTTCATTTATATTAATATATTAGCTAGGCTGCACTATAAAAGAGTCTAGGTACGCCCTCCACAAATTTCCAATAATAATTATTGCAATATATATACACACACACACATACAATGCCTATGACAAAGTGATATCTCAATGAATAGAAAGGACTACCTTCAAACATTGGTATTTAGCATAGAATGTCGATCAACAAATTGATAACAAGCAAAACCTGACGCAAAATTGAAGAATTTTAAAGTCTCTGTTCAAGCTTTAGCAAAAATTAATTAATCTTAAAGCCACTGACACACTTGTGAATTATTATGACAATAGTAAAAGGCTCATAGCGCCCATGGGCCATGGCCCTTGAGGTCCAATAAACAAGTCCCAAAATTTGTTTGTAAATATTTTCCATGTATAGAAGCAAACAATTAATTTCCTTCATATGTAAGATTGATCAAAATATAATGTATTTTGTAAATATTTATTAGAAATTTGAGTTCCATTAAGCACCAAACTCATGCTGGTCCATAACTAACTGGAATGAAATTTTTGTGTTTATATAAAATTCTTATTGTCATAAAAGAGTAGCCTTTAATTTACAGTAAGTTGATTTTTATGAATCCTATATTATTATTGCGGTTAATTAATTTGTTATTTCATCTATTTTTCTTTTTCCAATTATTGTTGTAGTTGTCATTACAACCTTACTGATACGGGCTTGCCAATTGGATTGGATGCAGAGGACCAATTGCCAAAAGAGGATGAAGGAGCCAAAACCGTAACCAAGGAACCAAATAATGAATCTGCAGAAGCAAATCAGCAGCTCAACTTTCGACCCAAGAGAGCCAAGAAGCAGCCCAGCTGAATGAAGGATCATGCCACGTGAACCAGGCCACCTCCAAACAAATATCTGAATTCTGTTATTACAATTTAGTTGTTTTACAATTGCCAGCTCATATTTGTCCTTTAGCCTTAGAATACTCTAGAGGAGTCACGAGAACTATATGTAAAAGGGAATCTTGTGTAAGGACGTTTCATGATGAATGAATGCTTTTTTTTATCTTTTCCTCCTTTGTTTTATTCTTTTCTTTGTTTTGGAGCTGACACTCGCTCGAAGAGTGCCTCACCATTGGTACACGTTCTGAGCTTCAGTCGTAAAGTGTATCATTGGTGCTTTCATTGATTTTATTTCATGGCCGATTCTCATGACAGCAGCACATTAAGGGAACTTAGTGACAAAATTGACAAACAAGCCTTATCCTTTCACCAGATGATGCAGCAATTTATGACTGCAGTAGATGCCCGTTTTGATGAAATTCGATCTAAAATACCTGATAGTCCAACACACATGCCTAGTTCTTCAAAACAGCCAGTACCAGTGCCACAATTTTCACCTATCCCGTCTGATGGGCGAGATCTTTCTCCGATGGTCAAATCCATGAAGATGGAAGTTCCACGTTTTGATGGTTCTGATCCACACGGCTGGGTATTTCGAGTGGAGGAGTTTTTCGAGTTTCATGGGACTCCAGAACATCAACGCCTTCGTATCGTTTCCTTTCACATGGAGGGTCGGGCAGCGGGCTGGTATCAGTGGATGAAATCCAATGATTTACTCACCACTTGGAGAGAATTTTTGACTAATTTGAAGTATCGTTTTGCCACTACTCTTTATGAGGATCCACAAGGTGAACTGTCTAAACTCACCCAAACCACCACTGTTGCCGAATTTCAGTCGGCTTTTGAAGAACTCATGAACAAAGTTAATGGTGTCTCAGAGCAGCTTCTCATCAGTTTTTTCATAACCGGACTGCAGCAAGACATCAGGAGAGAACTTCTCTTTAACTGACCAGCAACACTCATGGCCACCTTTGCTATGGCTCGAGCACTTGAAGCCAAGTTTAATGACACTAAACCACACACTCGCTCCTGGTCTAGATGGCAGCCACAGTCCACATTTCCCTCCATGCCAACACCACAAAACAAAACCGTGCCTTTACCCCTGCCTTCACATTCCCCTTCCTCCACCATAAGTGCTAACCCACCATCAGCAAAACCTCCACCACCTCACATTACCAATAAACCAAACACTTTACCCGCACTTCTTCCTACACCAAATTTGCCTATTCGCCGGTTGTCCCCTGCTGAGCTACATGAGAGACGGGAAAAAGGTCTCTGTTACTCTTGTGACCAAAAATACAGCCCCAATCACCGTTGCAACCGTCGGTTCTTCTTACTCATCGGAGTCGAAGATGATCTTTTAGATCCAACCACTGAAGGGGAACCACCAGACGAGGTAGATTCCGCTGTCACTGGCGACATTTCCAGTCTGAATGCTCTCGCTGGACAAGCAAATCCTCGCTCCCTTCGGTTACAAGGCCAGGTTGGATCCCAAACATTTCAAGTTTTAATTGACAGCGGCAGCACTCATAATTTTATCAAACCAGCAGTGGCGAAACGTGCCGGCGTCACAATCCAGCCCACAACCCCATTTTGCGTCTACATAGGAAATGGTGATTTTTTGTTGTGCACACAATTTTGCCAACATATTCAGTTAACATTGCAAGGCACGGTGTTTCCCATGGATCTTTTTGTGTTGCCCATTGAAGGAGCTGATATTGTGCTGGGCATACAGTGGTTGCAACAACTCGGATGGGTATCACATGATTATTCGGCTCTTTCCATGGAGTTTTCTTTTAATGGAAAGTCTATTACTCTTCAAGGTGATTTGTCCACGTCTCCAACTTTAGTAACTTATAACCAGTTTCGCGCCTTGATCCACAGCGCTGCCATTTCCAGTTTTTGTGCTCTTCAACCGTTATCTTCACCACCAACAGAGCCCCCTCCAAGCCAAACACTTCTCTCCCATTTAGCTTTTCCAAGCGATTTACCACCCCAATTCCGTGACCTTCTCCAACAACATCATCAGCTATTTTTATCACCCACAACACTTCCACCACACCGAACTGTAGACCACAAAATACACCTCCTTCCTAACACGTCCCCTATCAATGTGCGACCCTACCGATACCCACACTTCCAGAAAAATGAAATGGAGAAACTAATTAAAGAAATGTCTGACCAGGGGATCATCAGACCCAGCCAAAGCCCTTTCTCTTCCGCGGTGCTTTTAGTTTAAAAGAAAGATGGCACATATCGTTTTTGTGTGGATTACCGTGCTCTGAACGCGGTTACAATTCCGGACAAATTTCCAATCTCTACTATCGACGAACTATTTGATGAACTTGGCAAGGCTACGGTCTTCAGTAAATTGGATTTAAGAGCTGGTTACCATCAGATTCGGGTCCACTCCCGAGACATTTACAAAACCGCTTTTCAGACACATGAAGGCCATTATGAATTTCTAGTCATGCCGTTTGGGTTGACGAACGCACCTTCGACGTTCCAAGCTGCTATGAATCAGATCTTTGCTGCCTATCTTCAGAAATTTGTGATCGTCTTCTTCGACGACATTTTGGTTTGTAGCGCCACAATGGCTGACCATTTCGTCCACCTTGAACAGGTATTGTTATGTTTGCAAATGCATCAATTCTTTGTTAAATTGAGCAAATGCCTCTTTTGTAAGTCAAGTATTGAATATCTTGGTCATATTATTTCTGCCCTGGGAGTACAAGCGGACCCTCAAAAGGTGACTGCTATGATTGAGTGGCCACTGCCGCAAAGTACCAAGCAGTTGAGAGGGTTCTTAGGCCTTACGGGATATTATCGGCGGTTCATTCGTGGATACGCTTCACTGGCTGCCCCTTTAATGGACTTGCTATGTAAAGATGCATTTCATTGGAATTCGGAAGCCACAGCAGCTTTTGCATCTCTGAAGCAAGCAATGGTTCAAGCTCCGGTGCTCAAACTACCAGATTTTGAGTCTGAATTTGTGATTGAAACAGATGCCAGTAACGTGGGAATTGGAGCAGTGCTGATGCAACAAGGCCATCCCGTGGCTTACTTCAGCAAAAAGATTGGACCTAAGCTGAAAGCTTCATCCACTTACTTAAAAGAATTGCACGTGATAGTCGAAGCAGTCTCTAAATGGCGGCAATATCTCTTGGGCAGGTTCTTTGTCATACGTACCGACCATCGAAGCATCAAGGAACTACTGCAGCAAGTGATTCAAACTCCTGACTAGCAGGTTTATCTAAGGAAATTACTTGGTTTTCAATTTCGGATTGAGTATAAACTAGGGCATGCAAACCGAGTGGCTGATGCTTTGTCCCGCGTCCATGCAGCTTCTGATGAAACCGAGCCAATTGACAGCATGTATACGAGTCCTTTCTGTTTATCTCTTCACAGTAGCCCTTCCTTCAATCTCCTTACAGAATTATTGCGGGAAAATTCCACTTGTCATGACATTCTCAAGCTTCATCACCAAGTTTCTTCCAGAAATTTCAGGGCTGACTATTCCATTCATAATGGAATACTTCTCTATAAAGGGAAATACTATATAAGTGTTGAATCCTCATTGAAACCAATCTTGTTAAAGGAATTTCATTCAACTCCACTAGCCGGGCACGTTGGCATCCATAGGACTTACATGCGATTGTCAGCCAATTTTTTTTGGGTTCACATGCGACGGGATGTTGAGAAATTTGTCAGCAAATGCTTAATATGTCAACAAACAAAATATTTAACTAAAGCCCCTGTTGGTCTCCTTCAACCGTTACCAATTCCAAGTTTGGTTTGGGACGAAATCACTATGGATTTCATCACAGGCTTACCCGTGTCACGTAGTTATTCGGCTATTTTTATGTTGGTAGATAGGCTAACAAAATCCGCTCATTTCGGACCATTACCCGGTAACTTCACAACTCAGAAAACTGCCGAGTTGTTTGTTGAAATTGTGGTTAAAATTCATGGCTTCCCCAGCTCTATTACTTCGGATCGCGATCCTGTCTTCTTGAGTCAGTTTTGGAATCGGTTGTTGACTCTCAGTGGCACATCGTTACACCACAGTACAGCCTATCATCCCCAAACGGACGGCCAGACGGAGGTTGTCAATCGTGGTCTTGAGCAATACCTTCGTGCATTCACACAAGACAAACTGAAAGCTTGGGTTTCCCTCCTCAGTTGGGCAGAATTCTGTTACAATTCCAGCTACCATAGTGGCTTGCAAATGACACCTTATCAGGCTTTGTTTGGTCGACTTCCGCCCACAATTCCTCCTTATGTAACGAGCTCTACTTCAATCCAAGCCTTGGATGAAATCTTGCTAGAGCGTGATCAACTTCTGAAATCCTTGAAAGAAAACTTGCGTCAAGCTCAGCATTGGATGGCCCAAAAAGCTAATACTCATCGTCGGGAAGTTTAATTCTCTGTCGGCGATAAGGTGCTGGTCAAGCTCCAGGCGTACCGCCAGTATACAGTAGCTTCACGTTCATGTCAAAAATTGGCCAAGCGTTATTATGGGCCTTTTGTGGTCCTTGCTCGCATAGGTCTTGTTGCTTATAAGCTCGAGTTACCCCTGACATCGAAAATTCATCATGTTTTTCATGTTTCATTACTTAAGCTATTTCATGGCTCTACTCCTCAAGACATCTCCCCACTTCCAGAATATAGTGTTGACAATCACCCCTTGAATTTACCAGCAGTAACTTGTGCCACTCGTATAGTGTTCCAGCAAGGAAAATCGGTTCCACAAGTCTTGGTGCAGTGGACAGATAGTGCTCCTGAAAACGCCACTTGGGAAAATTTTGAAGCTTTTTGTCAACAATATCCTGCTTTCAACCTTGAGGACAAGGTTAGTTTCCAATAGGGGGAAAATGATACGGGCTTGCCAATTGGATTGGATGCAGAGGACCAATTGCCAAGAGAGGATGAAGGAGCCAAAACCGTAACCAAGGAGCCAAAACCATAACCAAGGAACCAAATAATGAATCTGCAGAAGCAAATCAGCAGCTCAACTTTCGACCCGAGAGAGCCAAGAAGCAGCCCAGCTGGATGAAGGATTATGCCACGTGAACCAGGCCACCTCCAAACAAATATCTGAATTATGTTATTACAATTTAGTTGTTTTACAATTGCCATCTCATATATGTCCTTTAGCCTTAGAATACTCTAGTGGAGTCACGAGAACTATATGTAAAAGGGAATATTGTGTAAGGACGTTTCATGATGAATGAATGCTTTTTTTATCTTTTCCTCCTCTGTTTTATTTTTTTCTTTGTTTTGGAGCTGACACTCGCTCGAAGAGTGCCTCACCATTGGTACACGTTCTGAGCTTCAGTCGTAAAGTGTATCACTTACACTTCATACGTAATGCAGATAAAATAAGATTTAAGAGATTATGAAAATTTTAAAAATAACGATTGAGAGTTTAACTATTATTTCATTTTAATTTCAGTAAACAACAAATTTAAATTGTTACATAAAGCTTCACTGCTAATATTTTAAGATCGAGATAAAAAAATTATTGTGGTTATTAATAAAAATGTTGCCACATTGGTACAAATATACCCTGATACCTTTAATTTTTAACCCCTTTTTCCAATGAGTATGATGGGTTTATTATTATTATTACTTATTTACACCTCTTTTGGGTCTAAAGAGTGTCCCGATTTTGCCAGTGGTTTGAAGTTTTCCTTGTTTTTGGAAGAATTGTAGTTTATTAGATCTATTCTTAATACTTTTTATTTCCTGCCATGTATTTTGACCCTTTATATTGTAATTTTGTGTTGTAAATGGTGATGTGATTCTTATTATTATTGAATGATAATAATGTTGCTATATGAAAACATGAATCTACATGGAAGAGTTGGTTCAAAATTTTCAATTTGCGTTGCATGTTTTTATTAAAGGTGTATTTTCTGCATGATTGGTGTTTCTAAAGATAAGTGGATATATTTGTTTGTGTTTAACATGAGGTATCAGAGTAAATTAATAGTTACAATTTATAGTGGTCGGTCATATTCTTACTTACATCCAATGTAAAAAATTCACCGTGAAAAGAGAAGTAAGATTTCACTAATTTCTGAGTCTTGAAGATAAATATTGGTACAATTAGTTGTCCCAATTAAGAGTAGATAAGGGCATGTTCGGTATTATTTTTGAATTTTTATTTTCTAAGATAAAAAATGAGAATGAAAATGATGTTTTATAATTATTGTATTTCGAATTTAAGTATGCGTTTCATATCATTTTTTATATCATATATTTTAAAATTGAAAATAGTAATATGTGTTTGGTATACATAATTGAAAATGATAAAAATAGTGAATATATGTTCGGTAGTACTATTTTCAAAAATAATTTTTACTAAACATTTAAGTCATACTTATAGTTAGAAAATAATTTTTTATCTAATACATACATAAACATAACATAAATAATTATAAAAAATTCATGATGATAAAGTTTTAGTATTAGCATTGATAAAAAAAAAATTTACATTATCATTGTTTTTACACTATAATTAAGATATATATTACAACACATATAATTTAAATAAAATAATTATAAAAATTACATGATGGACATCATGCATTATGTGTCTTCTCCACAGATATAATTGAAGTCAAGCAACAGAAATATTAAAAAAAATGACCAAAACATAAATTAATAAACAAATTCTAAGCTACAAAATCACTTCAAAACCAAAAATTTATTATCAGAAATTCAGATATTGAACGGATCGTTTTGAGAAGCCCACCTGGAAGCGCTTCAATGAGAAGTCGAAGCAAATTCCACCCATTCTGCAGATTTCAGCTTCACAAAATTTGAACGCTTGTGAGATGAAAATCGAAGCAATTAAAACAAAACAGGTAAAAGTAGCAAACTGTTTGCTGATCTGATTTTTTGCTTTTAATTTTTGCTGTTTCAGTTTTTAATTTTGATTTTTTCTTTTTTAGTTCTATTTTGTTGATTGAAGAGAGAGCGAGAGAGAGAAGAGTGTGTGCGTGAAGAGAGTGACTGAAAGAAGTGTATTGAATAAGTGGTACTAACAATTACCTAACAAGATTTGTTCATCTCTTGTAACATCTCAAATCTAACACGTGCGGAGCACGTGAAAAATGAGGTTACTTCCAAATCGTAATCTTTACTCATAAATTCCAAAATGAAATACCTCAAATTCTTACTCAAATAAATCTACAAATTCATAGTTCTAACACTAAATGATTTATCCCAAAACATAAAAATAACAAAAGTCTCAAACTCCAAATTATAAATGTATACCAGAAATAAACTAAAAAGAAACATGAGTCTATTCCTCTTCTTATTCAAATAGCAAACGAAAATAAAATCTCTAACTCACGAGCTAAGCATACCTCTCAAATGGAACTTAATATGTTAAAAGTAATGACGAGGGGTGAGGCGTCAACTTAGTTAGTAAAATCATTCCTAACACATTAGGCCTATCAATACCTAAAAAAAATATTGCAAGCCTTAATTCATAATAAAACGATATATCACAATAAAATAACATAAATTCATAGTAAATCCTGAATATCAAAAGCATAGTTTCTTACGAAAGCAAATCATATATCACATTCACATAAAACAAAAGGTTAGCTCATGTCACATAGTGTCACCTATAGTCCCGGTGACGCGGCTAAAATAGAATCAGAATTAGAATATCGTGTGCACACTCAAAACAGAAACTCAGTACTGGTCCAGAATAGACATATTGTATCATACGATCAGAATCAGAATCAGAATAAGTATGGACAATGAGCCAAAACATTAGGAATCTCATACAATCATAAATAATGGAAATCATACATGGGTACAATAATTCAAACAAAACAATGTTGACCGACGGTGGCTCCATACGGTGGGCAAGGGTAATGTTTTGGGGAATGCTATTTGCTTAACACATTAAATTCAAAAAAAAAAAAACCCTTAAGAATCCCCCACCAGTGGTGAATCAGAGAGAAACGAGCCCTCTCCCTCTCACTCCCTCCCCCCTTGTAAGACATATACGACATAATGTGTCGGATTCATAAAAGTTCGTAACAATAATTTAGGCTTGCAAAATATTTCATTGACAAAATCATAAAAGGTAGTCATGACATAAAATAACTTACATATTGAAAAGCATTTTATAAAATATTTTGTTAAAAGAATTTAGATTTGAAAATATTTTCATAAACTGATTTTGTTATGAAAATCATTTAATCTTCTAAGTGGTACAAAAACACTTATAATAATATGAAATTAGTTATACATATTCCAGTACATTATGAATGAAGTTACTTATCTCGATAAAAGAATTAGAATTAGTACACCTCTAAGCCTCTAAGAGCCTGAAACACCTCCAACACCTTAAACAAATACAAAATATGACTATCAATAACTTATTTTAAGAATATGATTTTCTAATTCATACCCGCACAGGTCTGATTCTTAGAATTTTAACTCTTAATCTAAAACTTAGAATGACGTAATATCCTATGGAACTATTCTGAACATTCAGGGGTACTGCTGTAAAATTTTCAAGGGAATCGGATACCAAAAACATTTTCAAAACTATTTATTACTTGACAAATTTGAAACTGTTTCCTAGTACCTTAACCGAACAGAACAGGTTCTTAGATTTTTATAAAATAAAAATACAAATCAGAAATTATGAAATTAAAACTGGGAATACCAGACACATATAACAACTTCCATATAAAATTTCAGAATTTTTCAATTTCATTTGATAGTACAAATAAATTTGTAAATCTGATCGCATTGCTGGAATCGCAGTTTTCCAGTGCAATCGTGTCTATTTCGAAAATACATATAAAACTGAAAACGAAGTAATTTGATAGAAACAAAATTTATTCAAGAAGCCCGACATGTTTAGTTTCCAAAAATATAAATTTCTTAAGAAAAATCGTTCAGAGAATATAGGTTTAAATTCGAGGTACTCACACTGTCCAAAATTATCCTGTGCGCTTAATGCATCAAGGATTAATTAACTGGGCTGATAATAAATCAGAACCCTAAACAAAGCCTAAACACATTCTAAATCATGTATTATAATCTATAACAATCTAAAGTCGTGTCAATATAAACCCTAGATAGAGTGATTGGAAATCTTGTGGAGAACAAGGAGAGTACATTTACCAATTGCTTTAATTCTCTTCTAAACAAAGGTTTGAATCCTAGAGTTTGGGTAAGAGCGTAATGAGCAGCAGAGAAGGAGAAGAAACGTCGTGGATTTAGGGTTATGGAAGGGAAAAAATATGAATTTATAGGGCGTCTTAAGAAACTATTGAATTTAAAAAAATAATTATTTTCCAACATTATCTCATAAATAACCCTCATTTATAATTTAATATCCCTTCCTGGTAAGGGTTATAAGGCCACGCATGATTTCTAATGAAAGCCCAATTTTCATAATTTAATATTATGGATTTTTTTTTCTTTTGGCGTTACACCTGTTATTCTGACTTTTATTTATCTTTTTAACTAATAACATTTGAGCTCCTTCGGTTTTATGTAATTATCAATAAAGGCATTATTTGAAAAGGCTAGTACATTTATTGGCAAAAGTTTAAAAACCCATTCATGACCCGGTTATCAGAAATTCATAATAAACATGATATTATAATCGGCAAAATTGACTCAAGAAAGGAGTCTATTTGTATTTACATTTTTTGACATAGTGAGACTTTAGTTGTCTATTTCTATGATTAGGGCTTAGTTATGCATCGAAGCATCGAAGGGACAAATCTTGAGGTGTATTTATTTCCGATCAATGGTCAATGATTCATTTTTTCCTTAAAAAAAAATAATTGTGAGTTGAAAAGAGATGAAAAATATATATTAATATTTACAAGAGTGAAATCACGTTTAGTCTCTATATTTTAATATTAGTACTTATTTAGTCCCTAAATTTTTTAAAATACCTCAACACATCCCCGACGTTAAATTATTAGCACCTTTCCTCTTATTTTTTGTTGCTTTTGGATTAATTTTTATAATATTACCCTCTTATAATATTTTTTTAAAACATTATTAGTAAAAAGAAAAAAATAAATTATCAATTTAATCTAAAAAAATAAAATAGAAACAAAATTAATATATGTTACTTGTTTTTTAACACATTGCTGAGGAGTTAATATATATATATTACTAATGTCCAAAAAGGTTATTTAATTATTTTTACAATAAATTTTTTTGGAGACATGTAAGCTTTCACAAAAATTAATATATAATCTTTTTTGTTTTCATTTAATTTTTGGGGTTAACTTGATAATTTAATTTTTTTCTTTTTATTAATTTCATAAAAAGAAACATTATTGTAAGAGAGTTATATTTTAAAAGCAAGTTAAAAGAAACAAAAAGTACCACTGGGAATGTCGATAATTTAAAGGTAGTGATATTTTGAGGTATTTTTAAAAATATAATAACTGAGTGAGTAGCAACCTTAAAATATAAGGATGAAACAAGTTTTTATCCTATTTACAATCTCTCCTCCTATGAATTGTTTTTATCTGATTTAGCCCAAAATAGTATGAGAACTTCTCTACAGAAGGTAGTTTTTTGGTGAAGATGGATATCGAGCTGTCTAGAAATTGTTTTCTAGGGATGATGACGATTGAGACGAATCTGAAATCACAAGGAACAGTTGTTGGAGGTGACAATAGTGGTGGCTGGCAACGACGCTTTGATAATCAAGTAAATGAGGGATTGAAGAAGATGATGGGCTTTTAGAGAAATTCTAGAGTAGGAGATTTTAAGTGTTTTGTGAGTGATCTTACCCCTTAATAACACCAATTTGACCTTTTAAAGTGAAGTTCTCTAAGGGCATATTTATATCCTTTTAGATATGAGGCGAGCCGTTATTGGTGATTCTCCTTCTAAGGTCGGGTCTCGAGAGTAATTTGACTCTTTTTGTGAAGGCTTTTAAGCTTGCTTAGATTGGGCTGGTATCTATTTAGTGACAGTCTGTGCTGATTGTGTGCCCTTAATTATAATTAATTGGCCAATTTTGAATGAATCAATTAGAGGGATGGTGGAGGTGGCTTGTCTGTAGTCCCCCTTTCTCAATCTTGACTTTGGCGGATGCTTTACAGACAACTTAGGTGGGGATGTGGCCTGGTGGTGCCTCGTGTGATTGTTATTGTGGTCCCGTATAGACACGTGGTGATTTAGATATTTTGTAGAAGGCAATTTTGTGTCACTCTTTGGCAGTTTAGGTGATTGAGACTAATTTATTGAGATCTTCCCATTTTATCCTCCCTTCTCAACTTTCCCTTCATCCTTTATCATAGTCTCGAATCATGTTCTCCATATGTAATGCCATTTGTACCTCCGTCCAATATTTTACCACCAACATAAATGAAATTTGAAATGGTTTATCACCTAACTATTTCGTGGTTCTCAAGAATTTGATTGTTTTATTATTAGAAACTTTAAAACAAATATCTCATCATGTTCATAAATGTGAATTTGAAGTGACAACACCCTAGTTTTAAAATTTGACTAGCCCTCTGTAACAAAAAGAGTTTTTGTATCCATTTTACAATATTTGAAAATATCCAAGCAATGGATTTCTTGTAATTGCATAATTTTTTTTTTTTAAGAAAAAAGCAATGCAACAGCCTCAAAGGCTCAAAGGTGCAAGGAGGAATAAGCACACAAACAAACCCCAATTACTATCTCTTCTTTACATGCTCTAAAAAGAATCAAATGTTTAGGCATTCTTTTGGATCTTTGATATCCACTATAAACGCACCCCCTCAAAACATCAAATCCAAAATGCAGTCAATCTTTTCATGCATAAAGCATTACATTCCAACAACACATGCATTGTGGTTGAGTGACTGCAATATAAAAAAGTAACGACAGAAAAACTGAGTGAGCTATACGCACAAGAGCATATTCTACAGCGGCACAATATCTTGGTCAAGTCAAAAGAAAAAATGATTGTCTCACAACATGAAAATGAAATTATGGCTATAATTTTAGAGCACAGCCCAATCACGCTTACAACTTCTTTAATGGAATAATGGAAACTTATTTTCTTTGGTAGCGTTCATATTTTGAATATTCAACATACGACTAGTAAACTATGTGTAAAAATCACCCATTATTGGGATGGTAAATTGTAAATCACTTTCTAAATCATTTTTTTATTTTTTTAATATTATCTAGGCTGCATTATAAAAGAATCTATCTACGCTCTCGATGGAATTCCAATAAAAATATCAGTAAATTAAAATATAAAATTTCTATAAAAAGTTACAATGCTTATGATAATTTTTTCCCCAACACGCATGATAAATTGATATCTCAATAGATAAATATAATAAACACCTTCGGATTATTGGCATTTAGCATGGGAAGTCCAATAAGTCCAATGAATTATAAAAATTAATTTATCTTAAAGATATATATATATATATATATATATATACTTCAACATTGTTACTTGCTAGTGTTGTCGACAATATTAAAAACTCATTTCACCCATGGGCCACTTTAAGGTCCACTAGACAAGTCCAATATTTCTACGGATATATATATATATATATATATATATATATATATATATATATATATATATATATATATATATATATATATATATATGTTAATTACTTCAACATTTTTACTTGTTAGTATTGCCGACAATAGTAAAAGACTCATTTTACTCATGGGCGACTTTAAAGTCCACTAGACAAGTCCAACATTTCTACGGAGTGGTGGAGATTCCATTTATAGAAGCAAACAATTAATTTCCTTATCATGTAAAGATTGATCAAAATACCATGTATTTTCGCAAATATTTCTTCAAAATTTTGAGTTTCTTTAAGCAATAAATATTGATCCGCAATATACTAGGATTCTAAATTTAAACATTTATTTTAGTTCAATCCAAGAGGTCTCTTGAGCTTTGTTCAGAAATCTACTCTCACTAATTTGCAAGGGGAAAAACAATCTATCATTATTTAAAGATAATGGACCTATAAGTAACGTATTATCGACTCCACCTATGTTGAAGGCGTGGATAGCACTGAGCTGCAACCGCAGATGCACGGCATTGACGAATTTATTTGTTGTACTACTTGTTTGTAATAGTATCTGAACTCTCTTGGTTCCTTTCCATAATTCCATGCCCCATTTTGGCACTATCCCCACGACTAACATAATTGTTCGGACCCTTTCATATTGGTAAACGCCAAAAGGGAATACTTCCTGCAAAACGCTTATCAAAGAAAGCACCAACAAGGCTAATTTAGACTCAGAGACAGGCCATAATTCGATCGTCTCTCTCTGACAATTGACAGGTCAATTCTACTTGTACTTTAGCTAAATGTTTCTTGAAAATATAACATTCCAATTCAACAACCCATGTGTGTAATCATGATTATAAATACTCAAGTTATGCCTTGAGCATTTCATTCTATAGCATCTCGGACTTCTTTCACTAAATTTCAGTATAGAAAATAAAAAAACAATCGCCGCCAAAGAGTATATCATTCAAGCATTTCAAGCAGTATCACCCTTTGCTACTTCCATTGCTCTTGGTACTCTCTCTGTGTTTTTCTTCTTGTTCTTCATCAGAAGGTTCATCTCTAGGCAGAGGATGGAATTAGCTGTTAATCTTCCGCCTGTTCCAGGTATGTATATATGGTTTCTTCTCCTCAGTTCTTTGTTCTTCATTGATTAATTTAAATGATCAATGGGTTGTTTTTGGGGAGTTGTGTGCAGAGGTTCCAGGAAGGCTACCACTTACAGGAAATTTGCTACAGTTGAAAGAGAAGAAACCACACGACTTTCACAAGGTGGGCAGAGGTATATGGACCAATTTACTTTATCAAGACGGGCGCTTCTACTAAGATTGTTCTCAACTCCGCTGATGTTGCTAAAGAGGCAGGCATTCTGGTTCTATACTTTTAACACTGCAAACTATAGATTCAATTTTGTCATCGGGTGAAATTGTTAACGTAACATCACAATTCGCTAGCGAGTCAGTTTCTGAACTGAACTATTTTATAAGGAATGAACTGTCTTAACTAAGTAGATGTGTTTCAAGTAAAAATGTGCAGAACAAAACTGTGACTGACTATGTGACCAAAACTAATAATATCTACTTAATTGTTGGGCCCGAGCTGTACAATTAATAGTATATAACATGTTTAAGCTGTTAATGTTTGGCAACTTAACCGCTCGGGTGTAAGTTTGAGTGAGCTGCATATGAATCCCTTTAGTTAGGTCGTTAGGCTGACAATCAAGATGTCTAATTCACTAAATGTCCAGTTTGCTTGTCATTAATTAACTTATATATTCATGTAGCTTTAGTTGGTTACTGATATAGGGGCACATAGAAGAGAAATCAATCAATCAATGATTAAAATGAAGCTATCAAATGTTTGTTCATCCAGGCCATGGTGACCAGATATCCATCCATTTCAACAAGGAAGCTATCAAATGCCCTGAAGATCCTCACATCTAATAAGTGTATGGTTGCAATAAGTGGCTATGATGAATTTCACAAAATGGCTAAACGATGTTTACTCGCAAATGTTTTGGGTGGAAATGCTCAGGTTAATCTGCCATTCCAACTTTCTCGTGCTTGCACCGTGTCCCTTTATATGTTGTATGGATATATTGTACTGCCGAAACTAATGATGTGTACTCTCTGTATTTGTGTTATTTAGAAGCGACATCGAATCCATAGAGACACAATGATGGAAAATATGTCAACCCAATTTCATGCTCACATCAAGGACAATCCTCTACAACTAGTGAATTTCAGGAAAATATTTGAGTCTGAACTTTTTGCAGTGTCAATGAAACAGGCGAGCTAGCTGTGATCTTTTGTTGGAAATTCATCTGTTATCTTTGACTAAATACATAGATAATTAAAGCATTTTGCATTTTCAGGCTGTAGGAAAGGTTGTGGAATCAATTTATGTGAAGGAGCTTGGTTCCACATTGTCAAAAGATGAGGTATTTAAAATTTTAGTGCTTGACATAATGGAGGGAGCAATTGAGGTGGACTGGAGAGACTTCTTCCCTTATCTAAGATGGGTTCCTAATAAAGGCGTGGAAATGAAAATTCAGAGATTGTGTACCCGCAGGCAAGCAGTAATGGATGCCCTCCTCAGTGAGGCCGAAAGCAGAATTGCTTCAGGACAGGAACTGAATTGTTATGTTGATTACTTGTTGTCGGAAGTAAAATCACTTACAGAGCAACAAATAAGCATGCTGCTCAGGGAGCCTATCATCGAGACATCAGATACTACTTTGGTCACAACAGAATGGGCCATGTATGAGCTCGCAAAGGATCCAATGCGACAGGTTAATTAATCAATCGCTGGTCTCTCCATGAATTTTGATCTTTGCTACCTGTTCAAAATTTTTTGCATATATTGATGTTCCTTCTATATATATATACACACACTACAGGACCGTCTATTTCAGGAGATTCAATCAGTTTGTGGGTCAAACGAGTTTACGGAGGAAAACATAGCACAGGTTCCTTACTTTGGAGGAGTTTTCCATGAAACTCTGAGAAAGTACAGTCCAGCTCCAATAGTTCCTTTAAGATTTGCACATGAAGATACCGAAATAGGAGGATACTTCATTCCGGCTGGAAGTGAGGTTGTTGTTTAGCTTAGTTTCCTTTGAAATCTTTGTGGTTCCGACTAATGGTGTCTGCATTGTTAGATGTTAACTTTAATTTATGTTGCATACACAGATTGCAATAAACATATACGGATGCAACATGGACAAGAAACAGTGGGAAAACCCAGAGGAGTGGAAACCCGAGAGATTTCTTGATGGGCAAAACGACCCTGCGGATTTGTACAAGACAATGGCCTTTGGAGCAGGAAAGCGGGTGTGCGCAGGTTCTCTTCAGGCAAGTTTGATAGCTTGCACAGCAATAGGTAGGCTGGTGCAGGAATTCAAGTGGAATCTGAGAGATGGCGAGGAAGAAAGTGTTGATACTGTTGGCTTCACTACTCACAAGCTACATCCTTTGCGTGCAATCATAAGGCTTAGGCCTAATTAATATAGGGAAGACCCTGATACGATCGTCACTTTTCCTCATCTCCTCCACTACTTACCAAAAACTGAAGACTTGAAGCCTCTTTATCTCCATAATGTGTGACAACATTGAGAGTTACTGCATTTCTACTGTTCTAGGATATGTATACAATAACAAGGCTTATATCCAGTATGATATCTGCCGCTCAATCACGCCGACTTCTTCTTAATCAGGGAATAGAAACTTTTGAATATTCAGTGCATGAAATGACTACATATAAAACTATGGAATCGCCCATTATTTAGATTGTAAATGATAAACCACTCTCTTTTCATTCATATTATCTCGGCTGCACTATAAAAGAGTGCTCCCACAAATTTCTAGTAATAATAATAGTAATTACCTTCAAATTATATATGTATGTATGTTTGTATGTATGTACGTATAAAAAATAAAACACTACCTTCAAACATTGGTATTTAGCATAATCTGACACAAAATTGAAGAATTTTAAAGTCTCTGTTCAACCTTTAGCAGAAACTGAAGTCTTAAACTTGTGATTATTACTGACAATACTAAAAGGCTTATTGCACCCACGGGCCATGGCCCTTAAGGTCCAATAGACAAGTCCAAAATTTGTTTGTAAATATTTTCCATTTATAGAAGCAAACCATTAATTTCCTTCAGATGTAAGATTGATCAAAATATAATGATTTTTGTAAATATTTATTAGAAATTTTGAGTTCCATTAAGCACCTAACTCATGCTGGCCCATAATTTATTGGAAAGAAATTTCCACTTTTAAATAAGATGCTTATTGCCATAAAAGAGTAGCCTTTCATTTACTGTACCAGTCAATTTGTATGCATCCTATATTATTATTACAGTTAATTAATTTGTTATTTCATCTACTTTTCTTTTTCTAATTACTTCATAATGATTGAGAGATTTCGAAATTTTTTAAAAATAATGATTGAGAGTTTAACTATCATTTTCGTTTTAATTTCCATAAACAACAAATTTATTAAATTGTTAGATGAAATTTCACTACTAATATTTTAAGATCGACTTAAAAACAATTATTGCGGTTATTAATAAAAGCGTTGCCGTATTGGTACAAAACTACAGATATACCTCGTTACCTTTATTATTATTATTATTATTATTATTATTATTATTATTATTATTATTATTATTATTATTTTCATTTATCCGATGAGTTTGGTGGGTTTATTATTATTACTCATTTACTCTACACCTCTTTTTGGGTCCAAAGTGAGTCCCTGTTTTACCAGCTTTAAGGCGATTGAAGTTTTCTTTATTTTCGGTTTATGGATCTGTTGATGCCGAAAAACGATCTCAATAGCTGAATTTGTTTCTTTTGGGGAATCACAGGACGAACCCAAGCTCAAACACTAATATGACCGCAATTTTATGTACTTGCCAACCAGAAAACATGGTTAGAATACACCGGTGGGGTTCCGGTGTAAACCCTCTGATGCTTAAGTCAGAAATTGTGAATAAAGAGATGAAAATGAGAGGGAAGAATTATGAATGAGTTGAAATAAAGGAATTTTCCGATCGAGAAACTAAAAATCTTGTCGCAAATGTTAAGGCTTTTATATAAGCCACTTGTAGAGTTTTTGGTTGATTTTTGCTAACCTCTTCCTCATTTGCCATTTTCAGCTTACATAGGCCTTTGGTCGTGGGTGGTTACTTTAACTTCTACCCACTTTCTTCAGCAGTTGTATGTGGTCATCAGTTGGAGAAGGTTTAAATAGATCGTGGCACACAACTTTTTTTTCCTAGAAATTAGGCCATATTATCTTAACCAATAGCTTTCTATGTCAAGTTAATTCTCGGGTTAGACAAATAAATTTCGAGGTCGGATTTCTTCACTTTCAGGTTGGACAGGTAAATTTTCTAGTTACTCGTATAGGCTTAAGGTTGTATTATTAAATTAAGTAATTCACATAAATCTCAAATCGTACTTGTAAACCATGTCATCAACATAGGCTCCAGATTGTACTTACGTGTTCAGCTCGACAACAATGAGTTTTGAGTAGATTGTGGTCAACTATACTTCTGAACTCTTTTAGAAAAATCCAACCCGAACATGATCTATTCTTAAGCCTTTTTGTTTCTTGCATGGCATTTTGACCCTTTTTATTGAAATTTTGTGTGGCATCGTGAAATAAATGTGGATGTAATTCTTATTCTAATTGAATTTTAATATACTATTTTATTTTAGATAACAATAATGTTGCTATGAGCAAACATGAATTTACGTGGAAGAGGTAGGTTCAAAATTTTCAATTCGCGTTGCATGTCTTTATTAAAGTGTACTTTCTGCATGATCGATGTTTCTAAAGATAAGTAGTGATATTTGTTTGTGTTTAACCTAAGGTATTGGAGTAAATTAATAATTATGTTAATTTTTAGTAAGAAATAAGAAAAATTATTTCTTTTAATTCTTTTATTAGGAGATATCGGGCGGCTATCCTAAGCTTTGATTTTAGAGAATGATTCTAGACTTTATTATTTACCAGGGTTTCCAAGTATTTTCCTATAAAATACCTCTTTTCATAATTTCCTTCTCTCCCCTTCTACAACGGGGTTAGTGACCTTATTTAAATTACAAGCTTCTTAGTTGCGTCTTATAGAATTATTTTTGAACAGCATGAATATTTTGTAACAAATCATAACCTTTGAAAAATTATTTTGATAAGAACTTCTCTTTTTATAAATTAGACATGTAGGGAGTATTGAATAAATTTTATTTCATAAGATTTGACCTTGTATTTGATTTTATATGGATTTTCAAGGTAAACATTGTTGTACCAGAAAACTGCAATTTCAACACAATAATCAAATTTATCAAATTATTTGGAGTGCCAAATGAATTCGAAAAATTTCGAAATTGTAAATAGAGATTATTATTCGGTTCTAGTATTCTCGTATTTAATTTTACAATTTTATAAAAAAAATATATAATTTTATAAAAATGTTGGAACCTATAATGTTTATTTAATGCTCCATACAATAGATTTGAACTTATCAAGAACTAAATAGTTTTAAAAATATTTTGACATCGGATCATCACAAAGTTTTATGAGTAATATTCATGGATGTCCAAAAAAGCTCTTTAAGATAATATGTCATTCCGATTATTAGATTAAAAGTTAAAATTCAGAGAATCAAATTAGTACGGGTACAAGTTAGAAGAGCAGAATGTTGGATAAGCTGTTAATAATTATATCTCGTATTTATTTAAAGTGTTTGAGGCTGTTGGATGCTTACAAGTGTATTTAGATCATTGCTTTTGGCATGACAAGTATCGTCATTCCTAGTGTACTGAGTTTGTGTAATTATTTTGATACTATTATAATTACATGTGTTTTAAAGTACTTTAGAAAGCAAGGGACTTTCATAAAAAATTAATTAATTTGACTATTTATTTAATTTTTTTCAAATTTGAAAATTATACTATTTCCAAGATTTTAACAAAATATCGTAAATGAATTTAAATGTTTAATTTATTTTACTAAATAATTATCTTTTATGAAATTACCTATAAAATGTTAGAATAAAACTTGTTTTGCAAGCATAAATCATTGGCATGACCGTTTATGAATCCGATATGAATGTTTTGTTCACATATTCGGTTAAGATTATTTACAGAAACTTGTGTAGAGGCCACCTCTTAAAGTTGTATCGGGCCACCTATCAGCTTGTCGTAAAATGCCACATATAATATAAAGTACCATGTTCAAGTCGTTACATATGAAAATGAATTTAGATATTTTGGCTCATTATCTATAGTTATTCTGATTTTGAATTTGATTTATATTCTGACCAATACGAAATTTCTATTCTAACTATGGCCATGCTATTCTTATTATGATTTTGTTTCTGGCAGGATCACTGAAAGTATAGGTGACACTATGTAATATAAGCTAACCTTTGTTTTTTGTGTATATAAGTTGAATGATTTATTCTTATGATTAATTATGCTTTTGATATCCGAATCACTTATGAATTTATGTCTTTCTATTATAATATTTTATTTTGTAGAACTTATGTTTTTAATGTGTATTTTGATAAAAAAGAAAAAAGGCTTGCAAATATTTCGGCACCCCATAAATCTAGTGTATTGGAAATGATTTTATGTACTAAGTTAACAGTGCATCCTTCATCATTTATTTTTGTAGATACAGTAGCTTATTGCAAGTTATGCTTATCTTTGGAGATTTTTATTTATACATATATATTTGAAATTAGGATATAATACTAATATTGGAGTTGTTTCATGGATATTTATTTTGGTTTGATTTGAATAAAATTTGAGTTATTTCAATTTAAGATTGTGTTGTAAGCATTATAATTCGTTAGTAACCTTCTTCTTTGTCAAGTGCTCCACATATGTTAGATTTCGAGTGTTACACTAGTTATTTTACATAATTTTTTTTGAACCAGTTGCTCATTGCCAAAGTGAAAATTAAAAACTAAGAATTTTGTATTATTTTCCATTAGTATCAACTCAATGATTTATCTGTATATCTAAACAAATATCTAATGTGATAGAAAACATATTCTAGCATATGTGAGATTTTTTTCTTTAAAATTTTATTGTTTTAAGGAAATAGCTTTCTTTGTGCAAAAAATAAAACTGAATTTGATATAACTAATATTGTATTGACACGTTTGTTATATTTATTCTATTTTAGCAATTATATAATGATAATTAAACTAAAATTGATGAGAGTTTGAACTTATAGTACTGTAAGTCCCTCAAAATGTATTTAGGGCTGGTAATGATATAATTTTTAAAATAATTGATGTTAGTTGTGTTGTTGAAAAAATTAACTGTAATGAGAATTAGTTCAATGTTTGGTCAAATTTATTTTTAAAAGTATTGTAAATTTTAAAAACAACCATATAAAATATTAAGCAAATTTTACTGTTAAAATACAGTAAGAATGCAAATGATCAAAATAGATATAATGTTTAATAAAATTTATTTACACATTCATAAATATGTATGCATAATATTTTTTTTATTGTGTATATATAATAATTGATGTTGAACCAATAAGAATATCACCCCAGCAATGCCGTTCGTTCCACCGCGGCACAATTCGCCCCAGCCATTTATTCCGAGCAGAGGAGATCACCAGCCGAAGGAGCATGCTGACCAGGGACGCATATACCAAACAGGCGCTTATCCCCCAAAACTCGGAAGCACAGTCCCACGATGTCGCAACAGTCGCGTCAGACCCAGAACTGTTGAGAGGAACACGGTGACCCATGATCGCATACAACACGGCAGTTAAAACCCAGTAAAAAGCGGCAACTACGGAGAGAGAGGAAATGGGGGTAAAGGAAAACGTAGAACCGCGGCTATAAAAAGGGGAAGAGATCGATAAGGAAGGGGGACAGAAAAATTTGGAGAGAGGGGAAACTCTGCCAAAATACAACCAGACTTATCGTTACTGTTTTTCTTTCTTTTTGGTGAGATCATTCTGAGTGACTTTTTGAGTTTTCTACACTCTTTGTTTTCCCGTAAACACCTTGATCTGACTTAGGCATCGGAGGGTTTACGCCGGCAAAACCACCGGCGTCTTTGATCTGTGCTTCGTGGGTGCAGGTTTCTAGTTACCGAGGCAAGAGAAAATTGTCACAGCAAGGAAACCCAAAATTAAACTCAACCGACATAAATACGTTGATGGTAATCTCTGCTATCTAGCCGGGATCAGGACGAGCAGATTTCAGCATCAACATTTTGGCGCCGTCTGTGGGGATTTGAACAAAAAGCTATCCTTGAATTGATCATACTTGGAGAAACAGTAAGTTCCTAGATATGGATGCATCAAAAAAGGAAGGTGTGAGAGATGGTAATGAGTCTGTGGAGACGATTACGCTCCGCGAAATAGCCAGTGAAGCCCGCGAGAAAACGATGCAAGACCGATTGGAGCGGATGGAGAAACAGATGGAGACCCTCACGGCCGTACTGTGTGAGCTGAGGGAGGAACGAAGGAGGGACAGTGAGATTGCCACAGGCAGAGACGATGGCGGGCCGGAACCCAGCCGCCAGAGGTGCAGAGTTGAGGAGATCCCTCCGCCAAAGGACCAATCCTGTGGGGTGCTCCCCCGCAGGAACGTTAACCAAAGGGTGGAGGAACGTCTAGGCGACGAGAGGAACCAAGACCATTCTGAACAGATGTTTGAAGCTGATGGCCGAGGAGTCAGAATTGGTGAAGGAGAGCTCAGGCAGCAGTTGCAGGATGCCGAGCAGGAAAGAGACCGGATTGCTGCACGTGATCCAAACCGTGCATTTGAACTGGAAGGAGAAGTGCGTAGATTGGCGCAACTGATGGAGGAGATCCAAGGCAAGAGAAGACCCCCGAGCTGGAGGATAATGCTAGACGAGGAATCCCCATTGTCAGCTGAAATCATGGGCACTATAATCCCAAGGGATTTTCGCTTCCCCGACCTCAAGTATTCCGGACGAAGCGATCCGCTGGTGTACATCAAGCGCTTCAACGACATGACGGGTGTGCAAGGGCTGACCCCGGCACAAAGGTGCAGAATATTCCCACTGACGTTGGAGGGACGGGCTCGAGAATGGTATCGCAAATTGCCCAGGGGAAGCATAAATAGTTATAAGCAGATGTGCCAGGAGTTGGCCGAGCAGTTCCGAGGAGCTGTAGCACCGGAGGACGACATGATGGAGCTTATGGGGGTGAAGCAGGAAGAGCATGAATCTCTCCGGGACTTTGTAAAACGATACCACCGGGCTGTACTAGACCTGGGGGCTTTCAATCATCCGCAGGCGCTGAGGGGATTGAAGGAAGGTGTGAGGATAGGCCGACTATGGTATAACCTGAGAAGTCCTCTGGTGCAGAATTACTCGGCAGGATATGAGCAGGCAAAGCGGGATATAGAGATCAAAGAGGAGAAATTGGCTCGGCTTAAAAGTGAACAATTGGAGGAACTAAGGCGAAAGGAGCGGAGAGGCTCTAATGGAGGTGGAGGAGGAAAACGAGGTGGGGAACCCTCAACAGTAAACAGACTACCTGGTCGGCCCCGTCCTTACCCGACAATCCAGAGGCCGCCACGGTTCACGCACAGCCGAGCTCAACATCAACGTTCTCCACTCCCAGAACAACAGCCAGGTTATAGGCAGGAGCCTGCTCACCATCACCACAACAACTCTAGAGCACCACCTACAGCCCATTCCCGAGTGGGACAACTAGACCAATTACCAACGGCATCAGCTCGCGGCGGTGCTCGCGCCAGCCGAGAGGTGCAATTAGTCGACCAGAGCTCCGCATATGGAGAATACACCCCACTTAAGGTCTCCATGGAAGAATTATATGAGAAGATAGAAGGACGAGGCTTGTTATACCAGCCAACCCCTATAACCAAATCTGCTCACCGACGTGACAGAGGCAGGTTCTGCAAATTCCACAATACTCACGGCCACACACTTAATCAATGCCGGGATCTAAAGGTTCAAGTGGACGACTTAGTAAGGAACCGATACTTGGATGAGTACGTGGATGGAGTATTCCCTGTTGGTGATGAGTACGTGAGCCTCCAATGATTCGTGTGATAGCCGGAGGGCCGACCTTAGCTGGGGATTCGAACCGAGCAAGGAAGAATTATGGGAGGTATGCCATGACCAGCAAAGAAGTGCTTTTCAATTTACCAGCCGCCAAGAGGACCAAGGTGCGGCAGGTCCCCATCATGTGGACAGACGACGACGAGGAAGGTGTCCTATATCCCCATGAGGATGCTCTGGTAATTAAGGCAACGATGGCAAGTGCAGAGTTGCGGCGAATTCTGGTAGACACGGGGAGTTCGGTCGATATTTTGTTTAAGTCAAGTTTGGATGAGATGGGGATATCGCATGTAAAGATAGAACGGACAAACACATCTCTGAAGGGATTCGGCGGAGGGCAGTTAACTCCCCTTGGGATTGTTGAATTACCAATGACTATAGGAGAAAAACCGTTTGAAAAAACGATGATGCTGGATTTTGTCGTGGTGGAGGAGAGGAGCCCTTACCAGATGATATTAGGAAGGCCGTTCATGAGGGTAAGTCAATGCGTCGTATCCACGCACTATTTGGCGTTGAAGTATAGAATAAATGGCGTAGTGGGAATGGTTAAGGGCGACCAGAGAATGGCAAGAAGCTGCTATGCTACCGCAGCCAAGGAGACCCTACAAGTTACCTCGTTAGACAACCGAGGCGAATCTAAAAAGGGTCGCCAGGAACCTGTGGAAGGCCTGGAGGAGGTCCATATCAACAAGGACGACCCGACCCGGATAATCAAGATCGGGTCCAGGTTGAGCGAAACACTGAAGGGCGAATTAGTAGAATGCCTACGATCCCATGCCGATATTTTTGCCTGGTCCCATGAGGACATGCCAGGTATTGATCGTAAGGTGGCCTGCCACAATCAGGAAAGGGGCTAGACCAGTAAAACAGAAGAGGAGGTGCTTTAACCAGGAAAGGTATGAAGCCATAAATGCCGAGGTGGATAAGCTGTTGAAAGCCGGGTTCATAAGGGAAGCAAGGTATCCGGAGTGGATTTCTAATGTAGTATTGGTGAAGAAGGCCAATGGGAAATGGAGGATGTGTGTAGATTTCACAGATCTCAACAAGGCTTACCCGAAGGACAGCTTTCCCCTACCAAAGATAGATCAATTGGTAGATTCTACGGCTGGCCATAATCTGTTAAGTTTTATGGATGCATTTTCCGGGTATAACCAGATACCTATGGACGAACAGGATGAGGAGAATACTGCCTTCATAACAAATATGGGCCTATTCTGCTACAGGGTTATGCCTTTCGGCCTGAAGAATGCGGGTGCTACCTACCAAAGATTAGTGAATACGGTTTTCAAACCCCTGATTGGTCACACTATGGAGGTGTATGTGGACGATATGATCACCAAGTCAAAAGAACCCGGGGATCATGTGAAGCACTTGGAAGAAACCTTCGGATTGCTAAGAAAGCATCAGATGAAGCTAAACCCAGATAAGTGTGCATTCGGAGTCAGCTCAGGTAAATTCCTGGGGTTTCTAGTCAGCCACCGGGGTATCGAGGCCAATCCAGAGAAAATACGGGCGATAATAGAGATGAAGTCCCCGCGAACAGCTAAAGAGGTGCAGAGCTTGACAGGGAAATTGGCAGCCCTGAATCGGTTCATCTCGCGAGCTACGGACAAGTGCCACCCTTTCTTTCAAACTATAAAGAAAGGGAAAAAGATGGAATGGACACCAGAATGCGAGGAGGCATTTGAACAGCTGAAGGAATACCTGACCTGCGCCCCGTTATTATCGACTCCGATAAGAGGTGACCAGCTGTTCCTTTACCTGGCATTATCCAAGTGGGCGACCAGCTCAGTGTTAGTTCGGGAGGAAGAAGGAAAGCAATACCCTGTGTATTATACAAGCAAGGCTCTGGTAGATGCAGAAACCAGATATCCCACAGTGGAAAAGTGGGCATTGGCTTTAGTGACAGCAGCGCGAAAGCTGCGACCATACTTCCAGGCCCACTCTGTAATTGTGATGACTGATCAACCACTTCGACAGATGCTACAAAAACCGGACGCATCTGGTCGGTTAGTAAAGTGGTCTGTTGAGCTGAGCGAGTTCGACATCTCCTACAGACCCCGAGGAGCAATCAAAGCCCAAGCTCTCGCCGACTTCGTGGCAAACCGAGCTGGACCTAGGGAAAAGGCGCAGGAGAAAGGGCCAATAGAACAGGAGAAGTCAGTAGGGGTGTGGCTGATAATGGTCGACGGGTCATGCAGTGAACAAGGATCCGGGGCAGGAATCGTGGTGCGAAGCCCAGAAGGAACAGAGCTAGCATATGCTGTAAAGTTCGAATTCGAGGTTACAAACAATCAAGCTGAGTATGAAGCTCTCATTTCCGGACTCAGGTTGGCACAAACGCTAAGAGCAGAAAAACTAGAAATTCGAGTAGATTCTCAGTTAGTATGTAATCAGCTCAGTAATCAGTTTCAAGCAAGGGAAGAGAAGATGGGGCTTTATCTGAAGAAGGCAAGGCAGCTGATCGCACTGTTCACAGAAGTAGAGATCAAGCAGATACCTCGAGGCGAGAACTACCGAGCCGATATGTTAGCACGAATGGCCGCTGTGGCCGACCCAAAGTTGCCTAAGTCAGTTCCACTGGAGATAATGGCCTCCGCGAGCATACAAGAAGAAAGGGAGGTAATGCGAATAGACACCCTGGAATCCTAGATGAAACCCATTCTCAGCTATATCCGTGATGGCAGCTTGCCGGAAGATAAAAGGCAGGCGAGGAAATTAAAATGCCGAGCAGCAAGATACACGTTACTCGATGGGGTGTTATACCGCCGAGGGTTCACCCTGCCTCTCTTAAGATGTTTGGATGATGAAGAAGCGGATTATGTATTAAGAGAGATCCATGAAGGCATATGCGGAAATCACTCGGGTGCAAGAACTCTAGCATTCAAGGCGCTTCGACAAGGATACTTCTGGCCAACTATGCACCAGGATGCAAAAAAGGTTGCGAAGAACTGTAAAGTTTGTCAATGCTTCTCTGAGGTTCCGGCACAGCCCCCAGAAAAGTTGACTGCAATGACTTCCCCGTGGCCATTTGCTCAATGGGGAATTGACCTGATTGGCCCGTTGCCCAAAGGCCGAGGAGCGGCAACACATGCAATCGTGGCGATAGATTACTTCACCAAATGGGTGGAAGTGGGAGTTCTCAGCCAAATCACGGAGAGGAAGACGACAGATTTCATCTGGAAGAATATTATCTACAGATATGGGATACCAAACGCTGTCATCACGGACAATGGAAGACAGTTTGATAACAACAACTTCAAGGATTTCTGCAAAAACTTAGGAGTGGACCTGAAATTTTGTACGCCCGCACACCCACAGGCGAATGGGCAAGTCGAAGCAGCCAACAAGGTGATAAAAAAGCTCCTGAAGACCAGATTGGGGGAGAAGAAAGGAGCGTGGGTTGACGAGCTTCCAGGAGGATTGTGGGCATACCGGACAACTCACAGAACTGCCACTGGGGAAACTCCCTTTGCCTTAGCTTTTGGTCATGAAGCAGTAATCCCAGCAGAAATTGGAGTCGGAACGCATCGGACCGAGCACTTCAACGAAGAGCAAAATAACGAGCAGATTTGCTTGAACCTGGATCTTTTGGAGGAGAAAAGGGAAGAGGCTTCACAGAGAGTTATTCTTTGTCAGCAAAGGATCACGCGCTATTACAACAAAAACGTCCGTGTCAGACAGTTCCGAGCAGGGGACTGGGTGCTGAGAAAAGTGAATCAGAGCACTAGAGATCCTAGTCATGGTGTGCTCGGCCCCAAATGGGAAGGCCCATACAGAGTGATACAAATGACCGGACCAGGAGCATACAAGTTGGCATACCCGGATGGACGAGATGTGAAAAGGTCGTGGAAAGCCGAGCACTTAAAAAAGTATTTCCAGTAAGCAGAAAACTCAGCTAAGGTTTCCCTTTGATAAGTTACTTTTTATCCAATGCATGATAATTTGTTGTATATCCATGCATTTCGTACTTTTGTAATGCTTTCAAACTTTCAATGAAAACGAATTCGGCAAAAGATTCCTCTATCAACAAGGCCACCATATTCTATCAAGGCAAATAAGTGCCTAATCCTGCTTGGTCAATGATAGACCAGCGGACGAATCTACGAATTCTATCAAGGCAAATAAGTGCATAATCCTGCTCGGTCAATGATAGACCAGCAGACGAATCTACGAATTCTATCAAGGCAAATAAGTGCCTAATCCTGCTCGGTCAATGACAGACCAGCAGACGATTCTACGAATTCTATCAAGGCAAATAAGTGCCTAATCCTGCTCGGTCAATGATAGATCAGCAGATGATTCTACGAGTTCTATCAAGGCCAGAAAATGCCTAACCCTACTCGGTCGATGGAAGACCAGCAGACGACCAAGGAATTTTACTAAGGCAGGTAAGTGCCTGATCCTGCTCGGTCCATGAAAGACTAGCAGATGACTCCATGAAATTTCACTAAGGCGCGCAAATGCCTATTTCTACTCGTTCAATAAGTGACCAGCAAAGGTTGCACAGAAATCATACTAAGGCAAAACAGCGTCTATGTAAGTAATGTCAATATATTACAGGACCAATAGCCAAATTCTCAAAATTAAGTCGCAGAAATAATTCGCACAGCAAAATCTAGAAATAAAGATGAGCAGGAAACGCTTAAATTTTTACAGCTCAAAGTTATACACGGAATCAGTACAAAAGTAAGCCTAAGGCACGGGAGGTTCGTCAGCTCCAGTAGAGCAGGGTTCATCGATTTCAGCAGCAAGCGGATCAGCGGACATCGGACGAGCAGCGGTTTCGGGAGGAGGAGGATCAGCAGACTCTGGAAGAACAGACCCTAATTCCTGATTGACATCGGAAGAGGGGTTCCCAATCTCCGCCTCCTGCACTACCTCAGCAGGAACCTCCATCTGGCCCTCGCCATCCGGCTCCTTACTGGTTTGCTCGCCCTCGGCCATATATCGCTGCACTCCAGCCGCCAGCTTGTCCATCTGAAGCTCAGGATATTCCTGCTCGAGCACAGACATGATGCATTTATAAGTAAAAGCGACCCCAGAGTTGTACTCCGCATCGATCCTCTCATCAACATCGGCGTACTTGTCCCTCATTTCGTTCAGCTGCTCATTGAGAGACCTGACCTCTTCCTCAAAGGCTGTCTTTTGGGTGTCCCGCTCACTTTGGGTGGTCTGAAGATCAGATTTCAGATCTTCCAACTCTCTCTCAAGTTTGGTAGAATTGGATTCAGCAATGGCAACCTTCTCCTCCAGGTCCCCAACCTGCTTCTGGAGCTCCAGTAGTTTCTCCTTATTGCGATCAGCAGACTTAACCTTTTTTCTCAAATCTTGGTTGTCCGCTTGGAGCTTCTTCTCAAGGCGGATGGCCCGATTTTTATAACAAGAAACCATGCTGGCCAACCTATAAGAGACTCGTTGAACAGAACCAGCTAGCTCAGGGAGAGTCATATTCTTTATGTCGTCAATCATTTTCGGTCCCACCGATTTCTTATAGTCCCTCTGATATGGGGACAGATAATCCCCCTGATCACGAGGAGGAAGAGGGGAGGATCGACCACCCCAGCGAACACTGGTCTCAGAGCTCTTGTCAGCAGCCCTCTCCACATTGCCTTTCCGAGGCGGCGGAGGAGGCAGAGTAGGAACAGGAGGGGTTTTGGAGAGACCAGCATTGATCTTCTTCGGAGGAGGAGGATTGCTCGAGCTGGCCGTAGTTCGACCATGTTTTCTCGTCAAAGCGTTCAGGATCTGGTTGTCCATTCCAGCTGCAAAGTCAACTAAGCCCGAGCTGACCAGATTCGTTGGCGACAAAAGCTCTTGCCAAGTAGATACGTTCACCAACGCAGTTTCTACCTGAAGCAGAGGTCTTTCCTCAAGGCTCTCACCCAGGCCCCACGACTCTGAAAAAACAAACATGGTTAAGGAAACCGATAAGTATCAGTTGGGGGAAACATGTATAAGCAAAATGAACAACCTGGGGTGACAAAATGTGTAGGGACGTGAATATCGCCGCCAAGCTGACGAGCTGCTGGACACCAATTTCCCCCAGCAAAGAAGAATTTATTCTTCCAGTTCTTGCAAGAAGAAGAGAAACCGATGATTGGTTTTCTCTTCGCGGAACTTGACATGAAGTAATACCAACCAGCCTCCTTCGGGCTACTCCTCAATTGGTACAAGTGTTTTACCTCAACAAGAGAGGGCTCCTCAGATCCACACCTCTCCCACAACACAAACATAGATGAGAGTACCCTCCACCCATTTGGATGCAGCTGACCTGGGGCCAGGTGCATACCACCTAATATCTTAGCAAAATAGCGCTGGAGGGGCAGCCGAGCTCCCAATTTAAAGCACTCCAAATGCATAGTCACGAAGCCGTGAGGAGGTCAGCTCAAAATATCACTTTTCCCAGGAACCAGTAGGGTAACATCGTCGGGAATTTTATAAAGAGCCCTGAGCGTAGACAAATCATCCATGGTGGTGGCGCAGGCCGTATAGTCAATAGGGTAGGAATTCGCCTCCACCCTATGTCCAAGATTCCTCTTCTTAGGAGGTGGGCTCGGCTCGGAGCTACTTTCCTCATCATTTCCCGTCTCCTCTGACGACTCAGCCCCAATTGAGCTGCGGCTCTCACCCGAACTCGACGCAGGGCCACCCCTGTTCCCTACTAACTCTAACTCAGGGGAAGGTGAAAGAGCCAGGGGGAGAGGACTACCAGGGGTATTCCTAGGACTAGAGGGACCCACATCACGGGAAAGGTGTAAAGGGTCGCTAGGTCCAAACAAGTGGGGGTATGAGTCCTCCACTTCCTCATCACTTTCAATGACAATCGTTTTTCCCCTCCGATTGGACATACCGGAAGGTTGCAAAAGGGACACACAGATGTTCGGGAATATGGACAAACGACAAGCAAATAATCCGCAACACAGAACCCAATCGACGATAAAAAAAAAAAAAAAAAGGGTTGAAGGCTATACCTGAAACAAGACCGGCACTGGTGATGTCGTGGCACCGGAGAAAATACTTGACGGAATTCAACCAATACACAGAGTATGTGACAGAGGCGAAGGGGTTGCCAAATGAGGAAGAAACAGAGTAACAAGGGACGAAAACGGCCTGTATTTAGGGATTCAAAAGTAAAAGGGGGAAAACGAAACGTTTGAAGTACTAAGGGTGCCAGCTCATTTACCGCATATCGAGGAAAAACACCCCGTCGTTTCAAATTTCAAACGTGAAGAAAGATCTGGAATCGCCACGTCAGTTACTAAAGCAAGAGGCCGAACGAAACACCAGCCCAGATACATAATGGACTTGCCCAGAAAAACCCATGCTCAAATCGGAACCTCTTCAAACAAGAGGGGAGAAAGCCCCGGACCAGCAAGACCTGGATCTCAAGTTTCTACTCTCAACTCGCTTCACTCGCACGACCAGAAACTGGGGGACTGGTGTTGAACCAATAAGAATATCACCCCAGCAATGCCGTTCGTTCCACCGCGGCACAATTCGCCCCAGCCATTTATTCCGAGCAGAGGAGATCACCAGCCGAAGGAGCATGCCGACCAAGGACGCATATACCAAACAGGCGCTTATCCCCCAAAACTCGGAAGCACAGTCCCACGATGTCGCAACAGTCGCGTCAGACCCGGAACTGTTGAGAGGAACACGGTGACCCATGATCGCATACAACACGGCAGTTAAAACCCAGTAAGAAGCGGCAACTACGGAGAGAGAGGAAATGGGGGTAAAGGAAAACGTAGAACCGCGGCTATAAAAAGGGGAAGAGATCGATAAGGAAGGGGGACAGAAAAATTTGGAGAGAGGGGAAACTCTGCCAAAATACAACCAGACTTATCGTTACTGTTTTTCTTTCTTTTTGGCGAGATCATTCTGAGTGACTTTTTGAGTTTTCTACACTCTTTGTTTTCCCGTAAACACCTTGATCTGACTTAGGCATCGGAGGGTTTACGCCGGCAAAACCACCGGCGTCTCTGATCTGTGCTTCGTGGGTGCAGGTTTCTAGTTACCGAGGCAAGAGAAAATTGTCACAGCAAGGAAACCCAAAATTAAACTCAACCGACATAAATACGTTGATGGTAATCTCTGCTATCTAGCCGGGATCAGGACGAGCAGATTTCAGCATCAACAATTGATAACTATAAGTAAATATTTTTATTTTCTTTTTTATTATCTCATTATAATTGGTATTTGATAATTACTCTTTAAGTTTTGTAATTTCATTTCCTAATTGATAATGATAATGACTCTTTAATTTTTTAATAATTATACAAAATTTAAATTAGTGTTTGAGATTCTTGACACAATTAATAAATAAGTCTCTTTCATAACAATTAAAAATATTATTACTTATTTCCTTAACACGAAACACCAATCCAAATCATCACATCACTCGTATAAATTACGAAGTTACGACAAACAAGAAAGATTAATATAAAACAAAATCATCAGACCGGGATGCCTATTTCTTCAAATCATTGGAATTATTTTATTAATAAATAGAAATACACGGACTTCCATGTTAAAATATTAACAAATTTGAATAAATTAAAGAGTATACAGTTGAATTCCCTCTCAATTGTAGCAGGCAAAGTTTGCCAGCCCCATAAATAAAAATTTAAAATATACATAGAACAAGTAAATAAGACACAGAATAAAGCTCTGACCTTTCCATCAGTATTCTTCTTCTTCTTCGTCTTCTGATCTGATAAGAACTTATATCAAAGATTGTCTGATATTCTCGATATTTTGTTCTTTCATGGCTGAAAGGTTAAAGAAAAATTATTTTGAGGTGTTGGGTTTGTGCTGTTCGTCAGAGGTTCCACTTGTTGAGAGGATTCTGAATTCACTTGATGGAGTTGAAGAGATTTCGGTGATTGTGCCAACGAAAACGGTGATTGTAGTTCATGATACCCGACGCATTTCCGAGACCAAAATTGGTATGTGTCGTGCTGCCATAAATAAGAAGTAATTAAATATACTGCAAATGAAGCAATATTAGCACAAATGGATACTTTATTACTCTTTTCAATCATTAATTAATTTTTTTTTTTGGATTTTTGTATTGCATGAGAATTGAAGTTTATATTTACTGGGCTATCTTTGGGATTAACACGTTTACTAGTTGTCGCTAGTGGTTTCTCAAGAATTCAGGTGGACTATTGTATTATCAGTTATATTAAGGATTCTAACATTTAAATTTTAATACTATTTGTTATTAAGATGAATTTTATAACTTATACAGTTACTTAATTGTCATTCAAAAAATAATGTCATATCAATTGAGACTCAAATTTAAATTTACTTATTGAATATTTAGTATTGCTCTTACATTATATTTTTTTATTGATAATTATAGAATAAAAAATATCATGTAACTAAATATTCACCATATATATGGTTACAAATGCAATGCACGCATGAAATTATAAAACATATGGCCACAACCCTGACATGACTTATCATCCCATTACTATGGACAATGTTTTTTTTTTCGGTGTATTAAATGGACAACGTTATTATTTATGTTACACTTTAGACTTCTTTTCCTGAATTTTTTACTCATTTAAATTACTAAAAGTCCACTAATTAGTTTCTACATAACTATTATCGATGGTAGTACTGATGAATTTTTTTCAAAAAACTTAATTATAAGTGATGTCCATTTGGACTTTAATGTTCTCCTGGTCTGATATAGGGACTCTTCCATGTCTCTTTCGTGCGGAATGAAATTCAATAACTCTATTAATTAATATTAATTAATTTGGAGAAGGAACAAAACACCCTACCCAATAAAGAGACTTTTTTTCCCCCAAACTAATGTATGTACTATAAGTGATGGCTTAAACGTGCTCCTCTAATGGGAACTGGAAATTATAGTTAGATATTTCTTAGCCAAATTTTATTATTTACAAGGTTGACACAACTTGGGGATATGTCTATAGCATTGGGCATGACTGTTGTAATTAGTAGGAAGGAAAATTAAGCTATATAGAATTTGCCACTTGTAAATGCTCCCAAGTATGCTTACAAGTATTTGAGTCAAAGGTGATGTTATTGTGAGTATTGATACGAAATCTTTTGTGGTTTAATGCCAGTTGAGGCACTGAATAAGGCAAGGCTGGAGGCTACTGTTAGACCAGAGGGGAAAATGAAATCTCAGAAGAAGTGGCCCGCCCCATCAGTCATGGCTTCTGGATTGTTACTTGCACTATCATTTCTAGGATATATTTATTATCCATTGCAATCTTTGGCTCTCGCTGCATTCATCTTTGGAGTCCCTGCAATATTAGTAAGAAGCGTAGCATCAATTAAGAGCCTCACTCTTAATATAAATGTTCTTGTTCTGATGGCAGGTAATCCTCCTGAATTTCGTCAATTCAAATTGAAGAAAGGGTTACTATTTTTTTCATATTTTGTTTGGTAATGTGCAGCTGTGGGAACTCTTGCTCTTGGAGATTATGTGGAAGCTGGTTCTATTGTCTTTTTATTCTCTATTTCTCAGTGGCTTGAGTCGGTAGCAAGCTACAAGGTCTGGTTCCATCTTTCTCAGTCAACGTGCCTGTTTGGTATCATTTGATTTTCTGTTTCCGAGTTTTTTTTTTTTTGAGGTTTTGTGTGCGGAGGGGGGGGGGAAGAGGGGAGGGGGAGGGAAGAGGATAGAAAATGTTTGGTATTGTTGTTTGGAAACAACTTACAGCTAGAAAATGGATCTTACCCTCTTTAAGTTCTGAAAGCAGTCTGCAACCATTCTATTTTTTTCTTATTTCTCCTCTCTATTTCTGGTCCTACATCATTTGTATCTTCAATAGCTGTTCTGAAATTTGAATTTTGTATATAATTCATAGGCTATGGCCGCCATGTCATCTTTGACAAGCATGGCTCCTCAGAAGGCCGTAATTGCCGAAACTGGGGAACAAGTTGATGTGAATACAGTGAAGGTGAATACAATCCTTGCCGTCAGGGCCGGCGAAGTAATTCCCATTGATGGAATTGTTGTTGAAGGTAAATGTGAGGTGGATGAGAAAACACTGACCGGAGAGTCGTTCCCTGTTGTCAAAGAACAAGATTCTCCTCTTTGGGCTGGCACCATCAATTTGGACGGTTAGTTCTTTCACACTTTAATATCTTCATCAATGTTACAATCAAGAGATTTGACTGCTTGTGTATGTATCTGATCTTTCTCAGGCTATATCAGTATAAAAACTACTGCATTAGCAAAAGACTGCGTGGTCTCAAGAATGGCAGCACTAGTAGAAGAGTCTCACAAAAAGAAGTCACGAGCTCAAACATTTATAGAAAGCTTTGCAAAGTACTACATCCCAGGTTAGTTTCCGTTTTTGTATTCTTTCTATGATCTCTAAACTGCATAGCCATGGTTAGGAAATTTGTCCAAGCAAACTGAAGCTTCTCCAGGAACTTTTCACGCTATTTTTTATTTTTCTCTCAGCGGTCTTGTTGATATCAGTAGCTTTTGCTCTGATTCCTGCTGCTGTGGGAGTCCCCAATGTAAGGCACTGGTTGTACTTGGCAATAGTTGTTCTCGTTAGCACATGCCCATGTGCACTTATTCTCTCAACACCAGTTGTGATTTTCTGTGCACTTTCCAAAGCTGCGACAACAGGACTTCTGGTCAAGGGTGGCAATTATCTTGAAACTCTTGCGAAAGTTAAGATGGTGGCATTCGATAAAACTGGGACAGTAACAAGGGGAGAATTTACTGTGACAGATTTTCAATCTATCTGTGATGGTGTTAGCCTCGGCACATTGTTGTATTGGTACACTTAGCTCTCACACATTTCAGAGTAGATAAATTTCTGTGTTTCTTCAAAGCTAGAGTCACTGATTTTGGGATTATTTGCAGGGTTTCAAGTATTGAGAGCAAATCTAGTCATCCAATGGCTGCTGCATTAGTTGATTATGCAAGGTCATTAGCTATTGAGCCAGTGCCTGAAAATGTGGAGGATTTCCAAAATTTCCCAGGAGAAGGAATTTTTGGGAAAATCCATGGAAATGAAATTTACATAGGAAACAGGAGAATTGGTCCGAGAACTGGTTGCAGTAAAGGTAAGAGGCTTCAATAGCTCTATTTTTATAAGCTTTAAGGGGGAAAGAAAAAAAAAACTTTATTTTCTTGTTTCATATCACTAAAGGTTGAAATTTCAGATTCAGTTGTAGAAGCCAAATGTACGGGAGGAAAGACAAGAGGGTATGTGTACTTAGGAGCAACTCCAGTTGGAACATTTAGCCTCTCAGATTCTTGTCGGTCTGGGGCTCTGGAAGCGATTAAAGATCTCAAATCATTAGGCATTAAAAGTTTCATCCTCACCGGTGATAGCCATGCAGCAGCCTTGTATGCACAAGATCAGGTGTGCATGGCTAATAATATCCATGTTATTAATTGACATAATCTAAGCTTGAACTTAAAATTAAATTAACAAGAGAAGAATTTCTTTTCTTTGGTAGTTGGATCATGCATTCGACATGGTCTATGCAGAGCTTCTACCTCAACACAAGGCAGAATTAGTTGAGTTGTTGAAGAAAGATGGAACTACGGCCATGGTTGGAGATGGCATCAATGATGCCCCCGCTTTAGCAGCAGCCGATATTGGCATCTCAATGGGGATTTCAGGTTCAGCACTAGCCATGGAGACCGGGCATGTAATACTAATGTCAAACGACATTCGGAAAATACCAAAAGCTATCAAGCTAGCCAGAAAAGCTTCAACAAAACTCATTCAGAATGTCACTCTTTCAGTCACCGTTAAAGGTGCTGTCCTCGTATTGGCAGTTGCAGGCTACCCGTTAGTGTGGGCAGCAGTTCTCACTGATGTTGGGACATGCTTGGTTGTGATCTTGAACAGCATGTTGCTTCTGAAAAATAACCCAGAGGAGGAAGGAGGGTTTTCGAAATCCAAGTACGGGACCTTTTCCTTGTCGTGCAAGAAAGATGAAGATAAAGAAGCACTTAATGTGAAGAACTGCAGAAGCAGATGCTGTGAGGCGACGTCTGCCAAAGACATGGCATCAACAAGTTTGCACGGCCAGACCGGTCCCAATCCTTGTTGTTTAAGCTCGAGCTCGTGCAGGAAAGATAGAAGCACAAGTTCAACTGGATGCCAAGGGGAAAATAAAAGAGTTGCAAGGGGCGGTAAGGCAAAGAAATGTGGTGATCGATGTTGTGATATAGAGGCTGGTGTTACGACTTAGGAAACTTGGGTAGTTTTTTTTTTTCTTTTCAAATCTGAATAATTTGTTTTTTAAAAATATTTTATTCCAACATTATTGGCAATAAGGAAACATACTGTTCTAAGAAAACAAAATTTATGTTTTAAACTAAAAATATTTTGAATAATAATTTTAAATTTAGCAAGAAGGGTGGGTTAAATGAATTGGTTTCAATAACATGATAATGGTAATTAATGGGTTCGGATTTGTATTTTTGACCCAAATAAATTAATGGATGGGTTTTGGTATATGTAATTTAACACGATACGATAAGAATGCGACATGAAACCTCTCAAACACGGCTCGTTGCTAGGCCTAAGAAATATCAACATTGCTTTTTTAGTTTTTTATTTTTTTAATCCATCACATTAGTTTTATTATTTTTGTAAATTATACCATCAATCCGAAACTGCTTTTTTTTTTCCTTAATTTTTATAGGGGATAGGAATGAGTATCTCCATTTCTATATGAGAATCCTGATTTATATCTGTTTAAGCCTACATCATATAAGAACTAGCAAAAAAAATACACAATTGATATCTTGCACCATAGCTAACCCATTGCCATCCCCACTTAAAATGGAAATTTAATATTATTAAGAAAATCTCAAAAAATGAATAGTAAAAAATTTGACGATTTTTAAAATTGAGCAATACTGAATCCTGCCAAATTGAAGGAATAATTCAAGTTACGCATTACTAAAAATGACGAGAACGAATTAGGACTAGGGAGTATATTACATCTCGTACAATTTGTTATTAATTTACTCCAATATCTCAAAATAAACAAAAATATATAATCACGCTTTTATTTTTATAAACAACAATCATACAGAAAACACCTATACACTGTAAGTCAAGTTAAATATGTGAATTTTAAAGGTGTGAATAGAATAAATACTTTCGCACGCAGTTTCAAGTTTGCAAATAGGACTTTTTTTTTAACTCGTTCTTAATATTAGTTGTGAAATTTCGCTAAACAATAAAATATTTTTACAGCTGACCCAGACGTACGATGCTGCCTCCCTGTTTTGATATCATATTAGAAAAGATATTGGCCCAAAAAGTTTAACCTAATTGATAAGAGCTCAAAAGTAGTATTAAAGACAAATCAGATTCAAGGGGAGATAAACAAGAAGAAAGTTAAAAGAACTTCTTCCAATAGAGCATATTCCATTGAGGTATGTACCTTCAACTGGGCAAAAGAAAGGTGATCTACTATCACAAATATGAAATTAAAACACTATGAGATCACAAACTGAAGCATTGATGATCAATTCGATAACTTCTTAATAAGGCAATAGCAACTTCTTTCGGCACTTGTACATAAAAGTAAAATACATATAATCAGATTTGTTCAAAAATAAATGACGTTATATATCTCAAAGAACAAAAATTAACTGCATTTTATTCGAAAGATGCAAAGTTGAGAAAGGTGTCTCTAGAAATGGAGGCATCAAGAGCCAACCATAAATAGTATGAACTCACCTATGTATTTCAAATTCCAATGGCATCAAGGAGTTCCGAGTGTTGAGAAACCGAAACCAATGAGTTAGCAACAATGGCGCCGCTAGCAGCAACTGCAGGGACTCCGATGCCCGGGAAAGTAGAATCACCACAACAATAGAGCTGCGGAATGGGAGTTGAATGCCCAGGAAACGTTTCTTTACCAGCCTGTATCGCTGGCCCGTAAGTTCCTCTATTCCTTCGAAGAAACCTTTGATGTGTTAATGGAGTTCCAACCAATTTCACATCACACTTGTCCTGACTAAAACCTGGACCAAGTGCACGCTCCACGGCTCTCCAAATGACCTGGATTATGAAAATTTTTGAGAAATGCTTAAGGAAGTAACAGGATCAAAAAGTTTTTCCAGGCAGAAGATTGATTCAATTGAGAGTGACTAAGTCAGGAGATTACACAATATTTCAAATCACTTAATATTTTCACTAAGTGCGAATATTTACTGAAATTACGGTGATTTCTGAATATTTATTAATATTACAGTGATTTAATAACCTTTACAGTAGATATCATTTGATATATTAGTGCAAATGCTTGTGACAACCAAAAGACCCAAGTGTTTTCCCCAAGGCACTAAAAGCTAGCATACAGTTCAATCATATTCATTCTAATGAGTACAATATCTAGATATTTAAAGAGCTTTGAGAATCATTTGAGTCACTGGTTATACATGAGCAAGCTTTCAGCAAAATTGAGTTTTCAAAATTTTGAAGTTCTATTTTACCAGAAAAAGCAACATGAGAAAGGCCAATATCAACAAGCTATATAAGTACCTCAGATCTTTCGGCTTTGAGTTTTTTGTATTCAGCACTTCTAGGATCAAGCCCTTTCCACAATTCAAACGGTTCAGTTCCTGGTGTATAAGCATGTAACACATGTTTCCCAGGGGGTGCCAGATCTGGACTTAACACGCTTGGTACAGAAATTAAAACAACATTTTGATCAGCATCGACTCCTCGGTCCCAGTCATTCACAACTATATGATGAATCCCCAAGTCCTCTCGTAAACCCTGGTCAGTAAGACATTTTGAATATAAATATAAGATGCTGGACACAAAAATCAGAATAAAAATGGGTTGATGCATAGCACTAGAAACTACAAAGACAAAAAGGTAAAGAACTATTACTTTGGCACAATCAATGGTAAAAGAAAAGACAAACCAAAACATTCTTCAGGTTGAAGGAGCCCTAAGGATGCAGAAGACACAAAAGGCATTGAGAACTTTCGAGTTGTCTCAAATCATACCTTATAATATGGTGTGTCTATGCTAAACTGTAAGTGTCTTTCCCTTCTCTTTTCCTTTAATAGAAAATGAAGCTGTTTAAACATTCAAGTCAACAGAGGGCCTTCATGATGGTCCTACATCTAAGACGCCATCTTCCTAATTTGGGATTTTCAGGCTGTCATCATGGTTCTGGACATTGATACCAGTTATGTTGCAGGGCTTTTTAAATCAGTTTATGCATTCCTGAAGGCTCAATAGTTAACACATGGTCTTGCTTGATTCGCTATATGACAAATATGTGTGGCATGGACTTCTTGATGCACACTTAGATTTACTGAGATCAGTTGCTGAGATTCACATTGTGGAGTCACTCACCTCTGCATCAAACCCCAAATGAAGATGCATAAACGATTCACATTGTGGAGTCATATCAATCCTATCTCGGTAGGACTTTGGAACAACTTCCTTAGGTAACAGCTTTAACGTGTCCCACATAGATGCATTACTGACAACAGCCTTTCTAGCACGTATAAACTGCAGCATTTCAAAACGTCTCTCCATTAATAACACAAAAAACACATAATTCACTTGAGATTAGTCTTAGAACTCCTTTTTACCACAAAAAAATCGACTTACTTGACCGCTGCTTAGCTTGACTCCGATGGCTCTATCATTTTCAACTACTATCTTTTCCACATGACTTCTCAGTGAAAGTCGTCCACCAAACTTCTCTATTCCCCGGACAAGAGCATTAACAAGAGCCCCACTTCCATGAAGGGGGTACTCCAGAGAGCAACCTGGCTTGTACCATTCTGCAAACATGTAAACCTGAAAAGGATTGGAAAAAGAAAGATGAGGTCATATATACACAGGCATTATCTATAGATAAAAATTACTATGATTTCATAACAAGAACATGAATAGAGATATCATGTTAACAGTATACCAGACACATAAGCGCAATATATAACAAGATTTTCATTTCGGTGAACGAAATTATGATAAATTAATCTCACATTGTTTTACAGTACATAATGTGTTGACCACTGTAGTCATTTTCTCTTTGCACAAGTGACCAGCAGCATACTCATGCTGACAACTTCAAACACACTAAGGAAACAGCAGTTATAATCATTCATAGTATATCCAGATTTAATTCCCTTCAGGAAAAAAACAATTACATAATAGTTACCATCTCTGCTGAGAGTATACCATTAGATTTCACCCCTGCAAGCAGGAAAGCCAGAAGATCTATCCAGTTCCGTAAAAATGGGTCTTTAAGCTCCAATGAATCAATAATTTCTGAGAATGGTCTGAGAAGTTTCGTTGCACCCAAAGCTCCCTGAGGTCCCATTTGAATAAATGATTTCAGCAGAGAAGGTGCATATCTGGCTGCAGCAGTTGAAAGAACACCAAGATCACCTCGGATAGACAAAGGAGGCAGAGCCGTTGCTGTTGCAGACAATGGAAGTATTGCATCCTGAAGAAGGGTTGCATTTTAAATTGGGAAATAAGTGGAGAATCAATTCAAGCATTGTTAATACAATAGATTGTTGATGAATTACCAAATTTCTAGAACAATAATCGCATATGAAGAAACTCCCGGGATGTGTTAAATTTCTATCACTACTCAGAGGATGCATTTAAAGAGTCCTCACGTTTATTTAAGTAAACATTAACCTTAATCATTATGGTATTTTAATATCCTCAGGCAAAGAAGGTAGGAAACCTTTTGGTTAGCTTTAGTTCTCCAATGCAAAAACAAAAGGACATAATTTGATAATTTGTAAGTGAATGTGATTATAAATATGAGAGAAACAGAAATAATGGTACCCACAAGAAGTTTTTTCCACTCTTGCACAGCACGCTTGCTAGCATATTTATCCAGGTCCTGAGGGAAAAATTAAAAATTCCACTGAGCTCCATACTGCAGCATAATTCGCCCAAAACTTTCAAAGGGAAAAAGAATTCGAATACAGAAGTGCAGCACGCAATATTTGATGGAACAAATATAGCTACCATGCAAGTATATTAATGAGTAATTGCAGTTGCTCATGATTCCATGCGACTCAAGTGTAAGAGTAATGCTCATATCCTTTTTTCTTTTGGCTTGTATCCTAAGGGTCTTTCTGTTTTAGAACACATGCTACTACATGACTTTTGAGACAATAAACAGATAACAAAGAGAAGGCACCTTATAAAATTCTGTGGGGCCAATACGCGACAAGAATTCACCTTCAGGTATGTAAACCATCCAAGAGTCATATTTGGCACATGGAAGTGACTCCCCCAATGCATCCAAAACCTGAAAATCATAAAAGTTGCCACCCTTTTAATAGAATTATTTAGCTCTATGACTCCATAAAGAGCCTAATCAATATCACTTCGTTAACTACAGAAAAATTATATGGTTCATCAACTAGTTTCTGATTGTTCTCATATAGGTTCTCGACTGACTAAGAAAAGATGGATAGAATAATTATTTTATCAACCTGTGCAAGCGGATTTGCCTGAGGACCTCTTGACTGGAAACCAGAGAATAAAGATGGCCCTGAATCAAACTCATAGTCTTTAATCTTGAAAGAATGAGCAGCACCTCCCGGTTGATCATGACTCTCTAGTACAAGAACTTCTTGCCCATACCTAGCCAAAAGGCCTCCGCAGCACAGCCCACCAATACCACTGCCGATAACAACAATATCAGCCTCTGGCTTCCCTGCACCTCATGCCACAATTATTTAACAAAATGCCAATTCAAGACCCCATATAAAATGAACTATAAGATAATGCAATGGCATTGCCATCACAGAACCAGGAATTCAGGACAGAATATATACAACTGATAGTTTGATTCACGCGACAAATAAGGAAAACAACTAACTGCGAGTTCCTACTAAAACATATGGCCTGTATTCACCTAAGTACCTAACTTTTATGTCTCGTTGCGAAGAATGTGTTATCCGACCAGAAAATTGATTCAAATTCAAAGTCTTGAAATTACAGTAACTGGTATCCTTTTCTTTCTTTTGATTGCATTACTCAGCCACATAACTAAAATTTAGAATTCATTTTTGTTCATTATAAGATCTTATACGTGCATAAATACTTAAAATGGCACACACAAAAAATACAAGCATAACTCGACGGGTGCTACTAAGAAGAAATAGAGACCTGGGAAGCTATTCTTTTCTAGGAGGAGAGAGCCTCTAGAGGAAGCGTCCTGGCCGTTGGAGCTTCGCGCCAAAACAGATTTTCTGACCGTTGAGGATTTGAAATTGGGAGGGCGGAAACGGTGGAGGTGAGGATGAGTTGGCAAATAACTCAATGCCATGAAATGTGTTTGAAAGGAATTGAATCCCGAGAATGAGAGCTTCAGAGATATTGAAAGACGATTCAATTATCTTTAATTATTTGGTTCACCGTTTCTCTACTTACTAAATGATAATGACTTATTGCTTTGTAGTTCTGATACTGGCCACGTCTGTACCCACTGTCTGGCTCCATCTTTTTGTATTTTTTTAGACTCAATCGAAAAAAACAAAATGAGAAAATAAAATAAACTCAATCGCTGTAACACACACAGAGTCCCCTTTTTTTTTTCTAATTTACACTAACATATTTATTATCACATAAATTTTCGACCTTCTGTACTAAAATGGATATTAGCCCACTTCCAGAAAAAATATTTCTTCCAGTTAATCTACATGAGCACAGAAAATTTATAAAATTTCTTAAACATTTTGTACCCAAAAAGTACACGAAGAATGATTTATATTTAGTATTATAATTAAACGAATTTCTTAAATTAATAACAGTTATTTCTTTATTATTTTCTTGAAATTATTATTTCAAAATTATATTTACTATGTATTATCAAATCATTTTTTATTTCACTTCAAAAAAAAATTCAGTTTTTATTTTATGACTACAATTTTTTTTCCCCACAATATCTTTGACTAAAAACCATGTGTCCACAACAGCTCCGCATCAAATAAGGCATTCGCCTCCAACCAAACTTTCAAAATTAAGCAAAAACAAAAGGACTCGTATTACTACAATACCAACATACCCACACACACTACACACAGGCCGAGAAAGAAATTCAGCACCATCATCATCTGTATAAATAGGACCAATATCATGTTAAATATTTCAGCCACACTGAAAAATACAAACAAAACAAGACAGACCCGATTAGCAGCTTCTACTAAACTCCATCCTTTTTACTTTTTTTCTCCAAAGTCACTCCAATGCCAATCAGTGAAACAAACTCAAAACATGCTGCTGGTTTTGGAAAAGGCCCCAGCTTTTAATCTATTTTAGGCACAAAACCATTTATAGAGAACCTTATGAATGTCAAGGAGGGCTATAGATAAATGCTCCCCAGTCACTTATGGCAGACCGCGACTGCTGAAATTTTGGTCTGCAATTATATTTACAGTTCCAGCTAATGGAAGAATCCACCTGCCAAAAGCAGAATATCCCAGTACCTATACAGAGTCAATGGCAAGATTGAGGATGTCCTTCACTCCCCCAGCAAAACACCTCCTAAAGGTCACCATGATGATAACTGTGGTATTATATAGGACTGTAAAAGATGATCTCGCTTTTCTTTGTCTTTTTCCTCCTATCCGAGCCATTTGTTACCAAGATCGGGATTCTTCAACCCACCATGTATTTAATTACATTGGTATCTGAACCAGTCAGGTTAACTAAACCTTTCCTCTTTATCACTGCTGAAACATTGTCTACACCTCATCAAGTGTGAAGCAAACCAAGACAGTCTCCACAAAACAGCAAGTGCATGCTCCAAATTTTCAAAATGGATAAGCAGTTCACTGCAAAACAGTAATAAATTAAAAAATGGAAAATCAACCTTAACAAAAGACTCATCTTTGGGTGGGATTATTTGCACACCAAAATCTACTTTGAATACTCTTACTCTACAAACTCATCCAATACATTTCAAAAGGTATTTTCTACTCTGTATACTCTTTTACATGTCAAAGTTATCCTTCATTAAAATTATTCCATTAACTAATTATTTTCTCTCTACAACCATAAAATATTCACAATTCTTATGTCATATTGCATTACGTAATAATTCCCAAAGCTTATTAAGATTCAAGATTAGTGTTGTAACTCCTTAGATTCAGATCAAGGTTCAGATTTGATACTAGGCCTAGCCATATACATAAATGGTGTTGTAACTCCTTAGATTCAGATCAAGGTTCAGATTTGATCGTAGGCCTAGCCATATACATAAATATTCTTTCAAATGCAAAATATGTTGAATGTGGGACATATACATATTCCTTCGATCTTGGAGGTCACTCAATATAATCCAAAGCAATAAAAAGCCAAATCCAATTCAATATGATCCCATCAATCTGATTAAAATAAAAATTTACAAACAAAAATCGTCAATTACTCTCCACAGTTCTAGTTATTAACAATTGAAAACATTTTATATATATATATATATGGTTAAAAAAAAATTGAAATTTGAATATAGAAAACAATCATAGCTCGCAATTAATACTCTGTGTAATTGTGTATTTATAGTTATACCATTTTTTTTAAAGGAAAATCAGGTTTTTTCTTTAGCAAGTTAAATAAATCAGGTTTTTTCTTAAGCAAGTTAAATAAATCAGGTTTTTTCTTTAGCAAGTTAAATATAAAAGCGATATGTAGCTTCTTTTTTTTTTTAAATAAACAAAATAAAAATTAATCAGTTGGATTGCTTTATATATGATTTTAACACATAGATCCATAAACCAATCCAATAACATTGGATTTTCCATTTTGCAATCCAATAAATCCAATCAAAAGGTTCTGCTTTGGATTGGATCGATTGGTTTGATTGGATTGGATCTTGAACACCCCTAATTCATTTATCAAGAAATTGGTCAAGGATGTGGTGAACAGCGACCAAGGAGATCATGGAAAGGCACAAACAAGCTACCACATTTTTATGGTTAGTTAAATATTTCAATAAAGAGCCCATAAAGCTTCTGCATTCATTTAGCATAGAGATACTTGAAAAAAAAATGAAGAAATGATTCTTAACAAGTAAAGACTTACCATTTTAGGTACGCTAAGAACCTGAACTTGACTTCTGAACCCAGACTTGTTTCTGAAAAATCAGTGATAAAAAATCAAAATAGTTGTCACACATTTAGGTAAAAAAGAAACAAAAAGACAGCACAAAATCAATATCATAAAAAATATCTGATTACCTCATGGGAACCATATCCAGAAGCACCACCTCTTCTTAAAGGCTTTCCCTCACTCATAACAGGCGAACTGTCATCCTTAACATGGGTTGGCCCTCGACGACCAATATGTCTATGGGATCCTGCATAAAATCAAACATGCAAGTTGTCTCATTCCAATTCCAAATGCTCATGAAGAAAATCAGCACAAGAGATCATATACCAGCAACCTCTAGAACTACCAGGTTTCAAACACCGAAACTATCCATTATCCACAGAACCAAAAACTAACCATTGTCTACAGAAGAATGACTGCTACGTCCACTACCAACAGCTTTAACTTCTCCACTCCTCATATTTGACAAGTCAAATTTCCCATCGCCAAGATTCCCTGGAAATCATATACAGAAAAATCAAATAAATTAAAAAAGTTTGACAAAAGATGCTCCATTTCTATTCTTCCCACACAGATTATAATAAATATTTCAGATACAGTGGGTGCATGTCTAAATTATATACATATTTCAGATACATGGGTGCACATCTCCCTGCATATGTATTTGGATAGTGTAGCAGTAACCAATTAGCACAGTAGTATAATCACAAAGCAGTATTTGCGTACCGATTGATCCCAACAAATTCACTGAAATAGCAGCCCTACCTTCTGAAGAATCCACTGCTGACAGTGAAAGTTGAGATGCAGATGATGACAAAGACTCATCACTTTGATACGATCCATCTGAACGTCGAAGTGTCCACGCGGCACGATCAGGTCTATCCTTGTTTCTGGTGCGTCTTTCCTGCTTCTCACTGTGCATGTCATTCACAATAACCTTGTCATCAGAAACCCCATTTGTGTCCTTCATAACCAACTGCGATGGCCGAGGAGGTCGTTTGTCCTTTTCTAGATTTGATATTTGCTGCTCAGAATGAAGTCCAGAAGCCTGATTTTGACGAGCATCCTTATTCAAAAGTATGCCTCTAATTATTCTCCCACTGTTTTCACGTCGCTGGTTCTGCTTCAGAACAGGTGAACTGATTATGTTTTTAACTGAAGCACTCTGCTGATGTGACACACTGCCAGGCACCTGGAGAAGGAAAATGGTTAAGTGATACAAAGTTACAACTTGAAAATTTAAAATACAATGGATATCTTATGCAGTTCATAAAACACAAGCATGAAGATTCACATAGAGGTTCATTAAAGATTCCAATTCCAAGACAGACATGGAATTCGACCAAGTGCTATCAACGAATTGAGGGTTATAATTGTCAAACGAATACAAATAAGAAATTTCAGGTTAAAATTCTCTAATTTTCCTCATTGATTTCGCAAACCCCTCATCTCACACATAAACCTTTAATAGATATAATTTCAGAAATTTATGCCATTGCTACTCACAAAATTCCTAGATGCTCAGAAAATGTGGAAAAAAATGATAATAACAATTACAAGAGCATTGGGGATATGTAATACACAAGACCATGCTGGTCCAATGAATAGCTAGGTATTCTAAAATCTTAGTACTAATAAAGTAACTGATAGAGTGAAAATACAATTCATCATTGCCAACTAACATTGCAAGTGCATGATTGGATCAGCAAGGTAAATAGGAAAAAGAAATTGAGAATAGAAACAAAATAATCTTCACTAATACTAATCACCATATCCAATGGAAAATTCCCATCACTCAATTACATCCCTTTCCCTTATCTGTGCCTTTGTTTTTCTTTTTCAGTACATCTAAAATATGAACCAATCACATCCATTGCAAAAAGAAAATAAGCCCTGAGCACCATATATACCGGAAAGGTAACCCAAGTAATCAGGCCCTGTAAGATGAAAGTAACAAAAAGCTTACCTGAGAAATTTCTCGTTCTTTCCCTTTAAGAAGCAGCACTTTCTTTTTCCCACCATCACTATTAGCAGGAACTCCTGAAACAAAAACATTATAAGGTAAACAAGACTTGCAAAAGATTATGATGCATAAATCAACTCATCCACAGGAAGATTCACATGAATTAACAGACTGTGTTAAATGTGTATGTGTGAATGGACGATTAATGGAAACAGTTCCTGAAACAGCAGTCTGAAACTCACAAATTACTACTAAAAACAACATACACAAGAAATAAGTTAGTCATGGGAAGACGACCAAAGAACATATACATATGAAAAGAAAAACTAACTAAGCCACTCCAAACACAGATGTAGTTGAATATTAACTCTTGCACATTAACTCTTGAGAAAGGAGCAACAGCTTTAAGGATATTTTGGCCTCTTGAAAGCGGCAAATTATTTCTCTCTCAGCAAAAGTTCTAAAAAAAATATCGGTTTACAGCCCCCCCCCCCCCCAAAACAAAATCCCAGAAAGAACTGGCTCTCCTTTTATAAAAAACTAAATTAAAAAAAAAAAGAGGTGGCAATCAAATACTCAATCACCTAACTTCAATTTTTTTTCTTATTTAAGCACAAAGAGAACCATTACCAGTGTTTGCACAAATTATTCTTAGACTTGGATATACTATATATTACGGTACTTAGATATGCTATCGACAGTTATGGTATCGACAGGTGGAGGGCCCCCAAAAAGTAATTAAGAAAGTTTTAAAGTGATGTTAAAAAATACTTCATTAAGCATGCATATAAAGGAAATCACAAATAACTCTCTTAATTTAAAAAATAAAAATAAAAATAAAAGACTAGCGTATGACCATACATGTATCAAAGCAATCCAAAATTCAAGCACGTTTTCATATGTCCTAATGTTGTCGCTAGCAGAAACAACGATGCCATTTATAAAGACTATTAAGCTTTAGTCTCCTAGTCATACCACTTTCCTCCAAAACTACTTCACTTCCAGTTGCTGATGATGAACTAACAGGCTTATCAAAATCCTGATCATCTCGCTTGGGAACCAGAATATAAGTAGACTTGTCTTTCCCACTATTGTTTTTTGCAGTGTCCCTTAAAACATACTGCCCATCACACAAGAAAAAGATATTAATAACCCAGAGAATCTCAACATTTCGCCTGAGGATCACAAATAATTGTTATAAATGGTCAGGCACAACCAAAAACTAAATAATAACAAAAGAATCTATCTACAAAACATGGGCCACACTCCAAAAATCTTTGACAGAAAAAAATAAATATTCTACTTCCCACTGGTTTGATTTTAAAAAGTATACGCATGGGTCAATAAATTAAAAGGAATGAAATAAGCTAACATTACCCGATTTACACTACAAACTACAGAAAACACTAAACTAGATTTGAATTTATTCCATGATAAGCATGTCAATAACAACAGCAGATAATAAATTTCTGGAGAACCACAACACCGGGGTGTCATTCTTGTGCTTGGTCTTTCTTTGTCATGGCAAACAAGCCACTTCATCCAAACAAGAGGTTGTTCAAGGTTGACCCAACAACCTAAATTCAATGCTTGAGCTTAATTTGCAACTAAATCAAGCTCGTTGAGAGCCAGTGCCTGATCTTGACAATGACCATGAAACCTAAGCTTGAATATTAAAATCAACTCATGCTTGAAAAACTGTTTTCCTTCATTCTATACTTCTAAATTGTACAAGCTTAGTACCAATTTAACATGTACTAAACAAAGGGCCTACTAAGACAAGCAAGCTAAGATCTGGTGTTCAAGAACAGGCAATTTCTATATGCTTTGACAAAGAATTAAACCCCCTTCCCCAAAACAGTAAAGAACACCAAAAATAAATAAAAGGACCATTCAAGATAACAATTTTTGTGTGGGTGCAATCCCATAACGATACTCATTTAAGATAAAAAGAAAGTTCAAATGTAATACTTTTATACATAAGTACCATTGTGGTGGAAGCCTTTTTCTTGTCAGAACCTCGTTTGGACGAGCCTGAAGCAGGACTTCCTGTTGATGATCCACTAGCTCTTCTACTCAGTTTCCCATTAGACAATAACCTCTGTCATCAACATAAAAGCAAAATCAGTAGATATGGAAAAAGTAATCAATTCTTATAAATGTTGTTACTTTCCTATGAATTCAAATCAAGGCACAACAACTTACAAGATTGTAAATAAATAATGTATCTCTCTACAAGGATTGAAATTCTTTGCATACTAAACAAAAGCGAAGTTATATGGAGCAAAACATTGAAAATTGAATCAAATTTCCACCAAAAATCATTGCAAACTCATAAGTGAAGGGAAAAGAGGGAAAATTTCATCAGTAAAATCATATCCACAAAACACAAATTACATATCCAAAGTTCTTGTTACACGAGTAATGATGCGATCAAAATTGAAAAAATTGAAGGTAGCAACTAGAGTACCTAAGAGGAGCTAGAAGACAACCAAACAGAAACCCAACAAGGGAACAATGATCTAAATCTTGAAACAAAAAAAGCTGGCATTTGACAAAATCACGTATAAATACAAATCATGTTCATTTTTCTTAGATCTTGCTCAAATAATATAGAAAATATATACCCGAGGCCCGGCCTTTGCAGCCCTTTTCTGTCGTACAAAATCCATTAAAGGTGTAACTATAAGAGCTTCTTTAGCAGCACCTACAAAGGTGTAACAGACAAATATCACTTGAAAACATACACTAGATTGCTTTCTCATTATAACCATGTAACTGGTTTTTTCTTCATTTCACTACAATAACTTCTCTAAGCCAAAAATGGCTAGGATCATTTTGACTAACCAGCTCTTTCTGCTTCTCTTCTCTCCAGTTGTATCTCTGCACTAGGAAGATTCTCAACCGGCTTTGAAATAAATTCAAGAAACTCCAAATACTCAGGATCTAGATGAGCAACAAGAAACACTTGTATTCATACACACAGAAAAAGGGTTGCATATACAAGTCCACAGGCAACCAATATACCTATTAGGCTTTACTTAAAAAGGATAAGTAAGTACCCTTTAATAAGGTCCCTTCACGACCGTCCTTTTTAGACCATTGCTTTGGAACACGTTGTGAGGGAGCATACTCAACAATAGTTTTAAACTGGACACCTGAAGAAGAAAGAAATATTACTTCAAGAAATTCCACACCTCACATGTTCCTATAAAGATCCTTGTCCAAAGAAGATGAAAAATTAAAAACAAAAGATGAAAAAAGAAAATAAACATGAGTAACCCTTGATTTAGTATTCCAAAATTGCCAGCAAATTAAAATCAAGTGAAAAACAGAATCACCACCATCTGAAGTTAAAATTGCAGGTTGAATAAGAAGGTAGTCACAATATTTATGGTGACACAGTTGAGCATAATCAATCTCTTCAAAACTTTTGTCAAGAATTACCCTTCTCGTTAACAAAGACATGTCCGTTAAAGAATTCAGCGAATTCCAGAACGTCTTCTGGCTTCTTGAAGTCAAGGTAGGCTCTAGCACAGGACTGATGCTTCTGACTGCAAGATAATTTTAGGGAAAATGAGTATAAGAGAATATCCGGACCACAGTATTTGCAGACATGAGTATTAAATTATAACTTTTGTACATATATCCTAATTTGATAACAGAAGTAACTAAAATAAAAGAAAATACCCACATGACAAACACCTATAGCACCCTACAAAAAGAATAAAAAATATATTAAGCATTCTACTCTATTACTAACAAAAAGGATGAAGCCAGGTCAAAAGATAATTCAGTATTTGAGGAGTAAAAGTAAAAATAAAAAATAAAATGTAACCAAAAAGAAGCCATATAAGAGCACCTTGTTAGTATTCAAGCAAATAACAAAATAATACAATGATGCCATGCATACCTTTTTTTCCCGGATAATTGAATACTTTCATTCACAAAAAGGACAATGATGCCATGCATTTCGAGCAATAACAACTATGAGTTCATCCTAAATGAATTTTCCCAAAATTTCAAAATTCTGACAGCAAATTAAATACCAAAAAATAAATAAATAAATAAACTAAAACAAACTCATCAGCAAGTAACCACCATGAACCCATAATCATCTAAAATGCAGTAAAATCAAGTTGGTGATTAACAAACAACACATAAAATTACTACAAACCCACTAACAAACAGCCATCAAGAACTTAATATGAACAAAACCACCCAAAGTTTCGCGTTAATGAAAAAAATCGGCAGAAAAGTAAAATCTTTATTAAAAAAAAGGAAAAAAAGACCCTAACCTGGTCTTTCCTTGACGAAAGGACACCCAATTGTAGCGCCCACCGAAGGCACCGTCGATTTGTTCCGTAAACGCCGGCTGCGTAATTGCCGGCGGCAAGTTTCGCACCACCACCTTGGTTCGATCCAACGGCCCCTTCATTATCACGACGCCGTTTTCAGAAACCCTCCCAAAATAAAACCCTTTCTTAAAAAAAAAAAAAACCCTAGACTTTTGCGCGTTTAATGCCGTTGGCTTTGATAATTGAGTTTGAGAAGCAAAATCGGCCTGAGATTACATCTTTAATCGAGTATTAGCGCATCGATCGAGTGAAATTTCGTGCCCTAATTTTGAATTTGCAAACGAATCGGGCCATGCATCGAAGTTAAAATAGAGTGTGTGTGATACGATGAAAGGGATTGAGCGTTTGATTCAATATATATACCTTTTGGGAAACTAACATTTTAATCCTCATATTTATAAATTATCTCAAATAAGAACTTCTTTGTTCATTTGTATATATATAGCCTTGGTCTAATTTGAAAAAATATTATTTATTCTATCAATAAATCCCACCAGGTACTTTTTAACATTAATTTTTTTAAAATTTTTTTAACAATAGTGAGGTTTAAGTAGATTTTATTGGTAAAATATATATGATTACTTATATAATTTGTTATTTTCTTACAGAGTAGGTAAACAGAATCATAATCATGGAGTCCACTACAATTTAAGAATGAGAACAGGCCATTGATAATTGAACAAGGTGAACATGATTGTCTTAAACAGGCAATAAAGCACAAAAGGGTCTCAATTACCTAACTCATAGTCCTAGGGGCTGGGGAATGAATCTCTCATTCCTAGGTTGACCATTTTACCCTTCCTAAAATTAAAAATATTCATTTTGTCCTCATTTATAATTAATTAATATATTAATAATTATTATTAATATTAATTACAATTTTGAATGAATAATCACAATAATTAATATATTGTTATTATTATAATTAATTAATTAATTTACTATATAATAATTACTAATATAATTATTATAATTAATTCATATTATTATTATTATTATTATTAACAACTAAGGGTATCTTAGTAACTTAAAATAATTGAGCTTATTTCAATTCTGAATCTAAAATAAAATAAACACATCAATGAGATTTCAGCTCATTTTCATTCTAATTCTTGTAACTTAAATAAACAATTTATTTTGATTTGCATTCCTTATTCTCATTCTAACTTATTCACATTCTATTTTATTTTGATTTCAGCTGATTTTGAATACTGACGAGTAAATGTACCATGAAAGTAAAGATACTAAACTTTTGGTCAATAATAATAAAAAGAAAGAAAGAAAAAAGATACATACATTCGGTCAATAATAATAGTAAGATTAATTTGGCATTGCAAACGGGTCAGGGCCAGCGTGTTAAAGTCAAGGACCTATTAAATTCAAAATGGAAAAAAAAAAATAAGTGCTTGTTTGAAAACATAAAATATTAGAGATCTAGATGTTATCATCACATTATTTTTTTTTTTCATTTTCTTTTCATTTTAAAAACTCAAAGGATACATTAAAATCATTTAATTAATTTTTTTAAGTGATTTAGCGTAATAATGTGGTCATATTATTTATTTCAGAAAATATTAATCGTTTGTGATATGTGGAATTATGAAGTTATAATTCAAGAGAAAATTTTTTATAAGGGCATATTTTTTTAAAAAATATTTTTTATTCAAATAGATGTCATTTAAGTTGTTCAAGACCATAAATGTTATGCTAAATTTTGGGTGATTTATTAATTAAGTTTTCTATATTTTTCTATTAATTACCTTTCTTAATCAAACTCCCATCATAATGCAATATTTGCAGAAAAAATCATTATCGTTGTGGGTTAATATCAATAATTGAATCGTGGAGTTCAAAATATAAAAAAAAATTAAAAGTCAAAAGAGCCTTTTGTGTATATATAACATATTTATATATAACACATTAGAATAATATATACTATAAAAATTTTAATTTTAAAATAAAAAAATATTTCAAATGATTTTTTGAACAAATATTGAACCAAATACGCACTAATTTTAGCAGGAAAAATATTTGATCATTTATTTCTTCAGAAGATTTTATCAATTGAATCAATTAATTATAATATTAAATATTTCAAGTTTTTTACTTAAAATTTCGACATAAATTTTTAGTTACTGATCTTATGTAATAGGATAGCAGATATTTAAAATCAATAATAGCATTTTATGATGTAAACTAATCCATAATTGAATTATATGAGGTCAATTTAAGTTAAAAACAATTAGGTGGTGTAATTAAATTAATTACTAATATGACTATGGTATTTTCTCAAAATTGCATGATAGGTCCTTTTCACTTATAAGAAGAATGTTCCCACCCATAGAGCATATTCCATCAATTTAATTGTATTGTGATTCCTTGTTATTTTAATATTTTTCTAGACTTTTCATTTCTTTTGAAGAATCTAAACATCAGTTGATATTCTCAAATCCCACATAGATCGATTAAAATTCTTTATTGTTAGATTTTACTTACAAATATGTAAGTTAAAAAAGTTTTTAAAAAAAAAGTTTCCACAATGCAATTGCGATCCACAAATTCAATGAATTTTTAATATTTTCTTTTTAGGTTATAATTTTCTTTTATTAAAAAAAAGTTGAAAACGAAGTTAATTGACTATTGTCCTTGGTGGCAACTGACTATTTATGGCAGTGTCACCATTTAAGGCAACCCCAATCAGAAAAGAGTGGCACCTAATTTTTCAATTCAACTTAACCAACATTTTATATTTTTATTTACAAGAGAAAAGAAAATCCCTATAGTTTATAAGTTGAAATAATCAAGCAAACTATTTATTGGTTTTGACGATCTATAAATTGTTGAATATGTGCATACGATGACTCAACAAGCTCTCCATCTCAAAAAATTCTTCTTGTGAAGGTTGATTTTTTTTAAAAAAAATTTAAAAGTATATCAAATTTATTTTAAATTCGATTTCTCGTAAACATTGTTGACGTTAATTTTCTATTCAATGTCTTAAAGAGATTTTAAGTTAAAAGTATAGACTACAATCGGGTATGTGCTGATATACTAAAATCCATAACAAAGTATTAAAGACATACTACATATTTATGCAATACTTCGTATTGATTACAAAATTTATATTTCAAATGACAAATTTTTTATCCATGCAAGTCGAGTTTCGCATTTATTATTATAAAATTTTAATAATCGTTGTTATAAATTTTTCTATATTTTTAAGAGATTGTTATGTTACATAATCATATAATATACATGATTATGTAGAAACCGTTCGATAAAAATTCAACGATTGTGAAAATATAAGGTAATAACAACTGTTACATAATCATTTATGTTATATGATTATGTAACATAACAAAAGTCATTTTTTTGAGATACACATTTTTTGTTTTTAATTCACAAAATCTTTGTCAATCACATCACCATTGGAAATATATACATAGTTTATCTCACTTTTTTCAATTTTTAAATTGAAGTTAAGTGTATCTCACTCTCACCTCAAGGTTGAAGTCTAGATGAATTTAACCTAGATGACTAATAGCAAGTCAAGACAAGATCTCCAGAAATCTTTATACTAATGAAATAAATTCAATTTGAATCAATTTTACAATAAAAAATGCCATAAATATTGTAATTTTTTTTTTTAACTCAACTTCATATGAGTCACTACTAACTCTTCTTCATAAGTGTTTTTATTTTTTTTAGTTAAAATTTAATGACAACTTAATTTTCACTTTACATATGCCAGACGGGATTTGAATAATTCTACATCTCTAGTTCCATATTTGAAATTTTATCACCTAAACTAGTTAGTACCCGCACTCTTTAAGTCGTGGTTGAAATAGACTAAACTTGAAATGGAATATCGACAAAATCTCATAAATTTAATCTAGATGGGTCTCAAAAGATCTCTTGTAGTCATTTTCATGGAAGAAAAAAAGGAAATTAATTAATTTTTTTGTTTAAATTAAAACAATAAAGAAAACCTAAAAATGAAAGTAGGGCTTTTGTGCATCTTCACAAAACAAGCAAGCAAACACAAACACACACACGCACCCTCGCCATACACACACACTTCCACAACTCCCCAAATAAAAAAGAGACCAAAAACAAAGACAGCCAGGCACAGACAGGGACTCAAAACACGACACTACTCTTTCATCCCCCATCTCCATCTCCACCTCCATCTCCACCTCCACCTCCACCTCCACCTCCACCGCCTCTCTCTCCTTCCCATTCGGACCACCACCATCATCAGTGAGTGTTTTTTCTTCTTCATCTTGTTCAGATGTGTATGTATGTGATCAGGTTCTTCCTATCTGGGTGGTTAGTTTTCGTATTGTTTTTTTGTAGTTGTTGGTGCTGTGTGTTGACTTGTACAGTAATCGAATGGGAGAGAGACTCACCCCTGGAAGTTACTTCCAGTACCCTCCTTCAGGAGTTCACGCTTCTCCTCATAGGTCTTCTTCTTTGCCTTTAGATCGTGAAAGGTTAGTTTTTTTTTTTTTTCCTTTTCCTCTACTTCAAGCTTACCCTTTTTGTTTTACTGTATCTAGTAAATGTTTCCTTTTTGCTTATTTGCTCATTTGGGTATCTGGGTAGCGCTTTGTTTTTGTATTTGTTGAGGTTTGTATTGATTACTGTATTAATTGATATATCAACACTTGTGTGTTCACTTTGATTCGTGCTATATTGATTGCTGGGCTTAATTGGAAGCTTAGCAACTGCTAAAATACCCACTTGTATTTGACACAGCTGCTGTGGACTCTTGATTCGAACATACCCTGAGTGTGCATGTGTTTATCAATTTTTTTTTTAATGTTTGGTTTTTTGCTTTGTTGTGTGTGTGTGGCGGCTATACTCAGTATAATATTACGATTCAGTTTGGTAATAGAAGGATGTACTAATGGGCCAGTTGGCATAGTTAAAACATTTTTGTGTTCGTTTTCATTTCTGCTCCACTAAATTGACTAAATATAACATATTTGGTATCCATATCAGAGTTTTGTAGACCATATAATTGGAAATTAAACAGACCGTTATTTTAGATTATCTGTTTCTTAGATGCTGAACTTATGAGAGGATCTGAGTAGTTTATAAGAGATTTGCAAGCATATGGACTGTCTCTTACTGTTATTATACTACTAATAATTAGATTGTTCACTCTTCTAGACATGCTCACATACTTGCTATCTTATTATAACAATGACTTTGATTTAGCACTAGAGATTGTACTGTTTCTAAAATTCGGATTGACCTTAAGAGTGCTAATTCCATGTTGGAAGAGAAGTTTCCCTTTCTTGGAAATAGGGAAGAGGCAGATTTTCTGACGTGGCTGCTTGCGTTGTTGACTGTGGGGTCAGCAGTGAAAGGAAGATTGTCATGCATTTGAGAACTTTTACACATCAAGCTTAGTTCTTACTGTATTTTAATTCTTGAGTTTCTTTGGGAATGGACTTTTATGGCAATCTAGGCTAAATAGTAGTGTAACGCATAGTTAAGTTGGCACTTTAATGTTTGGGATCAAAATAATTAAGTGTAAAGCTGCCATATAATTTTATGCATTTATTTTTCCTTTTATGCTGAGGAACCAAGTGGAATATATATCGGAGGAAACCTATAGTGTTTTCGTAAACAATACCCAATACTCGGTGACAAACACTCTACATTCAGCAAATTTCTTTTCTTTTGTTCAAAATGTATGTTTATGAGGAATTACTGCAAAAATGCTGATGTGAAACCAGTTTTGAGACTGGAATTAGTGTAATAAATTTGTCTAATGTGTCTGACTGGTTTATTGATTGCAGGTATTTGGCTGAATTATTGGCAGAAAGGCAAAAGTTAGGACCATTTGTCCAAGTTTTGCCTCTATGCACCAGGCTTCTCAGTCAAGGTGTGAATGCTAAATCTTTCTTCTCCTGCTGTACATAGGAAGGACACAACGGGTTTCAAAGACATATCTTTAGTTCTTAGATCTATCATTTAGATGTTGGTTTCAATTCTAAAATGGACGTTTTAGAGCTGAATTTTGCTAATGTATGAACCGTTTTATATGTGATCTGCATTTTTGTTACCGTCTTATGTATCCTGAAGTGGCTGTTTTGGCTTTCCATATGACAATTTGTGAACTGCCAAAATTTCCGAACGTGTTATAGCTAATATCACCATCTATGAGGCTGTAAACTAATTGGCTGATATCTAGTAACTATTAGCAATATTGGGTGATAACTGATCTACTATTAAATATTAGGTTGATAATATTGGATATCTTTATAAAAGAAGATCTCAGATAATCGTAACCGTTTTTCCTCGGTGATGGTGATATGTATTAGAGATCACTGGTGCTGGTCTTTTATACTGATTCTTTTAATGTGCGATCCAAACTTGTATTAATCTTCTTGTATCACTGCAGAAATCAGACGAATAACGGGTTACAATCCAAGTTTTGTTGATCATGAAAGGTTTGAGCATGATAGCCCATTTAGGTCATTAGGTCAGCCAAATGGAAGACCAATGGATTTGGAGGGTTTGTCTGCAATGCAAACTGAGGTAATAATGCCTGTTCATGGTTTTATCCTCGTGTATTTTCATCCTGTACTTGTGAATTTGATGCCACAAAATTTTGCATTGTAATTTCTTGGAATTCTGATTGTATACTTTTTGCCTACTGCTATGTTTCTGTTAATGATGGGATGACCTTCTTTTAGTGTAATAACAGTTGGAATCATATGAATAACTTGTCACACTGGATTGATATATTCATCCTCTAATCAACTCCAGATTATCCTCTAGTTCAGCTATTTTTTCCCCCCTGGAATAAAAGAGAAATGTCCTTTGAACTTGCCTCTTATGTTAACCTGCCACCAATACGATTGACCGTAGATATGTCTAGCAGTCAGATGGAGATAAATTTGAGTTACATCTATGTTTAAGATTAAGTTCTTATTGTTGCCCATAGCTGAATGCTGTGGTTTAAATGACTGAGCTTTTGGATCTTGCACATCACTTTTTAGAGGGCTTTTGATTGTTTCATCGAGTTTGAGCTTCATTTGCTGTCTTGGATTTGATGATAATTTTTCAAGTATAAAAGAAAGGAATCCTTATAACATTAGATGCCTTGACTCAGGAAAATGGGCATCTTCAAAGAATGGCCCCTTTTCAAACTCCTCCTTCAATGGGCTGGCAGGGTATTCCTGGAATTCCAACCTCACCTGTTGTAAAGAGAGTTATTAGACTTGATGTTCCTGTGGATAAATATCCAAATGTAAGTTCAGACTTTGCTTTTTGATTTAAAAGTTAGTTATATTCATGTATTTAGTTTCCTTATAATAATAGTTTCTAACTTAAACACACAGCAGTTTAATTTTGTCGGCCGGATTTTGGGACCGCGTGGGAACTCGCTCAAAAGAGTCGAAGCCATGACAGAATGTAGGGTGTTCATTAGAGGCCGGGGTTCAGTCAAGGATTCGATAAAGGTATGATCTATCATAATATGGTGGAGCTGTGCATTTTGAAATAAGTTGCTGATTCAATTTAATCAAGCCAAAGTGGACTTGAACTCTCAAAGCATGAAAATGTGAAATTTTAATAGCTAAACCTGCTTTTTGAATCTTATGCGTTATGATGTTTGAGATTGGAATTATTTTACTTGCAACTAAATTGTAGGATTTATAGGTTAAGTAAATTACCTCCTCTTATTTTTACTATGGTCCTTCCTGTTCGAACCTCGCAAAAGGAGGACCATGTTAACTTGTCTGACAGCATTTGCTCTTGCTCACTTTTATAGGTAGTAAATTACCTCATCTTATTTTTACTATGGTCCTTCCTATTTGAACCTTGCTAAAGGAGGACCGTGTTAACTTGTCTGACAGCATTAGCTCTTGCTCACTTTTATCTGGTGTCAATGTGCTTCTCTGATTAAAAAATAAAATAAAAAATGTATTTCTAATTTTTTTGTTTTGTTTGTTTGATTAGGGAAGCTACAATTCGAGATATTTAATTAGCACTCAAATTATCCTGGTTTTATGTAACAATTCATCATACGCTTTAATTTTTGGTTTAGTACTGATATAGGTCGTGGTATGACTGGATTTGCTTATGATCATGCACGATGTAGTTCTATGATATTCAATGGAGGATCCTGACATTTTGCTGATCGATTTAACTTGAGAAAGATGTGCTGAGCATGAAATTACATGCATATAAATTATGTTTCTTCGGAATAATGACTTCCAGATAAATTATAGCTTTTTTTTCTCATAATTCTTTTCACGGAAACAGCTGGTATGATTATGGTGCTTTTCCTTCATTGTGGTAGGAGTAGATATATATTTTGAGTAGTTTGGTTTTTCCGTTGATGGCATATGTACTGGAAATGAATTTGTATTGTTACTAGTTTATCTGTTAATTGCAAATCAAGACTCATTTCATGTTCTTCATGTTCTACAAATGGGAAAGTGCATGTTGCATTTGCAAACTATTTTTTCGTATTTACTAAAATTCGATGTTGCTTGACATTATTATACCATCTTGGTTTCTCTTGATAATTCTTTACTTTTTGGTTCTTTAGGAAGAAAAACTTAAAGATAAACCTGGATATGAGCATCTTAATGAGCCACTGCACGTGTTAGTGGAGGCCGAATTTCCAGAGGATATAATAAATTCCCGCTTAGATCATGCTGTAGCAATACTAGAGAACCTTTTGAAGCCCGTGGTATGAACAAAAAAAACTCTTGTATTTTCTCTGAACTTTGTCGATATTCTTTCCATTAGCATCTCTCCTAATTCCCGCTTGTTCAAACTAATCTCTGTATGCAGGATGAATCCTTGGATCATTACAAGAAGCAACAACTGCGGGAATTAGCTATGCTGAACGGTACTCTAAGAGAAGAAAGCCCAAGCATGAGTCCGAGTATGAGTCCTAGTATGTCGCCCTTTAACAATGCTGGAATGAAACGCGCCAAGACCGGAAGATAACATGTTATACATATCAATGATGAAATGGACCATCGATGAACCACTGGATCACTGCAGCTGATGGATTGCTGTCCTGACAATCTTCATTGGTTTTGTTCTTCAGAACCTTGGGGAGGTACTTGATTCGAGAACAGTTGGTCGAAATCCTGAGTTAGTTTTGCCCTCAACTGTTGGCATCTCAGACGGGTATCTGCTTCCCATGTTTGTGTTCTATATAGCTAACATGTTTGTCAGCAATCATGATTCTTTGGTGTATTATTCCTCTTGAGTATCGAATTTGTTACTTAATGGATTAAAAGAAACTCATTCCCTAATTAATTTTTATTTGCTATTCCAGCCTGCAGCTGAGTGATATGACCTTTGAATGTACTTTGCTAGATACTTTTGCTTGCTATTCACTTGAAACAGATGACCAATAATTAATAATTGCTTTGTAATTTCAGTTTATTTACCATATTCTCTTGTTGTATGTAGCCTTAGTGAATCAGCTCTTGTACTTTTGTTGCACCATTCTATTATTTTTGTTATCCCTGTAAACTGCCTCAAGAATATGATCATCCAATCGTATGTTAATAAATTTTACATTTGAGTAGTTGGTTTTGGCATGGATTAAAAATTATGTTCAGTCATTCAAAGGATTTTGAAGTCACTCTTCTGACATACCTTCCAACTCAGATTGAGAAGCATTGAAGTGGGAAGAGCGCACGGTTCAAATTGGCCAGTCATTGATTGAGTCGAGGAGTGGGACTGTTGACCATCCCAAGTAAGTTTTTCTCCCGGCTCTCTTTAGAAGTCAGTGTCAAACCCTTTGCCCACCACGCCCTTGGCCTCTGTCCATTCGGGACAGCATTGCAAAAAAGACTCCAGGACTCGCTGCTGTGCTATGACAACAACCACATCGTTAACATTCCAATTTTGCTTCTGAAACCACAAGGAAATAAAATATTAATTAAAAGTCTGCCACGAATAATCTGCTTCATTCTGAAGCACGAATAAGGCAAAAATGCCATCATCTACCTCCCCGTGCATTCCAACCAATATGACCTCAACACATCAATGGTGGAAAGCGATGGTAACTTTTGGTATTAAGGTTAGTTACAGCTCCAAGTATGTGGTAAATACTAACTGATGTGATTTAAAAGTTAAGTTGTTTTAATTAACTACTTGTACGATGAAAAGTTTATAATGTCTTTATTTTTGTCAAAATTATTAATTAAAAGTCATATTTATTACAAACTATAAGTTTTTATTTTATAATTATAATATATTTTTTTAATTGTTAACTTACACCAGCTCAATATATAACATGGTATAAGATATCATCACCCAATTGCTCATAGGCTGAAACATAAGTCAGCAGCTAAGCACCACTGAATTAATTAGTGAGTGAATGAAAAAAATAAATTACAATTATTTTCTATTTCAAATCCATTATTGAATATGAACCGCAAAAACAAGGGAGGAAAAAAAAGGAACAAAAATCCCTTGTTGTTTGACAAAACTAATTGAAACTTCCTTAGTATTTTAAAAACACATCCAAACCCCTTTGAGTATCAATTTTTGTTTTTATTAACTTTACCATTTTACCCTTAGTGATTGTTTGATGTTAAGAATATGAATACTTTTAATTATGTGTTTAATCTAATAAATTTTTTACATTATAAATAATTAAAAAATTGTGGAAAAATTAAGAAAATATCATAATTTTTCAATTAATTCTTAATAAAAATTAAAAAAAATAAATGCAGAATTAATATATTTTGTTTCAGTCAATTCTTAGTCATTACACCAAGTTAGGGACCTATTTGTGACAAACACAAAACTAATGTCCTCATTGAAAAGATCTTGCTGTTTGATAAAGTTTTCACATTGTGATAGGGACGATACCACCTAAGTTCCCCCACCGGGCCCATTAAGTTCAGCCACTGGGCGCTGTACCCCTTGAACTTGATCGGTGCGCCTTGACGGGTTTTAACGTTATTTTCAACACTCTTGCGTCTTGTACCGGTATGATGTGGATGTTAATATCTTTTCAAATAGAATTTATTTAAATAAATTTTTTACAATAAAGTTCTTATAAAGAAACTAGTCAAACTACATCAACACGACAACAAAGGAACCCATTAACCCATCATAAAGTTCTTATAAAGGTTTCAACCCTCTTTTGTCTGGGAGCTCAAAAATAAAGAAACTAGGCAAACTACATCAACACCACAACAAAGGGACAACGTATGAGTGGATTTTCTTTTGCAAAGTTAACACAGACCTCTACTGCAAATTTTCCACAAGGCGATAATTTTCCAAGAGACCGTTAACTTTCTATGTTAACCTTCTACGAAACCCTCTACCAGAATCAGCGCACTTGAAAATATAAATACCCGAGCCACGAGATAGTTTTTTTTTTAAGCAGAGATAATGGAGATGTTCTTACAGTGACAGGGATTTCCCCACATTTCCCCTCCCAAGTTTCCAGCTGAGTTTACATTTTAGTTTTAGTTTTTGTTTTTGTTTTCCTCAAATTGATCGGCTTTGCTGTTCCCTACCTTATTTACCCTGAAAAAGAGAACTCAATCCAGGGTTTGCTGAGATATATATATATATATATATATATGCAAATGCAAAGTTGTCAGTGCATTCTTCATCATCCAAATCCAAACCCTTCTGTGTACGTTCATTTTCTTTACCATTATTGACTCAAGTTGTATGTTATTTTTGAGTTTATATATATATATATATATATTAATATATGCAGTCCACTTCAAAGTGTTTTTGTTCTCCTAATTTAATTTCTGTGAAAAAATTGGTTAAGTCCCTGCTGAAAATTTTGTTCAGACTGCAACGGAAGAGATTTGTTTTGAGTTTATATATATATATATTAATATATGCAGTCCACTTCAAAGTGTTTTTGTTCTCCTAATTTAATTTCTGTGAAAAAATTGGTTAAGTACCTGCTGAAAATTTTGTTCAGACTGCAATGGAGGAGATTTGTTTTCTGTTTTCTTTCTCAATGGAAGAGATTTGTTTTCTGTTTTCTTTCTTTCTCTTATCAAAGCACAATAAATATAGAGTAAAATATTTAAGGAAAATTTGTAACCTACCCCCAAATAAATTGACATTTTACACCACATCCCCAACAAATTTGACTTGTTGCACTGTGCACCCAAAAAAATTGATCTTTTGCACCACGCCCCCAATTTCGTTAATTTTTCCGTTATTTCTAGCGACTCAGTCTAATTTTTTTATTAAATGACGAAAATGCCCCTCTATGTAAAAAAAACAAAATTTTTAGCTCATTTAATTTTTTAAAAATTTTTATTTTAATTGCAATAAAAAAATTTCTTATTACATGTACATTGTCAACACTATTATTTTGTCTTTAATTTTTTAAAGATTTTTATTTCAATTTTAATAAAAAAAATTCTTGTTACATGTACATTTGTCACCACTATTATTTTCCTTTAATTTTTTAAGATTTTTATTTTAATTGCAATAAAAAAATTTCTTGTTACATGTACAATGTACATGTAACAAGAAATTTTTTTATTGCAATTAAAATAAAAATTTTTAAAAAACTAAATGAGCTAAAAATTTTATTTTTTTACATAGAGGGGCATTTTTGTCATTCAATAAAAAATTAGACGGAACTGTTAGAAATAACGGAAAAATTAACAGAATTGGGGGCGTGGTGCAAATGGTTAATTTTTTTGGGTGCACAGTGCAACAAGTCAAATTTTTTGGGGACGCGGTGCAAAATATCAATTGATTTGAGGGTAGGTTACAAATTACCCAATATTTAACTTATCCCCACTTAAAATGATAATTTTCAACTTATTTATATTTATCAAATTCCACTAAAAAGTTAAAAAGTTTATGGTCAACGTGTCTTCATTTATTTTAATCATTTGTTTTCAAAATTTTAAAGGGGTAAATTGAAGATTTTCGTTATAGAAACATATAACTTGAATATGGGTTTATTTAGGGTCTCAAGAGTTAGAATTTTTAAAAGCAAAAGCTAAACTTTATGAAGAAAATTGGCTGCTTCATTGACAGGGATTGAATTTCTTGCTTTTTCGAGTTTATTAAATTTGTTATCATGAATAGACGATCGTGGATGATGGTATAGGGGATGCTTTCACTGTTTTTCTAACCTTTAAGAAATTTTAATATCCACACAGGTCAATTGGAATTTAAAATTAGTGTTGTGGTTTTTTGATAATTTTACACTTACAAATTTCAAGGAGGGTTAAAATTGTCTTTTAATCTCAAAGATGTCAAAATTAACAATAAAAACAATACTTAACATAACGGGATGAGCTTAGGGATAGCAAAATACTCCATGGGTTTGGTGTCTCATGGGGCTCCACTCTAAATGAGATGAATTTTAAATAATTTTATGGGGAATGAGAGAAAAATAATCCTTAAATTTTTAGTGGGATGTGGTTTGATTTTGTACTTCTCACATCATCCCCACCCCAATCTCCATTTTATATAAATATTTTTAATTTTTATTTCATCAGTTACAACGTTAGTTAATCAATTTTCTTTTTACTTTTACTTGACATAAGTGGACTATAACTAAAAGAAAATTATACAATATAAATTTTTACTCAATCTAGAACATTGTTATGCTCTCTCTTCTGTCTTAAGATACTACTCTTTTCAATTTTTTTTTTAATTTGGATATCATTTCAAGAAATTATTTCAATCATTTGGATTTTTTAAAAATAATTTAAATACTTAATAATATGGTAATGATTTTATTTAAGTATTTAATTTTTAATTTTTTAAAATCATATATTTAAATTTACTATAAAATAAATAAGTAAAAAATAGATGGGGATAGGAAAATCATTCTCTACTTGGGGATTTTCCATCCCCATCATACTAAATTTATTGGAGAATGGGGTGGGGAATGGAGCCAAAATTTTTAATGGAGTAGATCCTCTACCCCCACCCCACCCCACCCCACCCCATTGCCATCCCTAGCTTAGCCATAGTAGCTGTTGAAACAAATGTGTATACAACAAAAATTTTGATGAAACATTTGGGTGCAAATGAAAGTGCTCCCTCAAATTTCTAGAGGAAAATTGCGACGGTCAAAAATAAATAACTGATAGACAATTTAAGAGGAAATTAACACAGGGTTTTTTTTTATTTTAATTTTTTTTTCAAAGGAAATGGAATATACATAAGATGATTAATCATTTCAACAATTTTGCAGTGGGCGGAATCTCTTCTTCTCAATGTCATATCCCAACGTTTTTGGATATCTCATTCTGGCTCTCATCGGCATTGTGGGTGCGAATGCGCAAGGCAACCAAGCTAAGCCCTTACTTGAAACACACTCAATAAATATATGGTCTTTTCTCATTACCACAGCCATATATTGTTATGCACATTCAGAGGACCTTAAGTCGCGACTTCATCGAGAAAATTCTTCCCAATTCTGGGCCCTTATTGCTGTTGTTTCAGGATCTGCTTCTGCAATATCTTTGATCTCCACCTTTATTCCACGTTCTAATTTTGGCCATATCATTTTGTACACTGCGTGGGTTGGCACTGTCATTATTGTCGTTGGATATCAATATGGCACGTTGTTTTCAGAAGCTTGTCGTCTGCTCTACAACGAAACCTTGAAGCCATTTTGGATTGACATTTGCAATAGGTTTCGAGCTAATGACACTTCCTCGACAGGGAACCTACGACCAACGCTACCAGTCTAGAAGGATTTTTCTCCAAATTAAATGTTTCACCTTTCCCAGAAACAACACAATCATCCATGTACATGTAGTAATTTGAAAAAAGTAACGGAGAAAATTCCCCAAAATATAATAATGTTCAGATTTCAATCTTTGAAATAGATTATAATTATTGTGATAATAATCAAAACTCATACCTTCAGTCTTTTTATCCCCTCATATGCGTTCTTTTGTTATACAAGTAAAAGCTTTGCTCAATATTGTTCAAAGACTTTTTGTAACATAATTTAAACTTTACCTTTTATTGAGCATTGTCAAGTTAAAAAATTTTAAAATATCTTTAAATTACCATATGATATTATGATAAATGTGTAAGTATTTTGAAGAATCAATATTCAATCAGTAATTTGTTACTAAAAGACAAGAATCCAATGAAGCCCCTATGAAAGCGATTTGTTTTCTTTTTTCTTCTTTCTCTTACTAAAGCCGTATAACACAAGGTGCCATAAATCTTTTTCACTTCAAAAATTTGGTTAAGATGAAGGAGATTATTAGAAATTTCTTAAAGTCAAGTATTTTACTTTAACTAAGCTTATTGGATTTATAAATTATTCTCTATGTTTACACTCGGTGGCCAGGCTACGCGTGGACTGAGAGGGGCTACCGCCTGTCTAAATTTTACAAAATTGCCATGATGCAAAGTTTACAAAAACGCCACTATCTTATTTACAATTGTACCACTCTGTTAATCTACAACTTTGTCATTCATATAAATAAATTTAAAAAGTTAGCAGCATTTACTTCATTCGAGATTTCAAACATGATTTTCTTTGCTTCTTCAGTTCTTCGCCTTCTTCTTGGTAAGAACAAATAATAGTTTTATATTTTATTCAATCATTTACAATATATTTATTGATTATAGGGTAATAAAGACTAAAAATCATACTCTTTAATTCTTGTTCCAATTTCATTGTAAAGATCAAATTAAGATAATTTAGCAATTGAATTCTAGCATTCAAATTTTTAAATTGATTTTTGATAGAGATAGATCATAGATTTGATCCAATATAGTATGTATAATGTTAATTTGTTAATTAAACTTATTGTCTGACTTCTGAATAAAATCAATGTATCATAATGATGGATTGACAGTTGCATTGCCTTTATTATCTACATTGAAAAAGAATTTGTAGACACCATAAATTCAAAATCGATAATGGATGAGTTTAATTTTCGAAAGCATAGTAAAGCATAACTTTAATTTTTTTAAAGAATAGTAATGCACAACTTAAATAGTGTTTAATTATAATTTGATTGCTTCTTGGATACGATATATTTTCTTATGTGTTAATGAAATTTTCTTTTAAAATTTATATTTTTAATTGAGATCACATACGTACTCGAAAAAAATTTTAGCCCACCCAATTTTTTTTTTTCTGACTTCGCCCCTCTTTATGCCCCCAATTGCAAAACATAAATGGCTTCCATAATTTACTTTTTCTTTTTACCCCCGAATCCTTTTCAAACCCCAACAATTAAGTATAATATATATTATATACATTTAAACTATATAATTTTCCAATAAAGCATTAATAATTAGTTTTAAGGTCATACGTTTATTCAATTTATTACAAAGAAAATATGTATGTTATAATATTTTATTATTATATTTAACCGCCTTTGACCGACCTTTATAAAAATGCCACTATCTGGTTTACAATTGTATCACTCTATTCGCTTACAACTTTGCCATTCATATAAATAAATTTTAAAAGTGAGCATTTATTTCATTCGAGATTTCAAACATGATTTTTTTGTTCTTCGCTTCTTCAGTTCTTCGCCTTCTTCTTGGTAAGAACAAATAATAGATTTATTTTTTATTCATTCATTCACAATATATTAATTGATTATAGGGTAATAAAGACTAAAAATCATAATCTTTAACTCTTGTTCCAATTTCATTGTGTAAGATCAAATGAGGATAATTTAGCCATTGAATTCTAGCATTCGAATTTTTAAATTGATCATTGATAGAGATAGATCATAGATTTGATTCAGTATATTATGTATAATGTTAACTTGTTATTTAAACTTATTTTTTGTCTTCTGGATAGTATCATTGTGTCGTAGTGATGGATTGACAGTTGCATTGCATTGCCTTTGTTAGTGAAATTGTGATTGATTCTTTTAACTTCTTTTATATTTTTCTCTTGTTTCGACTGCAACAAATGTAAATTTAATAATTCGTAAGGCCACAAAAGCAAAAATATTAGTTTAAAAATTTTTAAAGTTAAAAATAAAAACAAATTAATATTTTTTAACAATTAAAAAAAACCATATCATTCAAATTTAAATATTCAATTTATTTAAAATTTAAACTAATGAAGAACTATCTAGATTTTAGATTAAAAAACAAATACCACCTTAAGGTCTCAAAAATTAAATTTTTTTAAAAAGCAAGATGAAGGTGGAGAGGATTTTTTTATTCATCCGTTTTTGGAGTAATCGACACATATAAGACTAAGTAATCCCAAATCAAAACATTTTTTTTTTAACCTTTGAGGAAAACAAACGCGTTTCGTAACTGCATGGGCGCACCTGAAAATTGAAGTTGGGTAGATGAAGATATACTGAAAAAATTTGAAAAATTTTTATTTCTTATTTTTTATCCACACAAGTCAATTGGTTTTTATGATATTAACACTTAAAAGATTCAAATGAGGGGCAAAATCATCTTTTAGTCTAGTAATTGCCAAAAATGTTAAAATTAATGGTCAAAACTTAGTCAAAATCGAATGATTTAAATTTTTCCAAGTGAATGCGATTTACAGAAGATGATTGATCATTTTAATGATTTTTCAGGGGGCCAAAACTCTTCTGTTTGATGTCATAATCCAACATATTTGGATATCTCATTTGTCTCCAATCGGCATTGAGGGTGCAAATACGCAAGGCCAAACTGAGCCCTTACTTGAAACACACTCAACGGACATATGTGCTTTTCTGATAGCTACATCCGTATATTATTATGCACATTCAGTTGACCTCAAATCTCAACTTCATCGAGAAAATTCTTCCTTGTTCTAGTGCATTGTTGCTGCTGCCTCAGGGTCGAGGGACGAACCCAGGACTTCATGTTACCTCGGACTAAATTAAAAATGTTATATTTTGAAGTGACATAAACATTCATAGGTAGAGAGAAGTGCATCAAATAAAGGGAAAATGAAAAACCTTATAAATACGGCACTCTAAACAAAAATAATTGTAGAAAAAGGATAGAATACAAAAGACAATTCAATATAAAGCATTATTTTTCAAATATGGAATCTGACATTGCAACTTATAATAACATGTAATTATATAAATCAATTAAGAATTTTAAGTTAAAATTAATCAATACATGTAATTGCAATCAATTAAAAATTCCAAGTAGAACTTTTATATTTGAAAAGTACTTAATTACTAGGTTTAAATAAACTAAAAATTTAAAATTGATTCATCTTTTTAAATTATAAAAGTATTATTAGTCAAAATTTTCAATAACAAACTAAACTCAATCCAACAAAAGGTATTTAAAATGCCGTTATTTCTTTGGCAGGCACTCTAAGTCTCTGACTCTCTTTGAAAAACCTGCTGATGATTCTTCTATCTAAACCTTCTCAAAATACTCAAATTTTATTTTCTAACTTGTCCTTTTAGATAATGTAATTAATAAATAAAATCTCAAAATTCACATAAAAAGTTTATGAAAATGTTGATAATTTTTACTATATGTCTTTTAAGTACTTTAATAATAGTGACAATGTTTTACTACGTTGACATACTTTTTTTTTCAATTAGAATTTTTGAAAATAAATTAAAGCACCAATAATATTTTGGACCCTTAATTTTTTTATCTATTCAATAAACATATGATTTAATTATTTTATAAAATAAGTAACTAATTTCAATTGAAAAAAAAATATAATTAAATTAAGGACATATTTAAAAATAAAATAATAACTTTATTGTTATATGAAATTGATAAAAACATAAGGCTAACTGAAAGGAATATATATGAAAACAAAATAAAATCTCTATACTTATATAAAATCAACGAAAGTATAAGTGATATAAATGATTTTTTCTGGAACTAGGCTGGGCTACAGCCCTGCCTTGCCCAACTGTAGGTCCGCTGCTGTCAGAGACTGTTTCTGCAATCTCTTTGGACTCCATATTTGTTCCACGCTCTCTTTTGTCATTCCATGGTAAACACTTCATGGATTTATTTTTCTTTAATCATTGTTGTGTATCACTATTTCACGTTGTTTACTGATACCTGTCGTTAGCTCTATCGCCAAATGTCGAAATTATTTGGGAGAGAAGAGGAAAATCACTTGGATTTGGTGCATTTTGCTAAAGAAATTAGAAGTCTATTTATAAAATTCGTAGAGGGTATTTCGATTAAAAAATAAATTAAGAACTAACTCTTGAATTTATTGTTTTGAATTTAATTTGAAATGGAACTATTGCATTCGTTTGCGATGTAGAACAGTTACTTAGGATGATCATTAGCATGATACATTTTGCATGTCATAAATTGGGATGCAGGTGTCCGGTTTTAGTATATAATACACTGTTTCGAAGGTTACGATGAGATGAATCAAACCTAGAATGCTCACGCTATTCTATCCTATGGCTGAGTCGAAATTATACTTCTTTCCTATCATTTTGTAGTTTCATGTTATTTTCCTATGTTTTTGTTAATGATGGGATGACCATCTTTTAGTGTAATAAAGGTTGGAATCATATGGTATACCTAAAATAAATTGTCGCACGAGATTGACATACTCATTGTCTACTCAACTGAGAGTATCATCTAGTTCAATATTTCTTTTTTTTTGGTATAAAAGAGAAATGTTCTTTGAACTTGCCTCGTATGTTAACCTGATACCAGTACGGTCTACCGTACGCCTGTCTAGCTGTTCAGGTGAAGATAAATTTGAGTTACATCCATGTTTAAGTTATTATTGCCCATAGCTGAATGCTATGGTTTAAATGATAGAGCTTTTGGATCTTGCACATCACTTTTTAGAGGGCTCTTGATTGTTTCATTGAGTTTGAGCATCATGTGCTGTTTTGGATTTGATGATAAAGTTTTCAAGCATAAAAGAAAGAATTCCTTATATCATTCTGAAGAGAGGAATCCTTATATCATTAGATGCCTTGATTCAGGAAAATGGGCATATTAAAAAAATGGCCCCTTTTCAAACTCCTCCTTCAATGGGCGGGCTAGGTGTTCCCTGAATTCCAACCACACCTGTTGTGAAGAGAGTTATTAGACTTGATGTTACCGTGGATAAATATCCAAAGGTAAGTTTAAACTTTGCTTTCCAATTTCAAAGGTAGTTATATTGATATATTTAAATTCCTTATAATAATAGTTTCTAACTTAAACACACAGCAGTTTAATTTTGTTGGCCGGATTTTGGGACCGCACGGGAACTCCCTCAAAAAGAGTTGAAGCCATGACAGAATGTAGGGTGTTCATTAGGGGACGGGGTTCAGTCAAGGATTCTTTAAAGGCCTGATCTATGATAATGTGGTGAAGCTGTGCATTTTGGAATAAGTTGCTGATTCAATCTAATCAAGCTGAAGTGGATTTGAACACTTAAAGCACGAGAATGTGAAATTTTAATAGCTAAAGCTGCTTTTGCCTTGTGAATCTTATGCATTTGATGTTTTAGATTGGAGTTATTTTACTTGCAACTAAATTGTAGGATTTATAGATGAAGTAAAGTATTTCCTCTTATTTTTACTATGGTCCTTCCCATCTGAACCTTGATAAAGGAGGACCATGTTAACTTGTAGGACATGCTCAATTTTATCCGCTGCCAATGTGCATCTCTGATTTGAAAAAAATGTAATTCAGATTTTTTTTGTTATGTTTGTTTGATTAGAGAATCTGCAATTTGGGTTATTTGATTAGCACTGTAATTATCCTGGTTTTATGTAACAATCTATCAGATGCTTTAATTTGTAGTTTAGTACTGATATTTGTCATGGTATGACTAGATTTGCTTATGATCATGCATGATGTAGTTCTATGATATTCAATGGAGGATTGTGACATTTTGCTGATTGATTTAACTGGAGAAAGATGTACCGAGCATGAAATTACACACATATAAATTATGTTGCTTTGGAATAATGATTTCCAGATGAACTATAGCTTCTATTTTTTTTTTTGGGCTCCTCATAATTCTTTTTCGTGGAGACAGCTGGTATGATTATGGTGGTTTTCCTTCGTTGTGGTAGGAGTGGCTAGATATTTTGAGTAGTTTTGTTTTACATTGATGGCATATGTACTGGAAATGAATTTATATTATTACTAGTTTATCTATTAAGTGGAAATCAAGACTCATTTCATGTGCTTTGTGTTCTACAAATGGGAGAGTGCGTCTTGCATTATCAAACCATTTCTTCGTATTTCCTAATGTTCGATGTTGCCTGAAATTATTATACCATCTTGGTTTCTCTTGATAATTCTTTACCTTTTGGTTCTTTAGGAAGAAAAACTTAAAGATAAGTTTCATCGAGTTTGAGGGCTCTTGATTGTTTCATCGAGTTTGAGCTTCATGTGCTGTTTTGGATTTGATGACAAGTTTTCAAGTATAAAAGAAAGGAATCCTTATATCATTGGATGCCTTGATTCAGGAAAATGGGCATATGCAAAAAATGGCCCCTTTGCAAACTCCTCCTCCAATGGGTGGGCAAGGTGTCCTGGAATTCCAGCCACATGTTAATTTGATTATTATAATTGTCAAATCTGTTTTTTGTGGATTTAAATATTTTGTAATCTTAAGTTGATTATTTGATTTTTATTTCAAATAAAAAGGTTGTGTTTTGCAATTACATATTTTGGTGGCGATGTTCAATTGGTGATGAAGAAGATTGGCGGGAGGGATGATGGTGATGTTTGAGAGAGAAAGAAAATGTTTCAAATTTTTTTTAAGGATAATTTTTTTGTACCAGCATGGTGCGGATCTTAATCTCGCCATCAATTTAATAAAATCGGAGTTTGAAGACACAGATTTGAATATGGGTTTATTTAGGGTCTCAAGAGTTAGAGATTTAAAAGCGAAAGCTGAACTCTATGAAGAAAATTAGCTGTTTGATTGACTGGGATTGGATTTCTTGCTTTTTCAAGTTTATTAAATTGCTATCGTGAATAGATGATTATGGATGATGGTGTAGGGGATATTTCGATTTCCATAACCAAACATTTTTATTTTTTTAACCTTTAACAAATTTTAATATCCACATAGGTCAACTAAAATTTGAGACTAGTGTTGTGGTTTTCTAGTAATTTTACACTTAAAATTTTAAATAAGGGTAAAATTATCTTTTAATGTCAAAGATGTCAAAAATAACGGCAAAAATAATATTTAACTATTCAAAAAAGTAGTATATAATAAAATTTTGATGAAACAATATTTAACAGAAAAGCGGGGGTGAGCCATGAACGCTGTTAAAACAATGTATACACCAAAATTTTGATGAAACATTTGGGTGAAATTTTCGTGCAAATGAAAAGATGCCCCCTCAAATTTTTTAAGGAGAATTGGTTTGGTCAAAAGCAAATAATTGACACACAAATTGAGAGGAAATTAATACATGGTCTTTTTAATTTAATTTTTTTTCAAAGGAAATGGAATATATAGAAGATTGATTAATCGTTTTGACAATGTTGCAGCGGGCAAAATCATTTCTCCTCAATGTCCTATCCCCACATTTTTGGGTATCTTACTGCGGCTCTCATCGGAATTGTGGGTGCCAATGTTCAAGGCCAAACAAAGTCCTTGCTTGAAACACACTCAATAAACATATGGTCTTTCTTGATAGCCACAGCCATATATTGTTATGCACATGCAGCTGACCTCAAGTCTCGACTTCATCCAGAAAATTCTTCCCAATCTTGGGCCCTTGTAGCAGTTGTCTCCGGATCTATTTCTGCAGTCTTTTTGGTCTCCACATTTGTTCCACGCTCGGACATTCGCCATATCATTTTGTACACTACATGGATTTGCGCTCCCATTATCATTGCTGTGCATCAATATTGGAAGTCGTTTACAAAAGCTTGTCGTCAGCTCTACGACGAAACCTTGAAGCCATTTTGGATCAACATTTGCAATAGGTTTCAAGCTAAGGACACTTCCTCAGGAGGACTACCTGTTTATAAGGATTCGTCTTCAAATGTGTATAAGGATTCTTCTTCAAATGCTTTCAAAATTTAACTCGCCCAATATTATCAGTCCGTCGTGCGTTCAAAAAAGTCCGTCTTCATTATTACCCCTACACTTTTTAATTTAAGGTCAATGGTGATGTTTATTTTTATTTTTGTTTGAAATTTGAATAAGTATGATTTAATTAAAATCTTATGTATGCAGTTTTTAATGTAAATTTCGGAATGAAATATTTATTTTATAAAATATATTTATTTCTTTTTCAATATTTGAAAAAAAGAAAAGTCATATGCTCATTCATACTATCTCTATTCACATATAAAAAGGAAAGCGATTTACTTACTATAAGACCCTTGAATGATTCCACATGCCATATGGTGCCCACTAAGAATTGAAGCTCCTGGTGACTTTAAAAATAAATTTAAATTTCTTTTGTTAAAAAATGTATATATCATTTATTGTCCTAAAAGCCCCCTTTTAAGTTTATATAATTTGTAATATATTAAAGTTATTTCTTCTTATCTCCTTCTTTACTCTTTTCTTCTCTAATTTTTTTTAAATCAAGATTTATCAATTAACACAGCTCAACTTAACACTGTATTTAAATTTGTAAGTAGAACTGTGCTACTTAAAGGTGTTGTAATTATCAAATATATATATATAAGTGGGATGCAACACAGCCTCCCATCGTGAAGACACAGTCTTCGATCGCTCTATGCTCTCTCGTGAAGACACTGTCTTTGATCGTTCTGTTCAACACAGCCTCCGATCGTGAAGACACAGTCTTCGATCGCTCTATGCTCTCTCGTGAAGACACTGTCTTTGATCGTTCTGTTCAACACAGCCTCCGATCGTGAAGACACAATCTTTGATCGCTGTTTTATTTCTATACAGCACAGCCTTCGATCGCGCGCATTCTCTTTATACAACGAAGCCTTCTTTCTTCTCTCTAATAAAGGTTTCATCGGTTTTGATGTCGTATTTCGTGTGGATTTGTTTCGCGTGGTGGATTTAAGGTTGGATTTGAAATTGAAATTTTGGTTGTTGGGTGTTGAATTTTGCGGTAACGATAGCAATTAAGTTTTTCATTTATTTTAGTTTCATAATTTTGAAAATGTATGAACTTTGAAATAGAAAGCGAACTGTGTCAAAAGGGTTATACTTGGAATGTTGAGAGAGTTACTACACCTCAAGAATGGATAGAAACCAAATAGGAATTTAATCTCCACTCATTAAAATTTTTATCCCCATTCCCCACTCTGGGATGAGGAATTTTCATCTCCATCTCATTCCTCTTCTTTTTTTATTGTATATTATATATGAATAAATAATTTCAATAAATAAAAAATAAGTGATTTCAATAAAATCATGAATATATTATAAAATATTTCAGTACTTATGGTGAACGGTAAGAAATGGTTATAAAAATAAAAAATAAAAAAATGGTTATAAAAATAAAAAATAAAAAATTAACATGAATGAATTTAGGATGTGGTCATAAAATTATAAGATATTGATAAATTTTAATTGTCTAAATTATTGAATTAAGGTGTATGTATGAAAAAAATATTAAAATAATAAGAATATAAAATAAAATATTAAAAAATTATTTAATATTAAAATCATATGAAAATTATTTTAGTAGGATCGGATTAGGCTCGACTTGATGTTGACCCGATTCGGATCAATTCCGATCCGCCTCTAACTATAAAATGTTCAGATTTTTTTAGAGTCGAGCCTCAAGTTTTTTTTATTGGGTCAGGTTCGGGCTTGAACATTCCTACCGGCAAACAAATGAGCTCTAATTAAAACAAAGATCTAGTATAATGTATTAAGGAAAGTGGCATCGCAATGTAAAATAGAAAGTGGCTTCTCAAAAAGAATCCTGTAGAAAAAGGTCAAAAAATAATTTTTTGTCCACGTAATTTCATATCTACTATGACTTCATGCATGGATAAATTAATGATCAAAGCTCAACCAAGCACAGATAATTGTGAAATTGAGAGGAAATTGTTGTAATTTCCTCAAGAATATACATTTCATATATTCTTAACACTTCTGTCGACTTTCTTTCGCCCTTTGATGCTGTTGGATATGGCAGGTAAGGTATTCATTCATGTTTACTTACTCGTGCTTTCAATCTAATTTATATATCTTTTCACGTGTTGCATACACTGATATTGAGAGATGAACATGTGTTTGTACACATGAGCCATGTAGCATCAACTGCTGCTGGAAACGCTGGTGTTCCGGTGGTCGTCGATGGCTTCTTTTATGAGTTAGCCAGTGGGATGGCGCCATGTGCCTGGTAAGTTTTTCAATGTTTTTTCTAACTTATTTGAATGTTAAAAATAATTCGATATTGATGAATGCCTATATATATATGTATGCCTAGCTATTAGGCAGCAAACCAAGCACATTCATGTTGCATGGCTACCACCTAATTGATTGTACTTATAACTTTAACCCCTGTTTTTTTTTTTTTTTGGTCAGAATTTCTGTTTATAAGGCAGTGTATCCAACAGTGGGAACTATTGCAGATGTGATTGCGGCAAGAGTTGGCATAGTTGGCATAAATCTTCTCAGCTGGAAATTGATCAAAGTTTTTTTCTTGGCAATCCCTAACTTACATTTCATATATTCCTCAAGAATGGTTGGGATGGTATGTTTATCGGAATATTTGTGTTTTGCATGTTGGTGGATTGCTTTACTAGGCACTTATTTGATATGTTCATTTATTCAGAATCTCTACGGCTTCTTTCATTGTACGATAACAAGTTCATGCATTACTTCAAAGGTCATCATGACAGGTTTGTAATTCGCTGATTCTTGTAAATGTTTTGTAATCATTATTATCTATATATATGTTTTACTGCTTCTAGGGTTGTTTCACTTAGCCTGTGCTCCTCCAAAGATTGCGTTATCTCTGGTTCTCTTGATCGAACTGTTCTGCTCTGGGATCAACGGGCTGAGAAATGCCAGGTGGATATCATGCCATGCATGGTCACATCCAAACTGTTTTTTCCCCCATTCTCAATTGTATTTATGATCCCTGTTGGCAAATCAGGGTCTCTTGCATGTTCAAGGAAGGCCTGCTACAGCATACAATGATCAAGGGCGTGCCTTTTCAGTTGCCTTTGGAGGATACATAAGATTATTTGATGCTCGCAAGTATGAGGTTAAAATTAATATTTAAGAATATCTTGGAAGTTTTATATGTCGTAGTACTTTTATCATGCACTAATTTGGTTAAATTTGAATACTCTTAGGGTCCTTTCGACATCTTCTCTGATGGTGGAGATGTATCAGATGCTAATGAGGTAAAGCTCAGCAATGATGGGAGACTTATGCTTCTGACCGCTCTGGAAGGACATATTCATGTGTTCCACTCATTCCAAGGCACACTTGTGAGTTTACTTTTTCTTTCTTCATCTCCCAAATGTAACATATTGTGCATATATATCCCTCTATACATTGGAATCTCTGTTAATGAGCTTCTGTTTGCTGTTGTTTTTATTTATCCATTTATAATGCCAAGCCAGTTTCTCACAATTCCACATTGGAGGCATCTTTCAGCCAGGTACAGTTTCCCCTTTCAGTTCTTAGGGCACAGTGACTTGGATAATTTATTAATATTTGCTTTTGGCTGCTTTGATATTTTATATTAAGGTTCTTGCACTTGTGCTGTATATAATTCTCAAATTTGTTACCACCTTGTTGGTATTTGAAATACACGACTTGAAATGTTGGGCATCAAGCTTGTTTCCACAGAGTTCTTTGCAATGAATTTATGTTATCTTTTTCCATTGACTTGCTTGTTAATGAAAATAAATCAATGAAATGCTGACATAGTGAGTGCACCCACACATGCGGAAGCAACCTACTGTGGCCAAGCACCTCTCATTAGTTGCACTCTCTGTGCTAAATTTACTTTCTTGGTTTTGGAAGGTTCTGGCCAAGCACCTCTCATTAGAGGTGGCTGGGGAAATGATTGTTGGATTTTCTGCAATTATGGATATATTGTTATAACAGTTCCTGTCTTCAGTTGTATGAATTCTCAATTTCGCATTAGTCTCAGCCTTTTTATTATATTGTTATAACGGTTCCTGGTTTGGTAACAATAATAATTAAGATTTCTTTTTTTACATAGGACATTGTTTTGACGGATGAAGATGATGATGGGGATGAGGGTGAGGTAAACTATTAAGAAAATTTATTCTTTTCCCTCATCCAACTTCTACACGTTGATACAGCTTTATAAATATACCTTTTTTTTTCTTGTAATCTTTTTCCCTGAAAACCTTGTAATTTGCAGGTTATTAAAAGCCCATCAAAGGTGTTCTCTCTTTTTCCAATTGGGGAAAAATAAATATATTATATTCCTCCTAAATTTTCTCTCTTGGCTTAATTTGAAGCTTATTCTTTAGTTGAGTTTGGTTGCCTCAGGTTGCCTCTTGTATGATATCTTCTTGATTAGCTTTGATAGATCCAAATTTGAGTCTGTTGCATTTCATTATTTAATTTATCTGTCAAATTGCTTATCATAATTCAGCCATTAATTAACATTTTTATTGCAAGAAGATTATAGACAGAAGTAAACATTTAAGGTTTTTTTTATAGCTAGATTTTTTCCTCTGTGTGAGTTCTTTTTGCTTGAAATTAAATCTTATTTTCATATTTAAATTATATGAAAGAAAGGCTTTGCATATTTACCAACATATATGTTTTATACTGGCAGTAAAAAGAGTGCATGTGTATGTGGGGATAGTTCTCTTTGGAATCAAGGGAATCCTAATTCATATAGATATGCTATGATCATGAACTAAAAGAGCACGCATTAGAAACAATCATTGCATATTTTTAATCAAATTCTAAAGAAAACTTAATTTAGTTTCTAGACAATTGAACCTGCATACAATTAAAATGAAACTAATTTCTTAGGCGTCCTGTTTCTGCATAAAGATGTTAGTAACTTGCTGAATACTTGCTCTACATTTCTACTTATGGTATTGGGATGGCTTCTTTAAGCTTCAAATCAATTCCAAATGTTGGTGAAAAATGGGTTCAAGGTATCTTGGTTAAGCTGGAGACAAGCACCAATAAACATTTTGCCATATTGATGATGCACAACCATAACAACAGCACTAGCCCGTGAGAAGTATACACAGATAAACAACTTTGGAGCAGTTCAGAAGAAAAGTGGAGACCAACGAGATTGCTGAAATTGACATTCTGATGCAAAAGCAATAATGCCAGCCCAAAGAGAAGGCAACCTAAAGTCCAACGCAAGCCTGCGATCAATCAAGTGAGTAAGAGCAGGTCTAAGTGGTAGCCATTTGTTGTAAAGTTCAAGTTGTCTAAGCAGCTAGCAATAGACATTTGTGCTCCTCAAATTGCATGTACCACGAACGACCATGAGTCCGTGGGGGCGCTTGGTGGTATTTTCTTGTTGAAATAGAGAATTAATGTCAGCTGAAAAGGCAAAGCAGTAGATCTCTTGGGACACAAGAAAATTCCATATATTTATTGTATGTGTTTTGTATGAGGGCTCTGTTTAATTTGCCCAACCAATATCATTGACTTGCAGGTTTAGCTTAATTAGCAACAGACTTGAAACATTAGTCGGAAAACCCTCTGAAAAGCTTCTTATTACAAGTTTAGTCACTTGAAAAACTTATTTACGATATACAACAAAATTGGAAATTCCAATTTTCAAGGGCTTATGAATACTCCACTGTTTTTTTCTTAATTTTTTTTGGTTATTTGTATGATTTCAAGAAAGTACGTAGGATGGGCAAAAATGTCCGGATTAGCTTGGCTTAGGTCTGCCGGTTTTTGACCCAGTTCTTCGCATGAGGGCCCTAGGTGTGGGTGACGTCGAACCCTCAATTTTTTAAAAATAAATTAATAAATTAAAATTTAAAAATCATAAAAATAAAAAGTTTAAATTCTTAATTTCTAAATAATAATGATTTAAAAAACTAAAAATTATAATACTAGTAGGCTGGTTCTTACCACTGACCAACTATCTCTTTATAGTTAGTCACAGCAATCACAAACATACCCCTTGGTCGGTTGAAGCAGTAAGATCTCTTGAGGTAGTACCTAATTGCCGTTTCCAAGTGTTTCACCCTAAATTTTTAAAACTTTTTGGTGGATTCATATACATTGAACTACTCTTCTTTCTATATCACATGGATTAAATTTTGAAATTAGGCCAACCTATTGTTAAATCTGCCTTTCAAATTATTGACTTAATATTGCCAAAAAAAAAAAACTTTTTCCCTCGTACAGAATTTTTCGTTGTTTCAGGAAACTGGAGTCGCAGCTGACAGTGCTCAAGGGCAATCCTTAAATTAAATTTCGTTGCAATCTTTAAAATTTAAATTATTTGAGAAAAAAAATCTTGGCATAAAATTGAACAATGCATTTACTTGTATAATATCAATAAAACAATGCATGTGGGGGAATAAAAAGAATAAGACGAAATTTGACGACAGTAATTAGCACTATTTCAAGCAAAGAAATCTGGACACTAATATATTTCCTCTGTTATTTTTCAAAATTACTGCATGTACATGAGATGATTGCTTGCTACTGTAGTATTGTGTAAGGTGAAACATTTGAAGAAGAATCCTTCTAAACTGGTACTGTTGGTCGTTGTTGTCCTGCCGAGGAAGTGTCATTAGATTGAAACCTACTGCAAATATTGATACAAAATGGCTTCAAGTTTTCGTTATAGAGTTGACTGCAAAATGGCTTCAAGGTTTCGTTGTAGAGCGGAAGACAAGCTTGTGTAAACAGTGCCCCATGTTGATGCACAACAATGATAATGGACGAGCAAAGCCATGCAGTTTACAATATGATATGACCAATATCAGAGCGTGGAACAAATGTGGAGGCTAGGGAGACTGCAGATTGGGAAGAATTCTCTTGATGAGCTAAATGTGCATAACAATAAATGGCTGTGGTTATAAGAAAAGACCATATATTTGTTGTGTGTGCTTCAAGCAAGCGCTCATTTGTTAATTAATTATTTGCTTAATTTCCACTCAATTTTACAATTATTTGCTTTTGAAAATGAGCTCTGATTCTTAATTAATCTATCCAGGAAGTTACAAATTACGTGGGAGAAGAGATTGACAGAGCAATCAAAGGCCGTGTCGACCAGAGCAATCGAAGAGTAGAAGAGACAAGAGAGGAAAAAAGAAGAAGAGGAGAACTGCAGCAGCGAATGGAAGGATCGTGGTTGCTGCAGCTCTGTAGTCTGGACCGTTGAGGGGGGGCACGTGGAGGGATCGTGGGGCGGGATGGAAGTAACTGTGGTTGACTAGAGTTATGTGAAGTCAACCACAGTTACTTCCATCCCGCCCCACGATCCCTCCACGTGTCCCCCCTTAACTGTCCAGAGCTGCAGCAGCCAATGAGCATAGGGAATCCATAATTTTTGCCACAATTTTTTAATTAATTATAATTTAAAATCTTATTAGATTAAATACATAATTAAAAGTATTCGTATTTTCAACATCAAACAATCACTAAGGGTAAAATGGTAAGATTAGTAAAAAATTGATACTCAAAGGGGTTTGGATGTGTTTTTAAAATACCAAGGGAGTTTCGATTAGTTTTGTCAAACAACAAAGGAGTTTTGCTTTGATTTTTTCTCCCTTGTTTTCGCGATTCTTAGGCGATAATGGATTTGAATAGAAAATAATTATAATTTATTTTTTTTATAAGAAAGTTGTAAGTTACATACATGTAACTTATAGAATCTTTTTGTTAAAGCTTTTGTTAGTAAACTAATGGAAAAACTATTTGTTATATTTATTTTCCTCGCTATCAATAAGTTAACATATAGATGTAAACTTATTTTCAACAAATAGATGTTAATTTATTGATTGCGAAGAAAATAGATGTAACAAATTGTCTTTCCTTTAGTTTACTAACAAATAAATGTGTTTGGGGATATTTCGACGAGGCCTGAAAGAACGAGCAGGGCTAGACGAGCAGGCTGCTGGAAGTAGAGCTCACTTGGACAAAGACGAGCAGAGGAAAACGAATCCCGCAGCATGTAGCAGGAGCAGAACCATCCTGCTCTAGCCCAAACGTACTATGGTGAGAAGACCCGGTCAGCGCTAGTTGAAGCGGCACGCTCACCAACCCGAGACTTGAAGCCACGCAGAATACGCAACCACCTACCACCGCAGTCATGGAGATACACGCAATCACCTGTCACTGCAGTCATAGAGATACACACAACCACCTACCACCACAGTAATAGAGGCACACACAACCACCTGCACAGCAGTAATGAAAACACGTGCAATCGCCTGTCACGGAGAAGGGGGAAGGATTCTTAGGAGGCCTATAAAAAGGCAGCCTGCGAAGGTAAAAGGGTTGGACTTTCTATCACTCTAAGGGGGCTAAAAAGCAAATAATTCGTAACCAATAAAAAAAAAACCTAAGGCCGAAAGATTTACGGCCAATCTTTTTCCAAAGACCTTCTTATCTGACTTGAGCGTCGGAGGGTTTATGCCGGGAAAACACCCGGCGCACTCTGACCTGTTCTGTGAACGCATGGAACAAATAAAAGTAGCTGGGCGAGGAGAGATTCTGGTCGAGATTGAGTTGAACGAACATAAGGCCTGGTCGCAGAAGAACACGACCAAAATTTTGCATCAACATTTTGGCGCTGTCTGTGAGGATCGATTGAAAAGCTTTAGTTGGCAATAGGGACGAGGATAAAGCAAGGGGAGAAAGATGATGGAGATTGGGGGAGGCAGCGCGCAAGGGGGTGACACGACGACAAATGATGCCATGTTCGGTCGGATGGAAAGGATGGAAAGGTAGATGGAAGCCCTAACATCCATCCTCCATGAGCTGCACAATGAATGGAGGGATAATCGGGAAGAGAGGGTGAGAGCTGACAGACCAGCATCAGGCTATGATGCAGTGAGGAGGAATGATACTACCCGGAGATTCGGTGGTGAAGGAGGTTGTTTCTCTATGCGGGAAGATATTCATAGAAGGGAAGGGCAATCCCTAGGAGGACCAAATTTCAATGAGGACGCCGGAATGGCAAATTCAAAGGAGACAGAACTCCGGCAACCATTACGCGATGTCGAGCAGGGGCGGGATGAGGTTGCTGCTCAAGCTCCTGGTCGGGAAATGCAATTGGAAGAAGAAGTGCGCAGGCTAGCGCAGGTGATTGATGACATGCAAGGAAAGAGCAGAGCTCCCGGCTGGAGAATAATGTTGGACGGAGAATCACCACTCACGGGGGAGATCATGAGAGCAGCCATCCCGAAACACTTTCGCCTCCCCGACCTCAGATACTCAGGGCGAACTGATCTGTTGGTACACGTCGAGTGCTTCAACGACATAACAGGAGTGCAGGGGCTATCTTCAGCCCAGCGGTGCAGGGTGTTCCCATTATCCTTGGAGGGACGCGCGCGCGAGTGGTAAAGGAAGCTTCCTCGAGGGAGTATCAGAACTTTCGAGCAGATGTGCCAGGAGTTTGCGGAGCAATTTCGAGGAGCAATGGCACCAGAAGACGATATGATGGAGTTAAAGGGTATGAAGTAAGGGGAGCAGTAAACCCTGTGAGACTTCATCAAAAGGTATCACCGGGCTGTCCTAGATTTGGGCGCCTTCAACCACCCTCAGGCGTTAAGGGATTAAGAGAGAGGGTGAAGATAGGAAGGCTGTGGTATAACCTGAGAAGCCCGCTCATTCAGACCTATGCGGTCGCATACGAGCAAGCCAAGCGGGATATGGAAATCGAGGAGGAAAAGACCGCACGGATTAGAATAGACCAGCTGGAGGGACTGGGAAAAGAGAAGGGGACGGTACTAGGAAGTGGGCCGATGAGGAGAAATGATCACTCGATACCTGGTCGTAACGCAGCAGGCTGAGCTGCCGCTTACCAACCTCATCAGAGACCACCACAACACCCGCGCAGTAGAGCACCACCTCCTCGGTCACCTGTGAGGGAACCTTGGAGACGACACGATTCAGCATATGGCAATCGTCATCCCCAGCCCCACAATACTAGAGAGAGCAGACCAGAAGCGCTGCCACCACCACCGACTCGAAGTGGCGCATATGGGGAAAGGGCAGTGCATAGGATAGACCGGAATCAGGACTATGATCAATACACCGCTTTGAAGGTCCCCTTGGATGAGGTGTCCGAGGCCATAAGGGATCGAGGATTGCTGCATCCCCCTGCTCCCATAATTAAGTTAGCCAGCAGAAGAGATAGGGGGCGTTATTGTAAGTTTCATGAGACTCACGGGCATACCACCACGAGATGCAGAGATCTCAAGACCCAGGTCGAGGATTTGGTGAGAAATCACTACCTAGATGAATTTACAGATAGGGATTTCTCCAGGGAGGTCTCGACGTATGAGGAAGAGCAGGGTAGCGGAAGCTTGAGGCGTGAGCAGCCTCACGTGAGGGTGATAGCTGGGGGGCCAACATTGGCCGGAGATTCTAACAGAGCAAGGAAGAATTATGCGAGATACGCCATGACTAGCAAAGAGGTGTTCTTTAATACCCCGGCGGCGAAACGGGCGAAAGTCAGGCAGGTTCCGATCATGTGGACTGATAAGGACGAAGAAGGGGTCTTATACCCTCACAAGGATGCCCTGGTAATCAAAGCTACTGTTGCGAGCAAGGGGTTCGATAGGATATTGGTAGACATAAGGAGTTCGGTAGATGTGTTGTTCAAATCGACTCTGGAGGAAATGGGGTTAACAGACCTAAAGCTGGATTACACCAAAACGTCCCTAAAGGGGTTTGGAGGAGGGAAGCTAGTCCTTCTAGGCACGGTTGAGCTACCAGTCGCAATTGGGAACTCTCCGACAGAACTGACAACGATGCTGGACTTCGTGGTAGTGGACGAGGAAGGCCCTTACCAGATGATCCTGGGCCAACCATTTCTGAGGGTGACCAAAGTGGTACTGTCCAACCATTACCTGGCCCTGAAGTACCGAGTAAATGGGCTCGTAGGAGTAGTACGAGGGGACCAGAGAATTGCACGAAGCTGTTATTCCTCAGCGATAAAGGAAGCCATGCAGATAACGTCCCTTGATAACTGAGGAGAAAGCAGGAAAGGCAGACAAGAGCCTGTTGAGGAGTTGGAGACAGTAACACTGGTACCAGGGAATCCAGGCAGAACAATAAAGATCGGGTCGAGGCTACAGGAGGAGCAGAAGAAGGAGTTGATGCAATGTCTAGAGGCTTATGCAGATGTCTTTGCATGGACGCACGAAGACATGCCGGGGATTGATCCAGAGATTGCGTGCCATAAACTGGAAATAAAGAAAGGGGCGAAGGCAGTAAGGCAGAAGAGGAGATGCTTCAATCAGGAAAGATATGACGCCATAAATGGCGAAGTGGAGAAGCTCCTAAAGGCAGGTTTCATCCGGGAAGTCAATTACCCCGAATGGATATCCAACGTAGTGTTGGTAAAAAAGGCAAATGGCAAGTGGAGGATGTGTGTGGATTTCACGGACTTGAATAAGGCCTGCCCGAAAGATAGCTTCCCTTTGCCGAAGATCGACCAGCTTCTAGACTCAATAGCCGGGCATGATCTGCTCAGCTTCATGGATGCATTCTCGGGGTATAATCAAATCCCAATGTTTGGGCGGGACGAGGAGAGCACGACGTTTATTACCAACCAGGGGTTGTTCTACTACAAAGTAATGCCGTTCGGTTTGAAAAATGCGGGTGCTACATACCAGAGGCTGGTGAACAAGATTTTCAAGCCGCTAATTGGGAAAACAATGGAGGTATATGTAGACGACATGATCACCAAGTCCAAACTCCCAGAAGAACATGTCAAGCACCTTGAGGAGACATTTTCACTCTTGAGGAAGTACAAGATGAAGCTCAACCCGGAGAAATGTGCTTTTGGGGTCGAATCGGGGAAATTCCTCGGGTTCATGGTCAGCCACAGGGGGATCGAGGCGAATCTCGAGAAAATCCAAGCGATTATTCAGATGAAGTCTCCCTGTAACCTTAAGAAAGTGCAGAGCTTAACGGGGAGGGTCGCAGCCTTGAACCGGTTCATATCCAAAGCCACAGATAAATGTCAGCCATTCTTTCAAGTAATAAGGAAGGGGAAGAAAACAGAGTGGACTCAAGAATGCGATGAGGCTTTTCAGAACTTAAAGCTGTACTTACAGCGAGCACCTCTGCTATCCACACCAAGAGAGGGGGATAAGTTGTCTTTGTATTTAATGGTGTCTAACCGTGCCACAAGCTCTGTCATAGTGAGAGAGGAAGATGGGGTTCAATACCCGATCTACTATATCAGTAAGGCCCTGCTCGATGCCGAGACCAGATATCAGCAGTTGGAGAAGTGCGCCCTTGCTCTCGTGGTTACTGCTCGCAAACTGAGACCGTACTTCCAAGCTTTCCCCATCTCAGTAATAACAAACCAACCATTACGTCAAACCCTACATAAACCAGATTCTTCTGGTCGGCTCGTGAAATGGGCCATGGAGCTGAGTGAGTTCGACATCGACTATAAACCACGAGCAGCGATTAAGGCACAGGCAATGGCTAATATCATAGCAGAATTTACAGAGCCGGAGGCCTGTTCGGAGCAGCTTAATAAGTCATCAGACAGTAGTGAAACTCGAGTATGGCAGGTGTTTGTTGATGGTTCGTCGGGAGAGCAGGGATCAGGCGCTGGCGTTGTCCTGGAAGGACCTGAAGGGGAAGAGGTCTCTTATGCTGTGAGGTTAGATTTTGCATCGACAAACAATCAGGCTGAATACGAAGCCTTGATAGCAGGTTTGGAGTTGGCTAAGGCCATGAAAGCGGAAAGAGTGAGGATTAGAACTGACTCGCAGTTGGTCGCGAATCAAGTCAGTGAAAGATTCTAATCGAGGGAGGAAAAGATGGAACGGTATCTGAAGATAGTGAAGCAGATGATGGGAAGGTTTGTAGCAGTAGAGGTGGTACAGATTCCCAAAGAGCAAAACAGCCGAGCAGACATCTTAGCTCGGATGGCAGCAGTAACAGACCCAAAAATGCCCAAGTCAATCCCCCTGGAGGTAAAATCCAATCCGAGCATTGAACCGAAGCTGGAGGTGTTGAGGCTAGAGCAGGCTAGCTTGTGGATGGACCCCCTGATCGCGTATCTTAGAGATGAGATTTTACCACCAGACAAGCTGCAAGCTCAGAAGATCAGGGCCCAGGCCTCGAGGTATACACTGATTGATGGGGTGTTATACCGACGAGGATATACTCTCCCTTTCCTTCGGTGCTTGGATGAGGATGATGCGGATTACGTGATGAGAGAAGTACACGAAGGGATTTGCGGGAATCATTCTGGTGGGAGATCTCTGGCCCACAAAGTTTTGAGGCAGGGGTATTTTTAGCCAACGATGCATAGGGACGCGCAAGAGAAGACCAGGAGCTGCACAAGTTGCCAAAGTTTTGCAAGTTTCTCCAACCAGCCACCCGAGAAGCTCACTTCAATGGCATCCCCTTGGCCATTTGCCCAGTGGGGAATAGACCTAATTGGCCCAATGCCGAAGGGACGAGGAGCGGCAACGCATGCAATTGTTGCAATTGATTACTTCACAAAGTGGGTAGAAGTAGAGGCCCTCAGCAGCATTACGGAGAAAAGGACAACCGATTTTGTGTGGAGGAATCTAATCTGTCGATATGGAATCCCTCATGCCTTGATAACGGATAATGGTAGACAATTTGACAACCATAGCTTCAGGAATTTTTGCCAAGACCTCGGCATAGAGTTGAAGTATTGTTCACCTGCTCATCCACAGTCCAATGGGCAAGTAGAAGCAGCCAATAAGACGATCAAGAAGCTCATCAAAACCAGACTGGGAGCAAAAAAGGGAGCTTGGGTTGATGAACTGCCAGGTGTACTATGGGCATATAGAACAACTTATAAGACGACAACCAGGGAAACTCCGTTTGCCTTGGCCTTCGGGCACGAAGCAGTAGTGCCAGCCGAGATAGGAACGGCCACGCATCGAACAGAATATTTCAACGAGCAAGAAAACGACGGCCAGATGTGCCTAAATCTGGACCTGCTAGATGAGAAGAGGGAGCAAGCATTGAAGCGGGTAGGCATTTACCAGCAAAGGGTTGCTCGATATTACAACCAAAAGGTGAATTTGCGGCAATTCAAAGTTGGAGATTGGGTACTGAGGAGAGTGAACCAAAATACAAAATATTCGACTCAAGGGGTACTTGGTCCAAACTGGGAGGGGCCGTACAGGGTCAAGCAGCTGGTTGGACCTGGAGCTTACAAACTGGTTCGAGCAGATGGCTACGAGGTAAAGCGACCATGGAACGCGGTACACCTTTGGAAGTATTTTCAATAAGTTTTGCAAGCACCAACACATATTTCCGTTCGTGATTGTTGCTTCATGTTTTATACTTTATTTATTTTACATCAAGCAATACCATGTAAGTTGAATGTAATGAAAGAGGAAATTTAACCTGCTGTGCTGCTCGAAAAAATTCACTAAGGCGTGTCAAGGCTCACGTCTCAAAGCCTGTTTTATGGCGAGGCCGAAGCCAAGCATGCCAGGATCTGCTCAACCACGCGAAGGTGAGCAGAATCCCAAATTTCGAAAAAATTCACTAAGGCTTGTCAAGGCTCACGTCTCAAAGCCTGTTTTATGGCGAGGCCGAAGCCAAGCATGCCAGGATCTACTCGACCACGCGAAGGCGAGCAGAATCCCAAATGTCGAAAAAATCATATAAGGCGTGTCAAGGCTCACGTCTCAAAGCCTGTTTTATGGCGAGGCCGAAGCCAAGCATGCCAGGATCTACTCGACCACGCGAAGGCGAGCAGAATCCCAAATGTCAAAAAAATCATATAAGGCGTGTCAAGACTCACGTCTCAAAGCCTGTTTTATGGCGAGGCCGAAGCCAAGTATGCCAGGATCTGCTCGACCACGCGAAGGTGAGCAGAATCCCAAATGTCGAAAAAATCATATAAGGCGTGTCAAGATTCACGTCTCAAAGTCTATTTTATGGTGAGGCCGAATCCAAGCATGCCAGAGTCGGCTCGACCACACGAAGGCAAGCAGAATCCCAAATTTCGAAAAATCATACAAGGCCTATAAAGGCCCACGTCTCAAAACTTGTTCTATGGCGAGGCCGAAGCCAAACATGCCGGGATCCGCTCAACCACGCGAAGGCGAGCAGAATCAAGCATAAAAAAAAAATTCTAAGGCACACAACAGCTCACCAAGTTTCGAAGCCAGTCTTACGGTAAGACCAGACGATAAACGTGCCCAGATTTTCTCGGCCTGACAAGTCGAGCAAACATCCAGGGAAACGAAAACTTCACTAAGGCATGGAAAAATAACTTAAGGAGAAAGCAAACAACAATATATTTCATTAAGTTTAAGTAACGAAGTTGCTACATATAACATCCAAAAAAAAAATTTCAACAAGCCCAAATTTAAACAGCGGTGGGTCAGCAGGTCGAGCAGTCTCCTCTGAGGGCTGGTCTGTGTCAGGTGCAGGTTGAGTACCACCAGTAGCATTAGGAGGGGCACTCGCCTCACCAACTACAGCAGGGTCAGCACGAAGGGGGGGATCTCCTCGACCACGATTGGTTCCGCCTCCTCAGCGTCCTCTTTAGCGTCCTCTTCATCCATATGCTGAGAAACAGCTTCGGCAAAACCATCCATGTTGAGACCCGGATGCTGCTTCTCAAGAACGGCCATTATGCTGCGATAAGAATGTCGAAGCCCCTAGTTGTACCGGAGTTCTGCTTCATTCTCTAGGTCCTCGAGCTGGATCCGGTGAGATTCGCGAAGAGATTCAAGCTGAGCCTCATACATGGCCTTCTGCCTTTGCAGTTCTTCCTGCACCCTGGTCAACTCTTCTTCGAGAGTGGCGGCTTTAGCCTTAGCCAGAGCTTCTCTCTCTTGCAGCTTCAAGTTCTTGAGGTTCAGATTCCCCGCTTTCTTCACGGCCTTGTTGGCTCTAGTGACTGCTGCCTTCTTCTCGTCTTGCAACTTTTTCTCAAAGCGGTTGGACTTGGCCTGGTAGTAAGCGAGCATGCAACTAAGATGGATAACACTGAACTGCATGGCACCCATCAGGTCGGGCAGGGCCAGTCTGGAAAACTCCTCCACATCCTTCTTGCTCACATGTGCGGAAAGGTCGTTCATGAATGAGACTAGGTAATCTGGAATGCAGGGAGTGGGCTTCTTGAAAATTGAGGAGGAACCTGGCTCAGTGGCTACTCGGCTACTCTCCCCAACAACGGCAGGAAGAAGTGGTAAGGTTTTCAGAGGAGAAGCCTGCTCTGCTACGATGGGTCGCTTTGCAACAGGAGCGTCTTTTTCTTCGCCCTTCTTGGTAGTCCGAGAACGGGTACGCTTCCTGGTCAAGGCTGCAATCACGGCGTCTTCCATCCTGTGGCCCGAGGTTACTAAACCCGATGCGACCAGATTATCTAAAGTCAACAGCTCTCTATGGGAGCAAGAATGGGCTAATACAGACTCCACCAGCTTAAACGGTTCGGGTTGAAGTGGGAAGTGAACACCCCAAGAACTTGCAGCACGAACAGAAATTTAGTTAGAATCAAAGCAAAGAAAACATGAGCTATGGAGTGAATACACCTAAGGCGAGTAGGCAACCTGGGACCACGAATTGGGATGGGACACGATAAGTAGTCCCATCAATCTGTGCAATTTGACCCAGGGACCCCCAGCAAAAAAGAACTTCTTCTTCCAAGCCCCACCACCCCCTGTTGGAAGATCAGTTACGGGTTTCCTCTTTTTAACACTGGATTGGAAGTAATACCAGCCAGCATCCTTAGGGCTGCTCTTTAGTTGGTAAATGTGCTTCACATCGTTGATTGTGGGCTCGCTTTGACAACACCTATCCCACAGAACGAACAAACGAGAGAGCACCTTCCACCCGTTGGGGTTCAATTGACAAGGAGACAGATTTAACCCGCTAAATATACGAGCAAAATATGGATGTAGAGGGCATCTCAGCCCATATTTAAAGCTTTCCAGGAACAACGTGACAAAACCCGGGGGAGGCCGACTAGGGGTATCCTTCTTCCCCGGGACCCTAAGGAGTATATCGTTAGGAATCTCGTACTGACTCCGAAGGGCAACAAGCTCATCAAACGTGGTCGAGCAAGTGATGAAGTCAATGGCATAATCTTGTGCTGAAATTCTACCCCCTGCCATACTCCTCGTTTCTGGTCGTGCGGCTCCTAGTAAAAGCCTCCCACTGGACTCTGCCCCATCTTCCTCACTTAGGGTATTTGATGAGTTGGATGGTCCAACTTCACCACTATTTCGGCTCGAGGAGGTTGATTCTGGAGACATTCTCCTAGCCCTAGTCCCAATGTCAGAGTTACTGGGTTCTAAAGGGATCTTAGGGTCAAAGGCAGCGTCAGTGAGCAGACTGGGTAAGAAGTCCAACTCGTCATCGTCTTCGTCATCAATCTCGATGATTTTTTCTTTGCCTTTCGAAATTTCCTATCTACCACCCTAGCACCACCAGCGACTAATACCCAGACAACAGAAAAAGAAAGAGAGGTGTTTACAACTATTGAAGAACGAGGAAATAGAAACGGTACCTGAAGAATCGGCCGTCGAAGAGAAAGTCCTAGTCGGAATGAGTGTTTCGACTGGAGGGAATCAAGGGTGGAGATGTATTTGCCGAAAATCGTTCACCGAAAAACAGAGAAAACGGTGGATGCGTTGGGTAAAAAGTGTTTTGAAATTTTCAAATGAGGAAGGGCATTTGGGCTGCCAGCATTTAAATGGCACCAGATCCCGAGGTTTTGCGGCTCTTGGCTTGAAATTCAAACGAAGGGCTGGATTTTCGCCACGTCATCTCACCCGCCATTTAATGCGACACAACTCTTGGCAGCTTTTTTCCGCCCCACGTAAACCAAGACTGTTAAGTTTCTACTGTCGGTTCACTTCGCCACCCAACACCAGAAACTGGGGGACCTGTGTTGGGGATATTTCGACGAGGCCTGAAAGAACGAGCAGGGCTAGACGAGCAGGCTGCTGGAAGTAGAGCTCGCTTGGACAAAGACGAGCAGAGGAAAACGAAGCCTGCAGCATGTAGCAGGAGTAGAACCATCATGCTCTAGCCAAACGTACTATGGTGAGAAGACCCGGTCAGCGCTAGTTGAAGCGGCACGCTCACCAACCCGAGACTTGAAGCCACGCAGAATACGCAACCACCTACCCCGCAGTCATGGAGATACACGCAACCACCTGCCACCGCAGTCATAGAGATACACACAACCACCTATCACCACAGTAATGGAGGCACACGCAATCACCTGCACAGCAGTAATGAAAACACGCGCAATCGCCTGTTACGGAGAATGGGGAAGGATCCTCAGGAGGCCTATAAAAAGGCAGCCTGCGAATGTAAAAGGGTTGGACTTTCTATCACTCTAAGGGGGCTAAAAAACA